>VWZL01000556.1:1233505-1296617 GCA_013396915.1 Stercorarius parasiticus | reverse complement strand
TCATACAGGAGAGAAGGCTCGTGTTATTTGACATTGGTTGCAATGCATTGCATTCATGGGAGTACCAAAAACTATAAAAACTGATAACGGACCAGCTTATGTGTCCACTAAAGTACAGGCCTTTTTACAGACCTGGGGTATTAAACATGTAACCAGTATTCCTCATTCCCCAAATGGGCAAGNCTAAAGTACAGGCCTTTTTACAGACCTGGGGTATTAAACATGTAACCAGTATTCCTCATTCCCCAAATGGGCAAGCAACTGTGGAGCGTATGCATCATACTTTATAAACCATGCTTGCTAAACAAAAAAGGGGGAATCCCTTAACTATGACACCTCAAGAGCGATTGTATAAAGCAACTTATGTTTTAAATTTTCTAAACGTGTCTTCTTTGTCATCCACAGCAGTAGAACGACATTTCGGAAGGACTGTTGAATGGCCTGATCAACCAAAGGTGTATTATAAGCACTTGAATAGGGGTGCTGGGAAGGACCAGTCCCCCTGATAACATGGGGTCGAGGATATGCTTGTTTGTCTTTATCCTCAGGTCCATACTGGATTCCTGCAAAATTCGTTAAGCCAGCTCATCAGCCGAGTCCAGTACGGGAAAAGGGAGGCCTGGAACCAGTCAAGCCAATCAATGAGTAAAGCAGGCATACCTAAGGATGGGTATTTTTATTAATCTTTCAGTTTTTAATGCTTATCTCTTTTCTATCTCATGTAGATTCTTTTGTATATTGGGTTATATACTGAGGGCTGGCAAATGGGATTTGTATTTGTAAACAGAAGTCTTCATAAGCTAACCATAGATAATACTACAACAAATAGCAGTTGTGAGCAAGAAGATTCTGTAATGATTCGTACTTCTCATGATTTTTGCAATAGTATCTGCAATTGTTATTTTAACTTCAGCTTTTGTAGCCATTGTTGGGCTTACTGAATCTGTCCAGACTGCTAAGGTTGTAGCAGAAACTTTATCTAATGTAACTGAAGAATCTGTTATGTTTAGTATGCTGTTTGCCATGTTTAATAAGCATTATACGATCAGTTGTAGATGCTGCTTTGCATCGTACCCTTGTACAAGTTGTAGAATATGTTGCTGTAAAAACTATGTGTGTACCCATGAGAACCTGACCTTCAAAGAAGAAAATAACAAGAAAGGAGTACAACAATGTAGTCAGGTATCAGACAGCCGCTATTAGCAAAGCCGGATCATGAGTCTGGTGAGACTTGCTGCATGTGCTGGCCACCTGTGTAATGACTCTAGCCTGTACTTTTCCACTCAATCCAGTGCAGGATATAAGGGGGCTATCTTGGGCTGGAGAGAGGGAGAGAGACATGAGCGCATTTTGAAGCTACAGGGGATGCCCTGAGGCGCTGTGACTGCTTCCCCCTCCATAGGTATGACACTGATACGCAAGAAAGCATAGATGAAGAAATATTAACCAATGACAAGCCTTAGAAGCAGCAGTAATGTGGATAGGGTATTGGCAAAATGCATTAAAAAGACGTCTTTCTCTGTATTGTGATTGGGAGTACAACCCTCGAAGACTTTGTGTTACATCTCTCCCCTGGAATACGTCACTACATGGCTGGGAAATGGTTAAATACCATCTCCAAGGTGCTTTTGACATGTCATTGCAACAAAATATTCATCCTTTACATGATCAACTAAAAGCTCAAATACTAAAGATTCAAGACTTAATGAACCACAATGCATTTGAAACATTACAAAAGGATTTCTCATGGGTAAATCCAAAAAAAATGGCTTTCTGGGCTAAATGTAGGAATCTGGGTATTTATTGCCTTAGCAGGATTCTTTTTGATTCTGTTTTTAATTGTGTTTAGTATGATACATAACCTGCTAAGAGCGTCACGACAAGTAGAAGCACGAGTCATGGTGACCTTTTTAATAAATGGTCTGGTGTTAAACAAAAAAGGGGGAGATGTGGCAGGTCTACGAGCAGAGGCCTGCGTAGGGCCAAAGACACAGTGAGCAGAGCACACAGAAACAGGAACGCAGATGTTGATACGGATGGAATGAAGAGGAACTGGTCCAATATGAACATGGAACAGAAAACAGCTTCGCAATATAAACATGGAACAAGAAAACAGCTTCGCGTGCTTATCTTAGTGGGAACTGAATAAGACGACTGGGTTAGTGATCTGAAATATGTGTTTACTTGCCTAGCAGGTGCATGGAAAGTTTTAGAGCTTAGGTATAAAAGCCAAGGCTTGAGAAGCAATAAATGATTTTGTGCTTATCACAGCCAGAGTCCATGCCCTCATACACCAGAGTGGAAAGCAGAGCATTGTCACTACAGAGCACTGTGTTTCCATCCAGATTAGCTATTCAGTAAATCTGCTGAGAATGTGGTAAGAGTAATATGCCAGGTAAACTTCATAACCTGGAGGGTGGGAAGCGGCAGGTGAAAGCAACTGTGTAAGACCTTTGCTCGTTCCTGAGATTTCGGTCAGCACTTTTGTGCTAAATGGTGGTGACTTCACATGCACAAAGGTGAAGGAATAAGATTTGTCTTAATAGTGAACAGAAATTAAGTCCAAATGTATATTCAAGGGTGCAGAAGTGACCCTGGCCTCACTGGCTATAAAAGAAGGAAAAGAACTGAAAGGAGCGGGGCCTCAGGCGAAGGTCACAAAACAGGTTCCTAGAGGTTTCCAAGACAATATTCTTCTATGAGTAAGAGAGAACCAAACTTCTTAAGAAAAAACTTAGAGATTCAGAAAGGTTATAAAACATTATCTTCTCCTTTGGACATGAAACAGCAAGTTTGTTTGTTGTTTGACATAACATGATTATTACACAGAAAAAGTAGCATTTTTTTATTTGCTTCTAAATTACACTAGACCCTCTAGTTGAAGCATGAACCAATGAAAACATCCTTTAACAGGTATTTGCATCACAAAGTAATTTAACCATCCAATTTATTATGAATTTTGTAATTTGTAATTCAGAATTACTCATCTGAGGGTTTTTTTTAAAGTATCTTGATAGTAAGGCAAACAATAAAACTTTATTAGTAATCATTTTGGTGAACCAGACAAAGTCTAACAGATAATGCCTGATGGGATTAGATGTAAATATAGTTAATCTGAGGAGCATAATGAGATGCACATTATCTCTTTACTTTCCCTGAAGTTTACACAGTCTAGCAAGGGACACATTTGGCTAAACAATTCACAGTGCAACTGTTAGGTGTCTCAAGCTAGAGCCTGGACATGAATATGAGTAACAGAAAAATTTAAGAAACTTACACATGCATTTCTGTGGATCAGTACTCTTAAGACAGACGCTGCAGAAGTGGTTTCTAGCCATACCTGACAGGTAATATTTTCTTTTATGTCTCTTCCTAGAAAGGAATTCCTTTGTAAGTAGTGCTTTACTGGAATTAGTTTCATCATTTGAAGGACAAGTACTGATACTGAATATCAGACAGACCAAAGAGTGAAGAACCTCGTAACTTCTAAAAGCTTGTATCGAAGGAAGAAATGAAACGGTGACCAAGAACAAAAATGAAGAGAACAGAAAGCTACCAGACAAGAAAGAAACTCCAGTGGGATGACTGACTTCACAGCTGCAACACCATGGGAGCAAGCTAATAATAAAAGGGAGGGATAAGAAGAGTCAACAATTAAGCGGTCACCTAGCACAATACCAAGATTTCAAAATAAACAGGCACAAAGTGACACAAAATGAAGAAACACGGCGAGGGGGGGGAGGCAGTTCTATAAAACAATGGTAAGAAGCTAGGTAATAAGCAGGAGGAGATGGAATGAACTGTTTTCCAGCATAAATCTGAAACGGTGAACTGAGAAAGAATGAAAACCCAGTACCAATTGTTGTCTTCAATAGACCATTATTTCAGATAAAACAGCAAGGTGACAAGCGTCTAGACCAAATGGACAAAATAAAATAACATGCTCTTTATTACAGACATTAATAGAAATCATAGAATTAAAAAGAACTGAATTGTGCCTATAATCATGAGGGTTATCTCCTCAGAACAATGTCCCCCCAAAAGTCATATTTGATAACCTGAGAGTTACACTGAAGACCCCTAGATATGTCTAGCAGACAAACATGAAGCAAGGGTACAGAAGGCTTGTTATATTAATATTAGACACTGGAATATACCCTAGCTATGCTCTGTCATAATCTGGAGTCCAGAATTCAACAAATGTTGGAGAAGATTCAGGGGACAGCCAGAACAGCTGAAGGACTGAAAAACAAATCTTATGCCAAAACCTAAAGGAATCAACATAAGACTTAATATGACATGATCACAGACTATGAACTTTAATAGCTTCCTTACATAGGTAAGGTAGTAGAGGTTACTGTGCTTTAGCAGGCAAAGATCTAAGCATGGAAATGAAATGGTAACCTGAAATGGGAACAGATTCCAGGAAACTGTTGTTTGTGACACTGTCACATGAATTCTTCTAGTCCTGAAATCAATTGCAATTAAGGAAAAAAAGACCGTAATGATTTTCTGCAGTTGGTAAAATCTTTCTTCTATTGATCTTACTATATTCCACATGAATAAAATAGTAAGAATTTTATAGTAATACTATGTCTTTTGCAATTCTGACAGACATTTTCTACTGTGAATTTATTTAGTAGCTTTGGAATCAAATCACAAAGGGCCAGTAAAATCCTTTTAAACAAATAAAGTTTCCCAATGGATTCAAAATATTCCTTACCAATTGGAAGAAATAGATGTGTACACACTTTATTTTTCTGTATAGTGAAATCACAAACAGTATGCTATTGGTTACATAAAGAAAAAGAGCTTTAAAACATGGGAAAGCAACTTTAAGAACTTCTTTCAAGTTTTCTTTATTTTATAAAATTAAAGCTTCTCAGACTTCTCCTAATAGCACATAACAAACATCTTCCTGGTCTTAAGTGATGTTAACATTTCTCTCCTTCATTCAGTAATTCTCATCCTGTCAATATAATATAGAAACATATGTTGGTAACTCTTGCTTTTCTTTTTAATGCATTCAACAACATCAATGTTATTTTTATCAAAAGAAAATAAAAATCACTTATATGTATCATTTGTTCTTGTTTCTTAGCTTTGATCTCACACTTAAATTCCTCTCAAATAATGTCATCTTGCTTTTCTCAGACTACAGACAGTATTGAGCCTTGCTGCAGTAGTCATTTGATTACAGGAAGAAGGGATGCATGTTAATGAACTCCTCATTTGATCTGACAATGGAAACACAGTTTGATGTTATTCCTAGCATTGACTTCAAAATGCTTTCACCATTAGTGTAAGCAAGGATAGAAAACAGAATGGGAAAGCTAAATACTCACAGACACCATCTTGTCTACCTGTAAGCAGTACAGAATTTTCAAGGCAAAGGCTTCTATGCTAAATATGCTGATTACCATAGGACACATAAATAAATACAATCTTTTCTTTGGCATTAGAGAAGCTTATCAGAGTTATTTCAAGTGACACAAAGTTAATAAGTAACAACAGAGAAATTAAATAAGAAAAGGTGAAAAAACAGCATTTTAGCCGTTCATAAAATGTATAAGGAGCTGAAGTTCGGACGGAGAGAAAGATAATTCTGTATGTTAGAAGTGCAGGGAAGAACAATCCAGAAGCCAGTGATGGACTGTGGATATACAAGGGCAAAACTAAATTGGACTTTGGAAGAGGGCGAGTACCAGGAAAGGTCTGACTCCAATTTGTATCATTATAAACCCATATAACCTCTGTATTTGAAAAAATGTTAAAAGCTAGGTTTTGGAAAGCTGAGAGTTTAGAGAACCTGTGGCACAAAACTACAATTTGAAAAATAATGTATACTTCACGATTCTAACAAAAGTGGATTGGAGATACTGAAGAGTCATATGAGGGAATAATTCCAGAATTACTGCCTAACAGGGAATGCCAATAGAGCCAGAAGACAATGAGAGGTTTTTTTCTATTGAGATTTCCTGGTCAGGAGCTGATTATGGAAAATAACGAATGACCCAAGATACCAACTTTTGTGTTTAAATTGCTCATTCATTTTCTTTCTTGCATGGGGAACTTCAACACTCTGTGTTATCAGATAGAACAATGAAAAAATCAGAGAAATGTTGAAAAATAAGTTTTGTGTTCATATGAAAATGTGAAAGGGTACTATGGTATATTAGAGCTTTGACACAAATGTTTCCAGACTTATTTCTAAGGAAATTTACTCAAGGACAATCAAAAAAAGGTTTCTAAATTCTCCTTTCATCCCGAAACCTACCCAAGATTTATATGCAGAAAAAACTAGAAAAGATTTTTTAATAGAGAAAGCTTGAAGCAGCTGAAGAGCCTAGAAGACATGCACAAAATTGTCTTCCTGCCCATGGTCTTTTATATGTGGATTCTTGCTTCTATAGATTGTTTTCAAAATATCCAATTTATCTATAAATATAATAATACCTATAAAGTCCTGTCCCATTGAGTTTTATTATTTTTTTCTTCCTATGCTTTCTTCAGTCCATGTTTGTGATATGAGACTTATTAACTAAATCATAAATATAATAGACCAACCCTACACACACTTCTTCAGATGACCTGTTCTTGAAAATAGACAATATTCCATATAAGATCCTTCCTGGATTCCTTTTCCAGCTCCTCTGAAGTAACTAAATATCAGTCACTAATCTGAAAAGAATTTGACAGTGACCATAAATATGCAGGAATTGCTCAGTATTTCATACTCAGGCCCTCAAAGTGAAGGCTACTATAAATAAACACATCCCTAGATAAAAAAGCATTCCTTACACAAGATCTTAAATCCGAAAATATGCTGATTTCCCGAGTCATCTCCTTTTCAAAATATACACATTAAACTACTAGTATTTTCAAGAGAAAATATTTGGTAGACAAATCCAGCCGAGGTTAATGTTTTAGAAGATGATCATGTAACCTTCTTCTATCAAATGAAAATAGGATTTTCTACAGAAAAATATTTTTGTATTTCACTCTGACATAAGTGGAAATAAAGATCTTTTGAAGAGAATCAGTAACTCCACTATAAAGACATATCAGGTTGAGTATCTGAAAAGCAGAGATTAAGTAGTTTACCAAACAAACTTCAGAAATGCAGAATAGACTATTCAGGACTGAAATGTATACGCTATGGTCTTATAAGAATAATCAGCCTTATTTTATATTTATGAGAAACAGTACACATACTGTGCATTGCCTTGCACATAGATTAAGCATACATTTTCGTTCTGCTTGATCAGCCTAATTTAGTAAGAAAAATCAGTAAAAACATACTTCAGAAAAATTATGTCAACAACTTAATTCTGTTGGGGTATTTTATCACCGTCTGATTGGAAGCCATTCACTGATGTAAAATTTTTTCCAAATTAAATATGGAATTATCTTTCTTAGATGCTTACCCCTTTGTTTTTCTTCTATGTCCTTCTGAAAGAAACTTTAATTACTTAACTGATAGCATATCTGTCATTAATCTTGTTAACGAACAGCACTCTACAGGGGAGAGAAATTGTGCTCTTTATTCTGCTATTTCATGTAGTCAGCTATGAGTACACCACCAAAGCCAAAATAACCTTTTTGATGAAGAATACTGTTTTTATTCTTATTGTGGTATGTAGCATTGCTAACCAACAAAAAGAAAAATATATCAGAAGTCTTCCATGCATAACATTTGCAAGTTTGGAGAATATTTTTTTCCTAATTAATTTTTTTTCTTTTGTTCCCTTCATAAAGAAAAAGCTTCTTCAAAATATGCTTTTGTAAATATAAAGTCATGCTTTTCAAGAGCTCACAGGCTGCTCTGAGCTTCCTGATGCTAGATTAAAAGACATTTTTCAAAAGAAGAAATAGATGAGCATTATGAAGTTAGGTCAGTGTGTAATAAATGTGTGTCTAAGGGAAAAAAAAGAAAAAATATAAAAGAGCCCCACCATCCTTCTTCTGATGGAATAAAAAATGTGTAGCACAGTTTAAAGAGAATAATCATCACATGTATTTTGTTTAATTATATAGAATTAGGAAAAATAAATAACTACGAGGTTAAGAACACTCCATATTCAAAAGCTAAATCCACGTCAGAAACAAAAACCAAGAATGACTATGACAAATGCTCCTGCAGTATTATAAAGTAACACTGAATTATCATAGGATTGGTGTTAAAAGAAGTTATTTAATATTGTAGTCATTTGGATAATTACTTAATAAAATATCAATGTTTTGTTGTGATGTAAAAGGTTTTGTGTTTTCTCTAACTAAATGCAATTACAAGAAATTCCAGGTACAAATACAGAAGCTAGGTGCATAGCAAAGACTGACAAAGTAACCTTTGGATACATATAACACTACTTTAGAAAAAAGCATGAGAAGTTTCTCATGTAGACTGGGAATTCCAAAACAAGAGTTCTTATCACATCGTGGACTTTAAGGTGTCTTTTTTGATACAGCAGCAGGTATTTAGCACTCTTTGGCTAACTCGTGTGAATTAAAACTAGATCTGAAGTAACTACAAAATATGTTAAGTGACTGTTGTTCAGTGCTCAACCATTAAAATGATAAAACGTTGTTGAGGTCTCTAGAGAAATTACAACAAAAATGATTTACAGATGTGGCTGAATGAAGAAGGAGACCAAGAAAACATTCCATGGTGTGAAAAGAAATCATTAATGCCGGGCTGCAATGACATGGGAATTTGAGGCATCAGTCTGACCTGGAACTGACATTGATGGCTTGTTTCCAGCTCTGCTATACCCAAACCAGCCTGAAAAACTTAGGCCATAGTCACACCTTGTTTTCTACATAAGATTTTGTACAGACTGCTACATATGATAAACTATATTTGTCCCAGGAGAATCAACAGAACACCTGAAGAATACAATCGGTTCAGTTTGATGGGATTTTTTTAAGTCAACTTAAAAATTGTTTTACATATGAGGAAAAAGAGGATAATTCTGAAACTAGAATTTTCCCAAGATATAGATAGGTGCAACAGCTTTTCAGAATATCTAATGTAGGGCAAGAGATAAATGCAAGAAAAACAGGCTATGAGACTGAGACAAACATTATAGCCCTCACAGATCACTTATTTGAAAGTAACTGCTGTGCAAATATTATATGACCAGAGATTTTTAATTCTAAATTTCAATATATTTATAGCCAAATGGGGAAAAGGAAAAGAGGAAAGGAGAAAGGTGAGGGAGGCTTAACCGGCACAACACTACAACACACCCCTCAAACCAGATGGCAAATGCCATAAAAAAAGGAAAAGTGTACTCAGTGAGTTGTAAAGGTTTAGTGCTCTGCCCAGATACTATTTAGGGTCTGGGAGATGTTAAGTTTGCATACTGAACAACATTAACAATCTAAAAAAAAAAAAAAAAAATTACCTCTACTGAACCCCAGGTAATATTACCTACTACTGCTTCTTACATTTTTATCAATTGAAGGAAACGTGAAATTTATTACATAAGTTTGTTAGAAATTATTTGCCAAATGAAAGTCAATCTTCAGATAAGCAATGAAATCCCTAGAGAATCAAAGATGAAGAAAGCCTGTGATCATCCGGCCACCCAGCCACTTCAACTCCACTTTCCAAAAAGCTGGGTAGCATTTGGCTGCACCTGAAGAGAAATAAATGTTCACATCAATTTTCTGGAAACTATTCTGAAGAATGAAGAAGAGTCTCACAGTCAAGAAGGACAGATCTCAAAATTTGAATGACACATCAGATAGTATGTTAATTCTGTGCTTTTCCATGAATAAAATCCATTACTATTTCCATCAATCACTGCAATATCATGTGGAGAATAAAGGCAAAAAAAGTTAACATTATGTTAACATTATGATATATATAAAAACAAGGAATTTCAAACTACAGTGTGAGTTTCTCTGGGATCTGTCCAAGACAGAGCATGTTTCTGCCAGAAATATGGGTTCTGCGATGCAAAAACTTTTTTCTTTTATCATTCCCCATTGTAAACTAGTTCAATCAGAGTTATGTTCCAGAATAAAAACATGCACATACACATGCAGAGCCTTTGATTTTTACTTTTTTAAAAAAAAAAAAAATCTATAATATTAAAAGTACACACAGAAACATAATATTTAACAATATGACACAACTCCTCCACAAACTAATCTCTCCAAAATCTTGCAGGGATTAAAATACAAATAATAAAAAAATCTACATTAAAAGAAAAATTAAAAACTTCCACAACTTTAAAACTTATGTCAGAGCTGAAAGCATGACCTAATAGCTGACAAATGCAACCAGTGTATATGCACCCAGCACGTAACACAGAAAAGAACACACTAGAGAGCACAAGCCAGAGGCTCTTGTAACTAGTCACGGAAATATATTTATATTAGGAAGGTACAGCAGCTACCAAAAACTACCAGGGTTTAACTGGCACATTTTTCTGTGTCTGTACAGCACAGCTGAGACCCTCAGGGAGTTTACTTGCTGCCCCGCTCTTAACGGCTCATTCTAACCCGGGAGAAGGCTGCAGTCTCTCCCCACTACCCTGCTGGGCAGATATGCCTGCCCATTCCTGGACGTCCGAAGCTGCCCCAAGCCTCACCACATGTTTGACACTCCTGATACCCAACAGGTAAATGAATAGGACAAGGAAATATTATTTCATTTTTGTCAACTGCTTGAAAGAATATAAAACAGGAAAAAAACAAACCCTTCATGATCCTTTAGTATTTTCTTACAAAATACTGTTTTCTGAGCTTCATAAAAGCTTTGTGAAAGCATTTTCTTTGTCTTCTAATGGAGCACAGTATTTCCAGAAACTAAGATTAAAGTGCTTTTGAGTCAATTTGAGTATCTTATCAAACACGTTTCAGAGCTCTTCTCTGTGCTTCCAGGTAAGAAAGATGGGCTCAGGAATGATTGACGATTCACTCTGAAATTCCTTGTATGCTACACTGGAACAGATGGCTCAAAAGGCTGGAAAAATTCCTGCAGGTATCTCAATGCCTGCGCCTTCAACCAACCAGTTAGCACAATATTGGCATACTAACCCATTTAGAAATGTAAGCTACCTCCTGAATGAAACACTAAACTGAATTTTAATTTAAAAGAGCCTATTACTCTCTGAAGTATGTTGCATAAGGGAAGGAAACAGAAACCTGCCATGTAAATATCCCTACATGACCTCAACCATATTTATATTTATTTTTACTTCTCTTAGCGATGACACAAAGTAAATGTGTTTGGTCATCTCTAGGAATGGAAAGTTAGACACTTTCACCTTCCCAAAGCTTCCCGTTTTCCTGTGAAAGGTCAGGTGGATTGTCACATTCGCATCTGCTACTTCAGAAGTAAGTAAAACTCATACACTGGAAAAGATTTATGTAGAGAAAGCACTATACATTCATAGTACTTTAAATACAGCTATTACTCAAACCTCACAAAACTTCTGCCTGAGTTCTAAGTAATTACTGTGGTACAACATTTACCCCCAGTCGCAAAGAGCAAAGCACAGTGCCTCTATATGATTTTGATATTTTCATTCTGACATAGGTTCACTTAGATTTGTATTCAATGAAATCCTGCAGTTGAAGTATGAGTACTGTTATGAAAAGAAGCAATGAAGTGGAAAACTGTCTTTTCAACTTTTTCTTTCACTGTTAAGAAAGTCATGGTATATTTCAAACAAATAGGAACTGTTACAATCTCTGAAAGCATGTACCCTGGAATGAATTTAATTTAATCTTTACAAAATAACTTGAGTGGAAAACACAGTTCAGAAACTGATACCGTACAGTGAATTTAATTTACAAAGAAATAAAATGACTTACCGTACAACAATAATCTCTCCTCATACTCTACTGTGATGTTATGATTTTATATAGTACCTTTTCCTCTCCTTGTAGTGAATACGATTTTAGAGTTGTGAAAAATTATTTAGATTGACTTGAAATACATATAATCCCTGGAAAAATATTTTACATGCTATTAAATAAACACAAGTTTTGAGTTTGCCTGTCTTCTTTAGTGGGGATGATGTTCATCTTACCCTGAAGTAAACAAAGAAAGATTCCAGGATAATGGACAAGAGTAACTAATACAGACTTCTTGAATCATATATGAGGCAATGAAAGATCAACACTTACTTGCTCCTAAGTGCTTTAGTTCCCATTAAAGATTACCTCAAAATTTATTACTATGCTCAAAAGTAACTCAAAAATTTGGCCAACTCCTGTCCCTTCGCTAAAGGCTGCAAGGCAGAGAAGCCCAGTGAAATACAGGGGCAGCTCTACCCAACAGGGTGACTTGTGAGATCCACTGAATACATAGATGGCTTTCCAGAATCTCCACCCATTTTCAAATTATATTGTGTTGAAAATCTTGTTCCTCACTTAAGCAAATGAAAGGGTTTTTACAAAACAAGCTATATTACAAAATCCATCTTTGTGATTTCTTCCTTAAAAACCAAACCCACAAAGGACTTTAGTCCCCACTGGTAATCCCCAACAAGCAACTCACTGATAGCGTCCCTTTCAGTATCGAAGAACATGAAACGGAGAATGTAAAATGAAGAAATCTATTTCTGAAATAAAACAGACTTAGTTGTAAGCCATAGACATACACCAAGAGCCAGATACTGTGGCTGAAGTACTTCTTGGCTCTCTTAATAGCTCTGACAGATTATTTTTTTTCAGTGTTAGAAAGACAAGTAATACTGGAATCTAGATAGGTGCAATTCACTATACCCCTGTAAACAAACTCTACATTACACAAAATCCCCTGAGAATCATGCTACTAATGAAAAACATACTATAGTAACATATCCAGTAAAAAAAAAACAAACAGAAACAAAAAAAACCCCACAAAACACAAACAAACCCAAAACAAACAAGCAAGCAAATAAAACCCCAAGACCCACCCTCCTCCCTCCCCCCAAAAAACCCACACACACCATCAAATCTTGGTGGTCCATGCTAGATCTGAATTATATATACCTTCAACCAAATAAAGCCTATGTGTCAAAAGCATACTATCCTATCTCTCAGAAGCATATGGACCACAACACTAAAATTGTGCAGGATTTTTTATGTATACACATAAACGAGCATACTAGGGAGTTGCCATTTATTACAAAAGATAATGCTAACGTTGAAATGAAGAAAAGCAAGGACACAGGTGTGCCTCCTAAGTTTCCAATTGCAAAACCCTAAAGATTCAGGCTTTTCTTCTGGCAGCTTCAGAGAACTCATGCAGTGATTTAGGAGCCCAATAGAAGCAAAAGAGGAACTTACGATAGATACTACAGATGGGAAGAGACATGGATTTGTTTTGGGTTTTTCCAGCTTTGTCTTGTCTTTCTCCCACCACTGGCCAACAGATTGCACAGCCTAACAAGGCCCAAATATGAGGTTAGTTCAAACCAATCTGAAAAGATCCTTCATTAACCTCATGTGCAAAACTTTCCAGACATAATCTGATAAAGTCAGGTAAGCATGTCCTTACGTTATTTCAGTGCTCAAAATTTAGCATGGACTCTCATGTTCTTCTGCACCTAAGTCAGAAAAATCATGAAGCAAACACTAACAGTGTTAAAATCAAACCCACCAGACTACCCACATTTCAATGGAAATGGATTTCAACACACGAGTACATGATAACCCACCTAACAAATTTGGAGGTCTGGAGACCTCCAAATCGTGGAAGCTTGGAGAAAAATGAAACGTTGACATTGAAGGCTTCTTTCAGAATGTCAAATGCACCACAGAGACCCCCATAGACCAATCCTGTACTCACAAATAACATGATGGAGAAATATGGGGATTTGTCTGCCACAAATACAGAGATAAGAGAATTATTGTCTGATATAAATTGAGTAATATTTTATATACATGCCACCTTAAGGGAATTTAAAAAAAGCAAAGAACTTGCTCTTGAGTAACTGGATGCAGTACAGCTTTAAATGCACATTCAGATGTTGAATGATTAAAACCAAGGACTCAGAAATGCAACTATTAAAAAAGATTATGCAGGGTCAGAAGCTTCCAGCTTTAATCATAATTTGCAACAGCTTTCACCATGAATAGCTTCAATTGCACCACTTATCGGAATGACTACAGATAATAGTGCATCACTAGAAGCACCAGGACAAAATCATTCCAAGCTTAAGGCTTGCAACACCCATATCACGTAGAATTTTCATTTGAAGGGCAGACACTCATCCACTGCAGATGGTCTTTTCCTGAGTCTAAGATGAGAAAGAATTGAAGAATCATCACCATTCATGCTTTGATTTTCCCATGATCTTCAGAATATCAAATAAGGACTTTTCATAAGTCTGAATGTATCCTAGAAGAGATAGAAACAAACTGCATGGACTGACAAAAGACATGGAGTCCATTGAATATCACCATCAATGTCATAGTAGTTCAAGCACTGAGTAAGCAAAACAGTTTCGCAAAAGAACATATGGAGTGGATCATTGTTTCAAAGTTATACAGAGAAATATTTTAACACAGTACAGAGTTAACACAAGTACGTTAATAACTAGAGGAAAGTTTTACACGGGGCACTAATTCCTTACTTGGTGGAAGACACCAGGTTCCACCATTTATTAAAATAAAGGGAACTAGCAATTTAATCCAGCAGTAACAGATAAAATCCTCTCTATTGAAAATAATTTGCAATGATGTACCAGAATTTCTCACAAGAGTATGGAAAAAGATAACTTCATCATATATAAAGATAGCTACCCAAGAACAGGATAGTCTAACGTAATTCTGAAGAAAGGACCCTCCTGATCTGAGGAAACTACAGGGTAGTCTCAAAATGGAAAAGGTTACAAGTGGTCTGGTACAGCAAAGTAATATCAAAAAGAACAGGAAACAAAGTCTGTGCATAAAAGGCAGGACGTGGAAGTGATTTTCAGCTTCTGTGTTATCCTGGAAGTGTCTTGATTCAGTCCTGGGACATGATACACCATCACCCCCTTCACTGCTTTTCAAGGGACATTAAGCCAACAGTGCAAAGTGGAAGAAAGTAGAAGCATTCGCTAGCCAGTTTTCCAAGCTGAACAATCAAATCCTCACATACTTGCTTCTAGAATAGAAGAAGACCAAGACACTCAGGGAAGATTTATTTCACTGTGAAACATTCCTGAAGTTTTATCACAGCTCAGACAGTACATGGAAGTATGAACGTAAACAGATATTAATGAATTACCAAATGTCTTAATGAATACTAGGATGAACTAACAAAAGTTATCTTCTGAGAGGGAGGACATCAGCAATACAGGAGACCAAGTTAGTGTTGCACACCGCTTTTAATATTGCTGTAAAGAATAGATTCATTTCTTTCAAAATCCCTTAAAGACAAAGCTTTGGGAAAACACCTCTAGGGATGAATTCAAACAGTTAGTTTTCTGCCTTTAAGAAGTTATCCAACCATAGCACTCATGTGAATGGGAGTTTTCCATATTTAGCTCTATCTCGCACCATAGCATCCATGTATGCGTGTTCTCCTAGAAGCTAAACTTCCACCAAAAGGGGGACTACACCATAACCCAGAAAATAACCTCTGGTTCACATAGCTGGTTTCACTATCAGACAGTGTTTTGAAATGACTACACTTTTAGCATAACTGATTACAGTAAAGTGTCTAAAGGATCTCTATTAAGATAATAAAGAATTGCACATAAAAAGTTTTTACACGTATTGTTAAATCTTCTTTAGTCAATAATGCTGTGTACCGGTACATCCATAAGTATGCAAACATGCTATGAAGAGAAAGAACGCAGCTGTCCAGCTAGTGAAGCTGGCATATGCACTTCACTACATCTAGCTAAACTAGTTTCTCTCATTATCAGAAACTTCACACAGTTAAATAATAATAATAGAAAATGAAAATAACCAAAAGTATATTCATGATCTCCCTTTAAGGTGTTCCCAGTACCTACTTACAATAAGGAAAAAAAAAAAAGGGAGGAAAAAACCCCACATAATTTACAACCACTCCAAAGTTCACTCAAGTCAGTAAGAGCTGTCTATTTACTTCATTCACCAGATACCAGATGTTGCTGATTAGAAACCTGGATCAAATTTTAAATGCCAGTTGAGTATCATTTTAGGAACTTGCATTGACTTAGAAAGGCATCAGAAGCAACAGTAGTAGTTCACCTTTTACATGGAGTTCCCAGGAACTAAAAATAATGCTGCTTACAAGATGCATGGTTTGGTTTTTTTTTCCCCTGAGATTTTTTTTTTCAGGGGGGGGGGGGTTTGATGTTACAGATGTTCNGGGGGGGGGGGGGTTTACAGCTGACAGCTGTTGTATAACAACACATACTAAATTGCTAGAAGGATGCTCCTTCGAAATGGTACGGTTCACAGCAGTTTCACAGATATTTCATTCTTTTGTTCTTCTTTTCTCCTAAACATTAGGAGAAAGCAAGAGTGGGGCATTTCATTTTGCTATTACCTAGTCTGATGTTATTTCAACTGATGACAAGCGTCATTTTGCATAAAATGCATCAAAATATTTCTGGCAGCTTTTATCTGAAGCAATACAAAACAAAGCAAGCAATCACAATATACAGAATATTCAAAGAGTTTATGTTGCCCTTTACTAGTGTAAACCCTTGAACAGCATCCCATTTAGAAGTTATTTGGCCTTCCTATAGACAAGCTGATTGCAATATGAGTTTGAGAATTGATCCCATATCTGTTCAGTAATTATGAAAACATGAAAAAGCATTAGAATTTTTATTTATACCAGCTTTATTGGTTTTATTTCCTTGAGGTCATTATTCAACATTTGCTTTCGTGAAAGGTAAACAGCATTTTATGAAAAAGTATTCAGGTGTAACTGAACTATAAGGTAAGATCAAATCTGATGATCAACAATGCTGCTGATGTTCCACAGAGCAGGTTATTTATCATGAGTAATATCTTAATCTAGTGAAATATCTTGCAATTATAAGGTTACTAAACAGATGAAGCTTTCTAGGACCTTTTACAACAGTTCATAATAGACTAACTTCCGATAATGCTTATTACACTTACAATATCTATACTAACCAACTTTTGAATGCAAATTAGCAGGAATTAGGATGAAATTTAATCTCTGCACTACCGGCTGTTGCCAAGTGCTTTCTATCAATGAAAATCCTTGTTAAGAAGCAGAGAGAAAAAAAATGTAATGAAGGAAAACAATTATTTTATTTAGAATACTAGCATTTTTTCATTGTAAAATAATGGTAAAAATACATAATTATGTTTTACTAACAGGTAGATGCCAATGATTATCCCAATCACTTTGCTTAACACATTCTATCTGATTCCTTGATCTGTCCTCCCACTTTTTCTACTATTGGAATTGCACTGTCTATAAATTGAGATGGCACATGCAAAAAACCCTGCTCATTTAATGGAGAATATTCATTCCAATGCAGGTGCTAGTCAAATAGCTTCATTTTCAGAATACACTCCCTCTTTTATACAATGGGAGTAGACATTGTTCACCAGGATTCCAGATTTATATTTTAAAACTCATTTGGGGTCGAATATTTTCAGAAATTATTGAAATTAGAAGGGTTCTGAATGAAAGTTAGAACAGTAGCACTGGACTTTTAAGAAATGGGTAAGGAATACTTTTGAAGTTTATGCACCAAATTAACAAATTGTTCTCAATTCCTCTCTACAGCATTTTTAATATTTGTTTGAAATGCCCAATTTTGAGAAAGAACTAGAGAGAAGTTAAGCCCATTCATTTTTAATACGATGGCTCAGAAAACATGTTGTTTGGAAAAGTTTGAGTAAGTAGTCATGAGAAGGAAACCTAAGAAAACACTTTGCTACAATCATCTAAAATTGCATCCAGCTAGGACTTCTACAGTCTTTTGGCATGAATGTATCCTGCTTAGCTTTACTAAAAAATGCTGTAAGATCACTGATTGGCAAATCATTAATAAAGCACATTTTGAATTTTCTACTTTGATAAAGAATGTGCTGAAATAGAATAAAGCAATTAAAAGTAAGCATATGCCTACGTCCATTACTAATTCAGGAACCTGCATACCTATATTTCACAATCACCTTGTAATAAGTTGGAGAAAAAACTAATTTTTTAAACCACTGGAGCTGGATAACGTCTTTTAATAGCTGTTTTGCCCCATTACTTTTAATTTGAGTAAAAAAACCAAATAGCAGTCTTTTGTTAGAATTGTATCACAAATAAAACACAGTGCAATTAAATAGCTAACATCCACCATACTGACCAGTACTTGTAAAATGTAGGAAAAGCATTAGATGGTGTCTCTGGCTGCAGAGCAGGGAAGGAGGTAAGAGTAGGATCAGTACTTGCAACTCTAGTGGTACATTTGAATTCTGAAAGAATTTTTGCTGAAAATACAGAAAATCTTACTGTTTTTCCTCACTTGTTTTATATGCTTTTTTTGGAAAAATCTAGAAAATAATCTCCATAGCAACAAAGGTCTGTTGGCTTTGCCACTATAAAAAAAATAAACCTATCATCTGGTGTGTCTGCTTCTCCTGCCTGGCAGGCCACTAGGCTGTGGTCAGGATGCACACCTGGAGAGGCAGGCAGTGGGTATGCTATGCGTATCTTCCCTCTCAGTGCAGTAGTAGATGGGAACATCTCAAAGTTGCAAAACATGAATACTGTTTTCTGGAATGAGAGTATTCACAACTGAAGATGTACTGGCATAGCCTACATTCACAATTTACAATACTATATACAGTACTTTTCATAGACAAACAGTAAGTCCACTTTTAAAAGACTAAATAACAGGGCTACACTTTCGAAATATAGGAAGTACTCTGCAATTCAGGATGCATATTGGGAAATGAGATCATTCCTTAAGAACTTGAAAACCAGCTGTAACTTCCAGTTCCCTCCCCCTTAATTTTTGTAGCTTTGTTACAAATTTATAAAGCATCAATAAACAACAATTGATCAACACCGTTTTTACTGTTTAGGTAGAACTATTTTCTCTCTGGGAATATCATTAGAACTATTTTGATGTCTTACTGAGGTCAGGATAAGCCATGGAAATATTTACCATCTTCTACCTTTTAAAAATTAAAACAAATCACAAAGTACAGCATTCAAATATTGATGTTTACCATATACAAGGAACTAACAATGCTGCTGCACTCCTGCTGCTGAATATGAGGCAGGCCATAAGTGCTGCAGTATCATTAATGGCAGGTAAATGTCAGTATTTTAGTGCCAGGCACAGTAAGTTGGAACAATTTCCTTTTGTTTAATCCCTGTTATTAATATAATAACATACACTTGTAAGTTCTTAAAAATGACTGGCCTATTACTTTAGCAATATTTGAGGTGGTGTTTAAATTATATTTACTGATGAGTAACTCTCTGAAGATTCCCTTTGGGAAAATAGGTACTACACATTCATGCTATGCTGGTATTCTATGATCTGTCCCATTCTGATGCTGTTTTTTAAAGTCTCTTCAACAGTTTTTAAAACTATCCCATTAATCATTTTAAGTTGATTGAATCAGATTAATTGACCCCCGCAAGCCTGCTCATTAATATCTATTCTTTGGCTTCAGTTCTGTGAAATGAAGGATCTTCATTTCCTTTCCTGGACTTTTTAATTCTCGCCTTCTCTGCTTCTTTTAATTTGGAATAAATTGTTTCCACTGATATGTTCACAGCCTTAAGGAAAAACGTTTACAACTTCAGTATAGCCCAAAGAGCTGTTTTAGATGAAATCTAATCTTTAGGCTTTATAGTGTCTTTTTAATACACTTAATGATAACTGTTATGATCATTATGATCCAACCATATAAAAAAGTTAAACAAGCTGAGAATACCTCCAAAATACTATTACATTTATTTCAGTTCCAAAGAAACCTACATTTCAGACAAATGTGAGGTTTTTTAATTTCCTTTCATATTAATAATTTTTGATAAGAACTATTTTTGAAAGAAATACAGAAGTATGAAATCAGTGAACAGAATTAATAGAGAAATTAATCTCACATCAGTTTAGATTATCTGAATACAACTTTTGTTCCTTATTTGGGTGTCTGCTGTTGACTACATTTCAAATTTTATATTTTTTATATTTTCACAAGTTACGACTACCTTTATGAATGACAAGCAATCTTTACATTCCAGATGGTATTCTTACAAATAGCGATAGGACAAGAGGAAATGGCCTCAAGTTGCACCAGGGGAGATTTAGATTGGATATTAGGAAAAATTTCTTAACCGAAAGGGTTGTCAAGCATTGGAACAGGCTGCCCAGGGAAGTGGTTGAGTCACCATCCCTGGAGGTATTTAGAAGAAGATGCATACATGTGGCTCCTAGGGACATGGTTTAGTGGTGGACTTGGCAGTGCTACTAGGTTAACGGTTGGACTCAATATTCTTAAAGGCCTTTTCCAACTTAAACAGATTCTATGATTCTAAATACCATAGTTGCTAACTGAAATCTCTGAAGACAGCATAATTAGTAGCCCTTCATCAACAAGGTTTTTCATAAGCAATGGCCCAGAATCACTCTCCTCTGGATTTTAGAAACTCAGTTTTATTCAAAAGGGTTTGTCATATCCATTCTTATTATAGCATTACATGATTAAAACTTGAAATCAGACTTTAGCCAGGCACACAACCTTAATGCCATGCACAGAGGGAAACCACTGCCAAAGAATGTGCCCGGTTATCATTACTAGCAGTAGCAAAGTTCAAAAATACTTTGGCAGTGGTCACAGTAGCAACTGCACATATCAGCAGCAGCCCCAGGACAAGGTGTATTTCCTTACGCCCTGGATCTCTTACCGCTTATCCTTAACTCCCCCCCATCCTTCACAAAACTGAAGCTTAGTTTAGCTTCTCCTTGCAGAGTGCCATTTTCAAAAGGTACCTGCCTCTGGGAAAGGAAGGTTTCACTCAACCACAGATTAAGCACAATTTACAAGTTAACCAAAGATATTTTCCTATGATCAATCACTGCAAATCCATCACCTCCTGTCACCAGAAAATGGTTCATACATCATTACAAATAGCACTCCTTGACAATATTTAAATTAAGGGAATTTCTAAACAGCTGAGAGAATTTCCTGTAAACATAAATGCTATTGTAACATTGTATTGCTAATGCAGTTTCTCTAGTATACCATTTGGAAAATGGAATGATGTCATCAGTTCCAGGTATAATTTTTTTTATTGTAAAAATGAAATATTGCTTCAAAGGAGAAACAAATTGCTTGAAGTACTGTCCAACGCTTTTCTCTTTCCCTCTTCCCCATCCAAAGAACAAAAATATTTTATACGTCAATTGCTTTTGTTGATTTCAGACGTTAAAAAATATAATAAATCGAGAAATTAAAATAATCTTAAAACGAATAGGGAGGTTTGTTCAACTTAACTTTGTTTTCCACATTGTGTAGGTTGAGAAGCATATAGTCCAACTAACAGAGTGGTATACCATGTCGTATAGTTTGTTTGGTGAGGTCAACTTCATTTTATTTTTTTTTAATCTTTGTGTTTGTCTTTTCAAATCCTACAACAAAATAAACAGACATTCTTTGCTTTGGGACTCACACATCACAACCTTTTTCCTAAGCTCATCTGTCAGTTCAAAGTTTGCAATTTTCTTTGCTTAGTATCAGCTGTCTATAGAAAATTAACATTATAAACATAAAACAAAAATACCTATTTAAAATTGATATGACTAAAATTCATATATAGATCTCAGTACAGCTGAAGATGTTACATGACTATATCAACAGACCACCATGAAATTTATAGGTTCAAGTCATATTTTGCATGTGACAGATTTCAGTTTAGCTTGTGATTTCTTCTGCTTTTTTGTACTTAGCAATGGGGGAAAAAAAAATTTCTATGAAACCTATGCAATATTAAATATGTGAAAAACAGACCACAGTATAACCAACTATAGGATAAAGATCCTATGAACATCAATGGGAAAAAGGTGGATCCCTTAAGACATCACACTCTTGTAGTCAGCAAGTAGGAAAACACCTTCAGTCTTAAAGCTGTTCAGACACGCTGAGACTGTCTCCTGTCACATTCTTGTGCATCACCTTTCCCTTCACAATTTCTCCCTAGAGTCCTGTATTGGGTTTGTGTGGCAAGGTTTCAGCAGTGGAGGAGCAATAGGGGTGGCTTCTCTGAGAAGCTGCTAGAAGCTTCCCCCGTGTCCGATAGAGCCAATGCCAGTGACCTCTAAGATAGACCCACCGCTGGCCAAGGATGAGCCCATCGGAAACAGTGGTAGCACTTCTGTGACAGCATNTTAAATTTTGGGTTTATTTCTCATTACCCTACTCTGATTTGATTGGCAAATAAATTAAACTCATTTCCCCAAGTTGAGTCTGTTTTGCCCTTGATGGTAATAGGTGAGTGATCTCCCTGTCCTTATCTCAACACACGAGCCTTTTGTTTTATTTTCTCTTCCCCATCCAGGTGAGGAGCGGGAGTGACAGAGTAGCTTTGGTGGGCACCTGGCATCCTGCCAGGGTCAACCTACCACAAGTCCTTTCTCATATAAGCATATTCTGAGTAGTATTTATAACCAATGTGATGATTCTTCATCTTCATGTGAGATTTAAAGTATTTGCTTAAATGCATATTTGCTTCAATAAACAGACATATTTTATCCTTAATAAAATGAAGGCTACCTACAAGAGAGGAAAAACCACACCACTCAGAAGGAAACAGTGGATTTCTACGATCTTAAATAGGCAATTCTTTGATGGGTTTCAGACAGAAGCAGAAAGTATCAGTTGCTTACAGTCTTAAAAGCAGCTCTTAGAGGGCATGGGGGTCCCTTGGCCACGCCATGAGTTGTGTTCTGTAACAAATGCAGATCCCACCCAACAGATCCAAGTGTGATCCAACCCAGAAACAGCAGAAAGGAACAGAGTTTTGCTTGCTGGTGGGGGCAACAGCAAAGGCAGCAGGAGCAACAACACTGAGAAGCAACTTTTAAAAAAAGCACACCAAACAAAATAGTAGGTACAAAAGAACTACCCTGAATTAGGAGAAGCAGCAGCCGTCTTTTGGTACATTGCTCTTTTCCATTTCTTTGTCTTTCAAATAATGTCAGATAAGACATTTTCCCATTTACCCAAGAGCAGTTGTGGCATTTATGATCCAGGGATGACAAACTCAAGACCAGCCTAAGAGAAGAATAACAAGGCGTACTTAATAAGCATACGATCACTATAGAGCATGTAAAAGGAAGAAAGAGGACTTCAAATATTAGTAAAGGAACAGGGGAAAAAAAACTCAATCACGTCATAGACCTACTGAGTAAATCATTAGTGACTTACATAAGGGGGGTAAGAACAAGGGAGACAAAAACATATTGGTGTGCCGAGGGTGTGTGTTAACTTTTTTCTGGTATTAAAAATATTTGAATTTATTATCTTACTCCATTTTTTTTCTCTTATCACAGATTTAAATAGGATTAGCAGATCTTGCACCAGATTTAAGATTTAAAACTTGCAGCAAATAAATTCAGATTTGCAACCCCTGTTATTTTTGCAGAACACATGGAGAAGAAAAATGCTATAGATTTAAAGATGCACATAATGCACACTGAAAACCTACATGACATTGCAGAGTACATTCTGGAAATCAATTTTTAATACCTAAAAATTGACCACGTGTAGTTATGCCAAGCCACTGCCATGTTAATGCCTTTAAGTGTTTCAATAAGAAGCAGGAAACAGTGACGTGCTTAACGTAAAATGAAGATACAGTGAATATAGTACATTTGCACAATACGAACTTCAAATGAAAAGCATCCATCTACGTATGACTACTGATTTGTTTAAAATGCATATCTAAATGCGTTGTATCTAAAACTTACCTGTAATTTACATTCACCCTGTCATCAAATATGATTTTAGCTGTATTATTTTCACTGACACAAATTAATCTTGTCTATTTTAGGTGTCCTCCTGTAATTTGATTTTAAAATAATACTATCGTTTAATAGCCATCTTAACAGCCATTGCTCTCTAAAAAATGGGATAATATAGCAAAACTTATTAAAAATACATTATTTCATTGTAAAAATTATCCCTGTGATGCTATTCCATTCACTTTTAACAAAACCACCATAATTTTGGCTAAATTGGCAAAAACCCATGCGCATTTCTTAACACCTCTCTGCCTAATTGGAGTCCACACATTCTTACTTCCTAAGAAGTTCTTCACTCCTCTCCACAATGACATCTTTCTTAGATGACTCTTAGGGTCCCTATATGGTTCATGGCATGTGTGCGAACCACTAATATTAGAGACTATCACACTAGCAGTGGATTTGGCAAGGTGGCTAGAAAAGAAATTATTTTTTAATCAAGAGCGTACTCTTACAGCAATGAAGGTTAGCTGTAAATTCAGCTGCACCAGGAGAAGGACAGATTTTCAGAACCTGACACAGCTCTGTGCAACTTGATCTAGCTGTGAAGGCAGCTCTGCTGTAGCTCAGAAGTGGGAATAGATGACCTTAGGAGGTCCCTTCCAACCTAAATTTTTCTATGATATTATGATTTTCAAAATAATTTAAAAAAAAAAAGTGGGTTTATTTCTTTCTACAAGGTTTCATCTTTACCCCTTCTTTACATATTTGCTCCTTCATGCTGTGGAATAGCCCTAAAATTCTTCTCAGCATTACTATGATGCAAAAGGAAGGTGGTGGTAGCTGAGGATCTGTGGAGCAGAGTGGGTGAAGCTCTGCTACATTAAATTTTTGGTAACACCAATGGTCAAGAAAAAAAAAAAAACAAACCTTTCCCAGTGCTGCTCAGTTTCACACAAAAGGGACAGTTAGCCACATTTTTTTGTCCTTCAAGTTGACAACCAGTGAAAAGCATTTAAAGTAGAATCCAAGAATCTAGCAAAAAATATTTTCTAAAACTCAAGAAAACAACTTGTAAGACTCAATATAACAACTTATGATCTGAAAATTGTGGTGATTTCTGTAATGCCGTAGAGACAAAACACAATGCTTTCACAACCTGAAATGTGTTAGAAATGCATACTAAGTAACACTGCCTTGCCATTTCCATAATATTGGAAAATTCAAGATTTTTAAGCAGATTGTTGACATTGCAGCTATTTTAGAAGTTCTAATGCACTTTGAAGAGCTTAAGTGAGCACTGAATCATCTTCATAAATATTAGACAATAGACTACAATAATAATCCCATTATCAATCTTCAGCTTTATTTGTCCTGTTGGATTAGTTCATTCTATAATACATTGCTGGCACTTTGCTCTAACAGCCAGCAACTCTTAGAATTCCTGATTACATGATTACACTCAAAAGCCTCATTATTTCAAAATGTTTTATCATCAACTGATTGCTTTTATATTGCTTTGGAGACAACTCCATAAGCCTGTTCTTACAAGATTGGCATCACATGTCCTTAACTATATTTTGTTTACTTAACTCTACAGGCTCCTAAAATCTCAAAATTAGGAAGAAGTAGAGAAACCTTCTTCATCTGAAAGAAATGGGTAAATTTTCATTTATTTTCATTGATCTGGTAAAGTATCTTCCCAAATTTAAAGATTTTTTTCCTTTTTATTCTTAATTTTCTACTTAACCAAGGTTTAAACAAAGTACAAACAAAGAACAGAGCACACTACAGCTGTATCACTGCATGCTGTGATCTAATTAGACTTTATCAAGTAAATAGGAAAGGTCTCAGTCAATATTTGAATGAAGGATTTCCAACAAACAAGAGCATCTGCAGTGACAGTTCTGATAGTTTTACATGCAAGTCTGCCTTCTGAGACACTGCCAATAATCCAACCTAGTGTTAACAGTGCTACTGTTTGTTTGGCTATTGATAATCCGGTAACCCATATCCTCTTAGTCACCAGCTGAGAGACAAGGCATAACGCTGGGTAGAATTGACAAGCTCCTCTTCTTTCACTATAGTTTTTTGTAGCAGTGAAGTTGCATGTGCAGATCCTATCCATTAAAATGCAGCTGTGGGCTGGGACTCAGCAGAGAGAAGAAAACAGTATTTGCCCCTGACCCATGCAGCACAGTTGAGGAGCTGAGCCTGAGGAGGAGATCCTACTTCAATTCTAGTATCTTCTCACAGCCTAAGGAGCCAAACTGTTCCCTGACACAGGCCCTACAGCTTTCTACAGTCCCATTCCTCTTCATGTAATTTCACAGCAAGCCACTACCTTTTATAGAGCCCGCATCCATGCTGTCCGTGTCCCACCTATACTACATCCTCAGCTCCAGCAAACCAGCTACCAACATCTTCTCTACACAGTCATGGCTCTGTGTATCAGCCTAGAGCTCAATACAGAGAGGTCGTGGCTTCCTAGAGCATCCTTGATGCAAGGAACTTCCAAAGTCATTTAGGTGGGTTGAGTTCATATGACTTTAACATATTTAGTGAATTGTCAATAGGAAGCAACCAAGTAGACTCCTACAGTTATGATTAAAAAGCCACTCTTCTTGCTAAAAGCAACAAGATATGGAACCCATCCACGTGGTCACAGAGAAAACCTCTAACATTCTTTCAAGGTGTAGAAGTGCTAATCCCTCTGTCCACTTACTTCTCCCTCGCTACTGCTTGGAAAGATGTCAAAGCAACCTTCCTCTATCTTCTGGTGGCCGGTGAATCAATATAAAAATACCTTCCACTATTTTTTACAGCCTCAGAAAAAAAGCTCTATAAATTTTCTTTTACAACTCACTAATGATAGATAAAATGGTAAACCCACCTAGATGCTTACTTAAAAATGCATAAATGTTTCACAGACTTCTAATATTAAAAGAACTTATTAAAGTGCCACAAACAAGGACTTTCCTTTTCAGACTTATCACAGTTATGTGACTCCTTCGTAACACAGGCCTGTGAACAGCTTGTTCTTTATTAGCTGGAAAATACTTGCAGTTTAGTTTTTTTTTTTTTTTTTCCAAAAAGTATGCAAGGTATTCAAGCACTCTGATAATATACTGTGCTCTGAACTAAAGTGAAGCAACTGGGGATGTTCAGGAGATTCACCTCAAATTCTTATAAAGTACTCTAAACTACAGTGCAACAGTAAGTGCTCAGGATGTTCAGTATATGCAATGCTACTGAAAACAGGAGCAGATCATTATTACATATCAAAAGGAAATGTTGAGAGTATTTAAATACACAAAACTTAGAATTTAATATTTATGACTTCCTGCTTTTGGAGAACAGGCCCATAAGCTAGGATCCATTTCCATTAAAGTATTTTTATACTGAAAGAAATATTTCAGAAACAAATAAAACTTTTTGAAAGTAAACATTCTTACACGTATGCTTCATTTGTGCATGATTTTGAATCATTTTCCTCCTCTTCAGTTTTCCCTTTCACTTCTCCTAATTTATATTCTTCAATTTCATATTTTAGTACTTCACGAACAAATTATTTCAATGTGTTATAAAGACAAACTGTTCCATAAGCAACAGAACTAATGACACTAAGTTTCCTATAGTTTCATGTTTCATGGCTGAATTATTTGATGTCTAATAAGTGAACACTACAATTGAAGATATTCCTGGAGCTAGGAATTCATAAAACCTTTCTGCTTTTTTATTTTTCTCTAGTAAGAAGCAAATTCGCACTGTATGCTTTACTACAGCAAAGGACTAGGAATCTCTGCCCCCGCTATCTGGCTACCAACATTCATGATCACAGCAGAAATGTGCTCACTTTTTCTTGTTTAAGTTGAACAAAACATACATAGGAAGTAGAAGGAGCATGTTGACACAGAACAAACACAAAAACTTAGCCAAAGGCCTTAAACTATGTTAAAGAAAAAAATATATTTTACCGTCAAGGTGTTACCATTGTTTGCAATTTTAGTACGAAGTTCTAGCGTAACTGTAAATTATAGATGCAAAGCACTTATGTTAACACTTGCAGTCCCTTTTTTGCAATTGGCACTACAGCTTTTTCCAAGCTTCCATTTCACATCAAAAATGCAAAATGTCACTGAGTGGTGTTCTGTCTGACTTATTTTTGTATGATTGATTCTTCCTTAATAAATTTTGCATTGAGAACTGCTTTTTAAAGAGTAAATAATTTTTAAAATATTTGAATACTGCTTACTTTTACATTGGTTTCTCTCTCTCTTCGCACGGACCCTACAAAAATATAAAGGTCTAGCAACAGATGTAAGTGGGTTTGTAATTACAGGGAACCTAATAGTTATTGTATACAGAAATGTCCTAAGGACATAAAGATTATTATAAACACGAATCCTTTAATTAATGGACAAAAGTTAAGATGGCAGATCACCATCTTTCCTCTACTAATTCTATCAATGTATGAAAAATGGAGGAACAAAACCTACAAAGGAATCAAGCTAATTTTTATATATGGTAATATGACATTTAATTCTGTGAATATACTCTCTTAATTTTAATAACAAAAGTAGTTTCAAAGGTGTTTTAAACACTGAGTCAAATTGAACCAAATCATGTTTTTCTTTCCAGTATTATACAGAATACTAGAAGAGGGAAACCAACATTATTTTAAATAAGATTATAATTTACTACAAATTTTTTTCCCCAAGAGAAGACCAATTAGCTTAAAAATACTAGTAAAAACTTCAGCATGCACACAATGGAATAGTCAAAAACTGAATTGTTTTAAAAACTTCGCAGTGTTTTCAAGCGCACACTATTACAATCCAACAAGCAAAGAGAAGAAATAATTAGTTTTCACAGAACACTGACTTTTATATCAAAGGTACTGCTTGTAGTCAATGAAAAAATGTGGACAAAACTGCCTCCACATGACATGTCCAATTAAAGATAAACTCCATTTGTTACCTAAAGTAATTTATTTTAGGACTGTATATAGAAACATAATGATGTTTTGACGAAGATTCCATTTTTATTTTTTTTCTGTTCAAAAAAGAGACTTTGGTGTTATGCATCACTTCATTTTCTCTCTGTCTCAGTATCTGCCATGTTTTCTGTGCTGCACAAGGCATGGATAGCACAAAAGATAAAATACCTCAGATGATAAATCCAGCCTAATAGAGACCTGAGATGATTCCTAATGCAATGATTATCAAATCCTTGGTGTAAAAGGATGTAAAATCATTTATAAAACTACGAAGGAAAATTCAGTAGAGTAACTGAAGACTCGCTATCGCTAGACTTACTTGGCACCGCTTTTCATGATAAAATCTGCTAAGCACATACTTATATTTTCCTAAACAATTACTGGAAAAAGCATACCAAAGAAAATCTCCCCAGAGAAGTAGACAACTATAAAATGCACAACATCCCGGTCTACACTTAGCCTAACTAGTATCAATAAAGTGACAGAAGAGGACCTGTCATTAAAGAATAAGAGGAGTTTCAAGCTTCTACCTTTTGTGATAGCAGGAATGGTATCAAAACTAACACTGTAACTATATTTGGTTCTTACCACCTGTTTCCAAGTCATACATCTCAAAAGCCAAATCAACATTCGTTTCATTTAGACTAGTCAAACGATTTTCAAATATTAAGTTGAGTATTTATGCACCCTACGAGTTAGTAACTTTGGATATTTTCACTCTGATGTTTTCAGAATTTATTCTACTTCATTTTGACAGTTTTAATTTAAAAACGTGACTGAATAGTCACAAAGTATGGCAGGCCGATACTCGGAAAAGTCTTCATTAGAAAACTGTATCAAGAGACATCAGACTGCTTCTGAGGAACTACTTCTAATAACATGGTTTATCTCCCTGCAACTTTTGGTCCCTCTATGGTAACCAAAGAAAAAACTTATTGGCAAGTATAGGGAAAAATTAGTGACTTACCCTGTTTTTTGGAAGACTAGTGACATATCCTGGTTTTGCGAAAACATCTAGTTCATTTCACATAAAGGAACAACAAAGTTGCAGACAAGGACAGTTTTTACAGTCATCTGGATTTATATTTGGATTCACTTAGAAGTTTCCATTACCTCACTGTCCACTCCACCACAAGTATGATTTAACGTTAGAATTTTAATTTAACTTTATTTCAAAATGTCTTCAGCAAAATGCTACAACCTGCAACATAATGAAAAGTGGTCCAGAAAAAAAAAAAGCAATAAGCTCCAAATTTAGGCTGACCCTAAGTTCTAGGAATACAACATTTGAGAGTAAAGTTTCTCTTTGAGATTCATTTTGCAATTCTAAAAAAAAAAGGGGGGTTCTGATAGTTTTAACTAGACATTGCTACATTCTTAAATCTATTTCCTACCTCAAACTGTCCTAGATACCAAAGATGTTTGTTAAAACAATACAGTTTCTCACACAATGCATTTGTGAGTAAAAGTATTACATTTCAAGTAGAACACACTAAGCATAGAAACACTAACCACAACATGGATGTAAACATCAGAGGTAGTTTTGTAAACACATTTGCACACATTTCTCATTTATTCTTACTTGAATTTTCCAAATTATCAAAGTAATTCCACAGAAATTTTCATTAGTTTGGGAAGCATGGACATTATCTAATGGTGCTTTTCGCTTTATCTGTGGTAGAACTTGGCAGGCAGAGAAAAAAAAATATATAAAAGGAAGTAACATCACAAAAGTATCAAAATTCTCGGTCTCTAAATATATATATTAAAAAATATCTTTAGCCACTCTTAGATTTCTTCTCACCCCTGAGCTTCTCTAAAAACCCCAACCTTCTGAGCAAGACTGAGAGAAAAAGCGTGAAGGACCATTTTCAAGACAAGGATGACTCTAGAGAGCCACTGACCTCCATTTAAGAGATGGTCTCAGGGAAATTATATGACTGAATAATGGAGAAAATTCAGAGGCTTTCTATGGGCAGTTCTCTAGTCTTAGGGTTGTTTTTTTTATTTTAGGTATGCAGTGACTGCAACACCAGGAGATGAGGCAATCTAGTAAATGTGTCCCTTGGGGCAGATTTCAAAGTAATCAGTTACAGGCAAATGGAAATCCCTCGGAACAGAATAGAATAGAATTGTGCATCTTCAACTATGGTGAAGGACGAGCCCATGACAGAAAATACATTTTGCAGTGACCTAGAACACAATAAGGTATGACAGGTAAGAAAGATCCATAGGCCTGACCAGTAAGGGCCTCTCTCTTCCCCTTATGCCTAATGAAGTAGCCAACCTGGGATCCAGATAGAGTTAGTGAGACCTGCACATATACACTCGTACTAGACAGATTTTATGCCTTGATATAGACTGTTGATATAAAGAAACCAGGCAAGCAAGCTTGGTCATTCGGTCATGCTTCTACATGGTGTCACAATAACCTTGTAATACTGGCAGGCAGCAACATCTTCCTACTTTACATGCAGTGTCTATTAAAAACAATGCCAGATTTATAGTGCTATTGCGGGCAAGATTTTAAGGGGTTACACACATCAGCCAGTTCATTCTTTGTGCTTCATCCAACACGGAGAAGCAACTTACACGCTTTCTGAAACACACCTGGACAGGGAGGTACACACACATACATATACACACACACACCCCCATTTGCAAAGAGTATTCTTCAAAGAGTGTCTGGGCAAGCCACAGTGGCCCAGTGCTCTTTCTCCTGGCATAGCCTGCATAGGCATGCTGTGAATGACTGGCAGTAGGATCATCCTTACTTTTCTATGTTCACCGTTTTTAAAATCTGTAAAACTTTTATACAATAAAGAAGTAAATATACTTTGTCTATTTATTTCATAGCATTTAACTGAACAGCTCGTTTCATTCTAGTTGGGGAGTTCTATTTATTTTACAAGATGAACCTGCTTAATTCAGATTTAATAATGTCAATAAAGATAAAGCACTTACCCTTTCATCATTCTTAAACCTTTAGTGCTATGCTCCAGTATTAATAATTTAATCAACATCAAAGCAACATAAGTATGAATAATGCTTATGATAAATCTGGATTGATATTTGAAGTTTTGTACACCAAAATCTAACAGTATAATAGCCAGAGTTTCCCTGTGGACATTAAAACCTACACTTAACTGCAAGTTTTTTACTTTCCATTCTTATTTCCTTTTGTTGTATTTGTATCATGATTATTTATTTATTTTTAAGTAAAATCTTCCCCTTTATATTTATAGTGGCCCTTACTCCATAAGGTGGCATAATTCCATGCTTCTGACATTACAGCTTCCACAGTAACCACCGCTATGATCCAGAAGATAACATTTTGAACAAGGACCAAGGAGGAGGAACAAATAAATTAAGGAAGTTTAACCAAGACTCTTCAGATGCTGAAACTCTTTATAACTTCAAGGAAGAAAAGCTGTCTTTCTCTACCTGCACGTCACAGGTGCTGTGATGCAGTTATCAGCTAATACTACTTATTGTATGCTCACAAACATTTTTACTAAAATGTTTTTTACTAAATCTACAGGAATAAGTTAGAAATGTATTTTTACTAAATCTACAGGAATAAGTTAGAAATTTACTTTGTGTGTACAATAATTCTCTGTCCATATATATCCTTTGTGAGAGCAGATGTTCTCTGAAATGACATAATCTTTCTCTGACTAGATGACAGTTGTCTCACAGCTCAAATATTTCAGCATCCGAGTGCTTAATGTTAGAGATCAATCAAAGAAGTAATAACAGGATGCAAAACCTAAAGGGCATACCTATTGCACACTCCCAAATCCTAAAAAAACCTGCAAGGCAGAAGGAAGTCCCATCAATATTTTCACATGAAATGTGTAATGTTCATATCAGTGAATGGATTCCAGTAAGGCACTTGCCAAATGATCTTTGTGAACCTGTGCATTGGCAGACTTCCTTTTTTTACATTATGAAGACGGTAAGTAATGCTTTCACATCTATGATAGATTGGTTATTAAAGGTGAAAACTGGCTGAACTGGCAGGCTCAAAGGGTGGTAGTGATCAACATCACAAAATTCAGCTGAAGACCAGTCACTAGTAGGGTTCCACAGGGTCAATACAGGACCAATGCTGTTTAACATCTTCCATTAACAACATGGAAGATGGGGCAGAGCGCACCTTCAGCAAGTCTGCAGACAACACAAAATCAGGAGGAGTGGTTGACACACCTGACAGCTGTACTGCCATTCAGAAGGACTTGGACAGGCTAGAGAAAATTGCTGACAGGAACCTACTGAAGTTTGACAATGGGAAACAAAGTCCTGCACATGGGGAGGAATAACCTTATGCACCAGTACAGACCGGGGGTTAACTGGCTGGAAAGCCGCTTAGCAGAAAGAGGAGCTTGCACAAAGATCATTAAGGGATCGGAGCATCTGTCACATGAGGAGAGGCTGAGAGAGCTGGGGTTGTTCAGCCTGGAGAAGAAAATATTCCAGGGAATCTTACCAATCTATATAAATATCTGATATGGGGGAGTAAAGAAGATCGTGCCAGACTCTTCTCAGTGGTATCAAGTGACAGGACAGGAGGCAATAGGCATATATTAAAATACAGGAAATGCCATTTGAACATAGGAAATGTTGGGTGAGGGGGTGTTTCTGGTTTATTTGGCTTGGGGGTGCTGGAGTTTTGTTTGGGTTTTTTTAGTTTTCTTTGGGGTTATTTTGTTGGTTTTTTACTGTGAGCATGGTCAAACACAGGCTACCCAAAGTAGTTGTGAAGTCTGCATCTTTGGAGATATTCAGCACTCCACTGGAGATGGCCTTGAACAACCTGATATAGTTCACCCACATCTGAATGGAGCAGGGTAGGGCTAGACGATCTCCAGAGGTGCCTTCCATCACTTGGTGATTCTGCAACCGCATAAAGCATTCCCTCATGAGAACAGCAGTAGTAATCACATCCTAGGTCAAACAATTTCTTGAGCATTACTCACGGTGGAGGTTGCCTACATCATTGGTATAAAGAAGCTGTTCTTTCCTCCACATCCCTCCCCAGTCACCTCTTGTTCCTACCTCTTCCCTTTACTAGTACTAGCAATCGTGCAGTCATGTAGATTTTAATACATGGGAAATGAAACAAGTAGAAACAAAAACATGAAATAAACAGAATTTTCAGCTGGCCCAGATGACTACATAATGTACAACTTCTAGTGACAAGTAAAAGACCACCTTAAGATTATCACCTTAAACCCTTTCAATATCACCTTAGACAAATTTTCAAACTATACTCTCAAAAGCAGCACAAAGTGCCAGAGCCAGTTTTTACAATTCGGAAAGACTAGTAGAGAAAAAAGAAGTGTTGACAGAACAGAAAAAATAAGGAAACTTTTCAGCTAAACAGAAAACAGCAGCAAAAGGAAAGATTCTCCATTTCAGATAAATATATATATACAAACATATATACGTACGTATATACATATATATGTGTGTACATATATATATATAAAGGCAAGCCTCTAAGGAAGCCTCTGCCATGAGGCCAAAGAAAACTCAGGAGTGCTAAAAAAATGAAAATTTTTTTAAAAATATTTTTCTACACCTTGTTTTATAATGCTTGTCCTGCTTAATGAAAAACATTATTGTTTCGCCAGCTGTTACAAAATCTATATATATTTGTGTGTTTTAAGCTGCAATTACTGCTTGTTTCTAGAGAGGTAAATGGCAATTTCCTAGATCAGTTCCAAGATTAGAACTCGAGAGAAAGGGTAGATTATTTATGGCCTGGTCTGATACACTTGGTGCTGGGACTCTTAATAGATCTTGGGGAGCTTAAACATATCAGTCCAATCGGTAAAGCACAAAGCAAGCATCAGATAAATGTCCAGCAGCTGCAAATGTAATAACAAAAAAATTCCTTTTACCTTGTGGAAGTAGCACTCATATGGAATAATTTAGGTTGGAATGGACCTCCTAAAGTCATCTATTCCCACCTCTGCCTACACAGTTAGATCAAGGTGTTCAGGGTCATATCAAGTTCTGAAACCACCAAGGATGAACATTCCCCTGCCTCTCTGACCAGCCTGGTCCAATGCTGCATCACTCTCATGACAAGAAATTTCATCCTTACATCTAAGCAGAATTTCCCTTACTACAACTTGAGTCTGTGTCTCTCTGTGAGGAGTCTGCCTCCATGCTCTAACACTCACCCCTCCATTTAAATAGCGGAGGACTGCAAAAACAAGCCCCTTTGTCCTTCTCTATCCAGTCAAAAGTTAGCCTACTCTGTCAGCCACCTCTCATGCACCACATGCTCCTCCCTCATAACCATCTGTTGGCCTCCCACTGGACTGTCTCCAACACATCAGTGTTTCTCTTGTACCAGGAATCCCAACACCGGACACAATACTCCAGATGCAGTGTTGCAAGAACTGAATGGAAGGAGACTGCTTTGACCTGCTGGCTACATACTTATTAATATAGACCAGAGTGTGATCACTTTTCATCACCGCAAGGGCATGCCAATACCTTGTCCCACCTGGCCCACCAAAGTCCTTTGCTACAAAGCTGCTTTCTAGCCAGTCAACCTCAACTCTACTGTTACATAGGGTTAAATCCATCCCAGACACAGGATTTTGTATTTGCCTTTGCTGAACTTCATAACCCTGCTGTTATCCCTGTCAGCCTGTCAAGGTCCTTCTCAATGGCACTCCTGCCTCCGATGTGTTGACTGCTCTGCACAATTTCACACTGTGCACAAAGTATAAGCTCTTTTCCTTCGAAGAAGTGCAATATGCACCAAGCAGTAGAGGATAGTAAACAGATTCCCTGTTGAATGCCAGACAGTCTAACTCCAGACCCAGAGTCAGTTTCGTCACATCTGCACTCAAAGTAATGAAAATCTGTAATAAGCAAGATTTTTGACACCTGAGTCAGATTCTCTGCATACCATTGACCTATCCCATGTAGTTTGCCCAGAGCTGAAGATATATAGTACAGCACTGCATTATGCCAGGAAGACACGCACCACTCTTAATATGAGTCAAAGGTATATTCATTAACCCAGGCCTTCAACCCAGAACACAGGTGCTAGCAAAGCACTAGGCATAGACCCCTGCTTTAGGAAATACTGTTTCCCTGCAAATGAACATTTGTGGGGGTTTTTTGGGTTTTTTTTGCGTGTGTATGGTTGGACTCGATGATCTCAAAGGTCCTTTACAACCATGAAGATTCTATGATTCTATGTTGGTGAAATGAGGGAGATCATTATTTATATACAGAATATTCTGTAAATGGATAAACAAAAACATTTTCCACGTGCAGCACACAAGCATCTCCTCTAAAAGTCCATGAAGTATTAAAATTCCATGTATGAGAATTTAAAATTTCTTAGTTCAGAACACACTAACAGTAACATAACTTAAAACAAAAAGTCCATTAATTGCTGCATTTCAGTGTGACATTTCAGCATTATTACTTCACATTGAATTGTGTGTTTTAAAAAATATATTGCATTTCTTTTTTTGCTACCACTAAAGTTTCTCAAAATGCTCTAAGCAAATTACAGAATTTAAAAAAAATGTTTATCAATATCCCATTAAAAATATGTGAGAGGCAACTGGCAAATTACATATATTCCACATATTGCAAAATCAAGTTCACTTTTCATGGAGCGTAATTTTTCTATCTTGCAAATCAGGAACAGTAACTGACAGAGCATCTTACATTTGGAAGTTATCCAGAGAGTTTGTGTTTTTAAGAATGTAATCAGCTTGCTTCTGGAAATTTCTGTGCTTTCAGTCTATACAAGAGAGCTAGTCAAAGCTTCTCTGGGAGTTTCTCTCAAATATTGCCACCACAGTGAAACAGGATAAGTAAGAAAATGAGGCACAGCTTTGGGCATTTTAAAAAAATAATTTTCCTGTGGTTTTTATTTCCCAGTCTTTGACTTGGTTTGCCCATTCTCAGAGACACTGGTTTCAGAAGCCTCTTCCTTAAATTTTACAAAGTTGCACATAACAGGAAATGCAAAGAAAAACATGGATTACTAAGCCTTTTATAACTCTTTCAGCCTTCTTGACTTCTTCCCTCATTTGCTGGAAAAAGAATTATTCATATATCCAATACATTTTCAAGCAGGCGAGTTCTTAAGTTACAGTCTCATTTGTGTTAAATGAAACTGCAAATTTACAAATAAAGCAAAGAAATTACCATTATGTCACTAGCATATTGAAGTTATTGGCTTCAAATCAGTAATTTGAATCCGTTCATGTTTCACTAAGGAAAATCACATACATGGGGGAAAATCATTATAAAAGGAGCTGGAATCACATGTCTATCAGGACCATGTCATAATGGGGGGGACAATAGCCCAATCGTGAAGGCTGCTAGACTTGCGTTTGTTTTCCCATTTCTCCAGGGAACAAGAATGTGAAAATAAGAAACATTCTGTTGCATGTCAGACACTTACTCATTTATATACTTCCTTCTAGGTTTCCTTTTCTTCACCTGTCACTTGAAAATTTTCTTTAAACCAATTACAAATATTGTGCTGGGCCAAACTGAATGAAGTAGTTATTAAAATACAACTAGTAGTGGAATTAAAGCTTTACTCACCACCTTATTTGCAAAGTCATATTGTAGGTATCTGAAAATCTTCACTTTTCTCATTTCCATTCAGAGTCAGAACTTCTATATTTCGTTTACTTTACATGAAAAAATGCAAATTATTATTATTATTATCATCTAATTAGTTTAGGGAAATTCATGAAATTATCTCTCTGAAAAGAGGAAAAAATAGATCAGAACCATTCATAGAATCATAGAACGGTTTAGGTTGGAAGGGACTTTAAAGATCTAGTTCCAACCCCCCTGGCCATGGGCAGGGACACCTCCCACTAGACCAGGTTAATCAAAGGCCCATACAGCCTGGCCTTGAACACTTCCAGGGACGGGACATCCACAACTTTGCTGGGAAACCTGTTCCAGTGTCTCACCACCCTCTCAGTAAAGATATCTAATCTGAATCTACCCTCTTTCAGTTTCAAGCCGTTACCCCGTGTCTTATCACTACACTCCCTGATAAAGAGGCCCTCCCCATCTCTCCTGTAGGCCCCCGTTAGGTACTGGAAGGTGCTATAAGGTCTCCCTGGAGCCTTCTCTTCTCCAGGCTGAACAACCCCAGCTCTCTCAGCCTGTCTTCATAGGAGAGGTGCTCCAGCCCTCTCATCTTTGTGGCCCTTTGTGGCCCTCCTCTAGAATCACTCCAACAGGTCCGTGTCCTTCTTATGTTGGGGGCCCCAGAGCTGAACTAGTTTGGCCAATTCACACAATGATGTACAGTTTCTACCTTTTGTCCCAAAATGAAAAATGTTTATAAAATAGCTTGAAAAGGGGTCCATACTAAAACACATTAGTGACCTAAAATCCCTCATATGACTAACTCTTACATTAAGACATGACTTAATATTTTTGTCTATCATCTTACTACAATGTTTCTTTTTTTGAAGGAACATCATAAATACTGGACAAGGCATATCAAGTCTTACCTGAGGCCAAAGTCTGTTTAAAGGTTTAGAATGATATCAAAAGGGAAGAATAATCTGCTGCTGCAACTGAAGTCAAGAGAAGTATTTCTAATGAACGTATGCCAAAATGATTAAGGAAAATGGAGTTTAGACTTCATGAATTTATAATTTCCAAACTGACTAGAAATTTCCTATTGACTAGAAACCTCTTCAACCCAGAACCATCTGACAGGAAAGACAAAATGCAGGTTATATTGCTGAAATGCAAACTCCCTTAGTTTGGAGGTGAATGACTAAGGAGTTCCCATCAAACAGAACAGACTGCTATTAAAACGTAAAATTTTAAACAAGAAAATGCAGACACTGAAACAGTTTAAAGACAGGAGAACCCAGTGGGAACTATGTAAAACTACAGTTTTACGAGGAGTGGGACAGGACAAGGTAAAGATAGACAAGTAATTCCAAAGTAGAAAAACCAATACAATAAGTCTTGAGGGGTGTGCAGCCTTTGTATCATAACAAACCACCTAATGATTCCACTCTTAGAAGGCAAGAGGTGTCTTGTTTTAAAGCCACTAACTTAAATGGCATTAATCCAAAGCTAGGGTGTTGTCCAAAAGCAGAGGGGGAATTTCATTTTGACTAACATTTACAGTGAATACTCTCATGCTTTCCTACCCGCTTTATTAGAGGTTTGTTATAAGTTTTTTATAGAGTTCATTCTAAGTTCTGAATGCAGCCAAAAGCACTATAAAAGTACTAATAAACAGTATGCGATTTTGCAGAAAGTAATTTCTGAAGGTTTAAGTACTGGTTAAATCATATCCATTTTCAGAGGAATATTAAGATCTTCTCTGAAAAAGGATTAGTACTCAGCTGAATTTGAGGCTTCCACCCCTCACTCATCTGTACTCTAGAAAGTTCTAAAAATGAGCCCAAAGTCCTCTTAATGGAAAAAAGTAAGTTCTTCTTTCTCCATTTAGAACTACATTAAATGTTTTGCACAATATTTTTTTTAAGTCATATTCAGGTAGAGATCAGACACAGAAAATTTTAAGTAAAATGAAACACACTTTTTAGACATGCACAGTAAATGAAACCGGAGTGCTTCCATTCTGAAATACAAAAACAATTTTCTATAAACATCTACAATCAGATAATTTACATAGATTTTAAAAAGCCGCTTTATAGTACAGCTACGTTTTTCCAATGGTTTGCAGCAGTGTAGTGTGCCAGCCATCAGAACTCCACTCAGGCTTCAGAAAACAAGATATGTTAGAAAATATCTGATTCTAGATTAAAAGTAACGTCTATATATAGACATGAAAACATTGCTAATAACAAAGCTATCAGAGAAAGGCTGATCACGACTCAAGGCTAAATGTTACCCTTTTGATTGACATATAAATCATAATATGATAGATAACTAATGTTTTCAATTTATAGGTACATAGACAAACTAACCTAACTCAAAAAAAGAGAGAAAGAAAATACAGATCATGCTATATCTTTAACATTCTTAACACATTGCTGCTCATATTAAAGGTATGTTTTGGTTTTTTTCAGCAATATATCATCTTGGCAAAGCATTAAGTCTTTTTGCTCTATTACAAGCAAGAATTTTAGTATTTGGAAAAACCTGTTTTGTATCTGCGATTATCTTTTTTCCTGCCTAGGAATTTTTCTATTAGAGGTTATAAGTATTGTCAAGGCTAAAAAAACTGAAATACCAAAAGAAAATCTTGGAAACTCTCTTACCTTGAAGTTTTGGGGTTGTTTGTTTTTTTTTTTACCATTGTTATTCCAAATTGTATATCGTTTGAGCGAAGTAAACTGAGGGAAAATGCATCTTGGCTGACTAACAGGCATACATGAGAGCAGAAATAGCCTGATCAGTGCTTCTTTCTTAACAAACTTCGCTACCAATGAGACAAAAAGAATCACTCTAAAGAAAGACTTTAATGATCTAAACTGCAACGGACATATCATAATTTTCTCTTCACCAAACCTATCCAGCATACAACAGATATGAACACAAAATTCCTTCTCTGATTATAAGTGAAAAAAAAGAATTTAGATAAACCAGGCATTTCACTTGACCGGCCAGTCAGCTAGCTAAGCATCACTTGGAATCTCATGGAGATGTTCGAATAGATGCATCTACAGAGCATAATACACAAATGGCTACTATGTAAAGCACTTAATTTAATTATTTTTAGAAGGTCTTTGAATTTCTAATTACCTGCTAATTATGGAGGTGCAACAAAAGGTTAACACAACGGAAATAGCAAACATGTCAGTCTTTTTTACTTCAAGTGAAAGTACTTCTGCCTGTTGAAACTAATGACACATAATGTTTTGTATTGGAAGAGCTACTGGGCTTTAGCAGAATTGTTTTTTCTCTCTTCAAGTAAGTATAAATGCTTCTGTCCCAGAAACAAGCTCCAATGTTACCAGATAAAAGAATATCTGTGAATGTGCCATCTTGATTCGCTCCTAATATAAAAGCTCCTGACTTAGAATGAACAGAACTAGAAGCACTTAGATCTTCTCTTCCTGTGTCATGCTGCCAATGTAATTATAGTTACTTTGAGTTTATCCTACCTATGCTCTCTCTACACAGGTTGTGGAGGAAAAGGTAAGCCTGAAAAAAATGAATCCTGAAGTGTGAAAGAAAGGCAGCTGCTGCAAACTGGGGATCCATTCTTCAGCAGAATTTCAGACATTCATTCAGGCTTCTTTGGGGGGGGGGGGGGGGCGGGACGGAAAGGGAAAAAGAAACATCTCCCAGTGTCATTCCTATTCATGACAAACTTCTAATAATCTACAGAGGACATTTAGAAACCATCTTTTCAACTAATTTCACCAACTTCATGATTGTGGTTTGCATTTTTGCATCAAGTACAAATCAGTCTTGGATCCAAATATAGTATTCAGGCAGGCATTCCTGTTTTCCAAAGGAAGTAACCCAGCAATTCCTTCTCTTCTGAGGTCATATATAGAAAGTTTGGGAGAATCTGTATCAGAGTGATGCTTCCAGGAAGGTGTTTTATCCTTCTTGGTGTGTTAGGCTTTGTCTTCAAAAATTTTAAACAAAACATGAGGAAACAAAGAGATAGACTCATACAGCCCTCACTGTCCACCTCCTTTCCTTTTTACTCAGCATTCTGTGCTTAGGACATTATCGGTTACCAGAGAAGAATCTGATGTTGCATTTCCTTGCAATTAGTAAGCTATAAATTATTCTGGTGAGGAGCTGATCTCAGTCACCTCTCTTAATGGTCCTCAACAGCATTCAAAATACAGTTGTCAGCCAACAGAGTAACTATTCCGATACAAGGCACATTTCATTTAGTTTGCATGGAAAGCACCCAATCCCTTCCAACACATGCACCTAACAGTCTTACACGAGTCCCAAGTGATCTGCTGGCCAAACAGTCCTTAGGGATTCGGGCTTTAAGGCAGACAGTGTCTTCAAACTTCCACCCAGACAAATCCCACTGCTGGTCCCAGCCGCTGCCTTTTTATAGATTTGAGAATCCAATGCTGAGTTTCTGCTGGGACTCTCTGAATCATAGACTTATGCTTTTCATAACCACATACCCAAACTTGGCTATCTATCACTCATTCTTCCTTACCCACACAGAGGAGCTACAAAGTTTATCTCAGCCTACATAGCAATGCGTGGCTACTCATTAAGCCTGGTAATTACAGCACGAACTTGGGAGACAGGGACACATGGGCTCCAAATTTCCCTCCAATGAAGAGACTTGTCCACTTTTCATAAAAAGTAAGAAAAGTAATTGCTCAGGAAAATAATTAAGTTTTAAATTTTTGAAATGGCTTACCGAATATGACATCAAACCCAATATAAAATAATGACACTATGAATACATAAATAAGTGATAAATAAATACAAGTGAAATCCTACCTGTTATAAAGCTATGAATTTCTTTCACTACAGTGGAACTGGGACTAAGATTACATAAACTAAGACAATTTTAATGCTTTTACATTGGAAAGGTACAGAGATGCATGTTTAAAATTACTGTATGGGGCCAAACTACACCTTGTAAAATGAGGCCAGAAGCTTGATGCTTTGTATTTCAAGTCCTAAGACTTCATTTCAGGAATGTACTGTCCTCAGTCTGCCATTTTTGCAACTTTCGAAGTCCTTAGGTAAAGGTTACACACTTCCCATTTATCTACGGCTTGCTAAGCGAGATGACTGTAACAATTTTTGAAAATGGACATGGAATACTCCCCACCGAGGACTCTCTACATAGCCCATATGGATGATCTGACAAGCTTCTAAGTGACTACGCCACAAATAAAAGATGAAGTATCCTTAGTCCCTATGCCCTGCCTTTTGGTGTACTGGTTTTGAACCATCTGTAAACATACCACATGCCAGAACCAAGACAAGAAAGTATCAAGGCACATAAGTTAAAAGGCCTCTCTCTCTTTTCACTTTTCTTCTTTTATCTCAGGTCCACATGTTTCTACATTTTATTCTCATTTTTTACTTAATACACAGCAGAGCTGGAAGCTGACAAATCCAATAGATGCCAACATCTTTATTTATTTCAATGCCAAGCACCTCACATTTTTGTTATTTGTATAACCAAAAATAGAATTCCTGGTCATGTCTCAGGTGGCTGATGATTCCCAGTTACCCTGTATATTTAGACTTGGTTGTCCATTTGCACTGGGCAACAGACATAGTAGGTTGACTGGAATGTTCATGATATGCAATACTTAATAAGGGATGGAAATTCTTCAGTGAAAGACCCTTTAAAAATATAATGATATTCCCTTGTAGTTTTCAAATCAATTTCAAATATCTAAATGCATAAGGGCTGTCATGTAATTGTAATTCAATTTGATTCAGAATATAATGCAATTTTACTAATCTCTATATAAGACATAAAAAGATGAGGCACCTTATACAGGACTACATCATTCATTAATATTATTGAGGAACTGTCATACTAAAAAGTTACTTCTAAATTTTACCATATCTTTTGCATGATTAAGCTAAATTGTCTTTTGCATTATTTATTGCGTAATTTTTAAATGTCTCTATCACAGTCGTTGTGAATCTATAGCTTAATACATCAAAAGGAAATGAAAAAAATCTGGCTATAATATTTTGGACATGCAAGTAGAACATACAAATATTGTCAGTTCCACCAACCATTCAGAGTCCATCAAACAACAGCTAGTTAATTTCAAAATCTATAGAAGTAATCTTTTAATATTTCAAAGGTGCAAGAAAATGTTATATCTCAGTGGCTCAATTCCTATCTAAGTCACAAAACCGTGACACAATTTAATCGAACTGTAGATGCCATGTATACAGATTAAAGTATTTGTACACATGGGTAGGCAGTTGATATACACATTTTTAAAAAAAATGTGAAAGTTATGAGTATTGTTTGAGTCTTTTAATTTAGTAAACAGCACATGCTAGTCTTTAAAAGAAAAGGCTGTATGTAAGCCATATATCATCAAAATACACATCTACCTTAACTATTCCTAGAGATATCCTGTTTACTATTGTCAAATATATCATTCAGATGCATATACACTTTATCGGTTATACACTTTACTGTGTTGTAATGCTTTAAGAATGTCTCTAAAGGGAAAGAAATTTTCTTAAGATTGACGAAATGTTATTCTCCACTTTGTCGTTATTGCAGGCTATTAGATACAGCTTTGGCATCTGTATTTTCAGAAGGAATCAGCACGAATATCTAGGCATGGGGAAGTGAAGAGGGAGATATGCTCCAATTGTCATAGGGTTTTTGTAGGCTTTACTCCTCAAAACACACTGAATTGATGCAAAAAAAATAAAAATTTAATTAATTACCTTTTCTTCCGTACAAAATGCAAACTATAAAAAGTAGTTGTGAAAAATGTACTCAACAAGAAGCCAGTTTCAAATATTTTGTTTCAGTCATAACATATACTGTGAAAATGCAAAGAACAAAAGTAAATATATTAAAAGGACTCATTCTTTACCATGCGAGTAAATAACAAAAAGCTTATTACTTGCTTTTCTATGGTCCTAAGTAGTTATATAATGGATTTACAACTTAGTATCCACTTTTATTCAAATGTTATTACTTCTTGAAAAAATGGCATTTCTGATTCAAATATATAACCTTATTTCAAAGATAATTATCTCAAAAAAAATCTTTTTTTACCTAATGTATCCCATTTTAATTAACTAAGTGTAAACATTTTCTTGGTATTTTGCTAGTGTTGGTAATACATAGCGTTAACTCTTAAATTATTCCTTTCTTTTGCAGCAAACCAAATCGTAGAACTGGAACAATTTCTCACTTGCAATGAGAAATTTCTAAAGTGAAAAGTATATCATGGTATTATGCTCTTTCCCTCCTGCTTCTTAGACAAAAGCAAATACAAAGTGATTTGGTAATCAGCCAAAAATTAGGATCCAGATGCATTTTCATCTAAAAGGATATCTAACTGCTTTTTAAATACATAATAATATATAAATGTACAGATAAACATAAGCAGGTCTGAGGCAGTAAAAACCTTATTTTCTAACTTCAATTTCCAAGGAAATACTAATTATTTAGAGAATCATAGCAAAGATTTAAAAAAAAAAATTAAAGTTTCTTATGCAACAACACGAAGTAAACATCTGACCTAAATCTGATCCAAATCAATGCAATGACTTCCATTGATTTCAACAGGTTTTGAAACAGACTTTTAAGCCATACAGAATCAGAAATATTCACAGATTCAGAATCTAGACATTTAAAAAACATTAAGGTACGTATACAATTAGCACTAAGTAATTAGCAGGCTTTGCAGATACTATAAAGACAATTCCGGGAGAAGTGATAGTACAGTATTTTAAGGTCTGATTATTTGATGAGCTACTAGTCATCTTAAGTTTAAAGACAAAAGTATGAAGCTCTCCACAGGTAAGAACTACTTTCAGGGATAACTTCGTGTGGAGGATTGACCTTGGCAAGCTGCCAGGCACCCCCCCGGCTGCTCTCTCACTCCCCCTCCTCAACAGGACAGGGGGAGAATATAACATGAGAAAATCATGAAAAAAAGGCCATGGGTTGAGATAAAGTCAGGGAGATCACTTGCCAACTACTGTCACAAGCAAAATAGACTTGACCTGTGGAAAACTAATTTAATTTATTGCCAATTAAAATAGACCTTAACAGTGAGAAACAAAGACCAAATTAAAACATTGGCTTCCCTTGACCTCCCTTTTTCCTAGGCTTAACTTCACTCCTTCATTCCCAACTGCTTTATCTGCTCCCCACCCCAAACGGTGCAGAGGGATGGGGAACAATGGGCGAAGTCAGTCCATAACAGCTTCTCTCTGCCATTCACCTGTGGCGGGTCCATTGCAGAGGCAGCTGGAACCAATTGTGTCTAGCAAGGGACAGCACCTGGTCACTCCTCACAGACACCACCCCTGCAGGCACACCCACTGCAAAAATCTGCACATGGATACCCAACACATTTCAGAAGGGAAGAAAAAGTTTTAGTATCACTATTGCTTCCTCAAGAACTTCTCAAAACATAGAACATCTGCATCTAACTCCCTCATGCCTGATAGAGTCATACACATCCGTATCTTGGTAGTTTTTAAGTATCTAACAAAACCAAACATTCTGATTAAGTGCTACTCATGTAAAAGAAGAAATGAATTATGAAATGTTCCTTGAAATTGTGTTATGTAAACATCTAATTTAGGGCAAATCTGCATCTGCGGTGTTTCAAAGATACTTCTATTATGACATAAATACGCTTTTTACTTGGATGCAGAAACAGGACCAAAGCTGTTCTTTGAAGTCCTATAGCCTGGTCTGCTTTATCATGTGACAAGAAATGGAGGGGAGAGGCATAGCGGTAGGGAGGAGAGGACAGAAACATATAGAAGACGTGTCTTGATTAAAGCTATTTTCAAATTATTTGTGATGCAAACTGTTCAAGTGTCAGGTGGCAAAAATCTTTGCAGTGCACAACAACAGTCTCTATAGACTCAGATGATTTGTTCATAGTTACACAAATTATGGGGCATTAATGACATCTGTCTGAGTTGATTTATGCTACCCTGCATCTGGTGTGAAACAAAGGTACCTTCTGATGACAACCAAAATGCAGTAAATCCAATCAAGAAATCAGTGTGGCATATCCATCAACATCAACAATTAACTTCAAAATCAATTGCTTATTAATGGTGAAGATGCTATATACATTGCACCCAGGAGAGATACCACTACAGTCCAGTCCTCTAGGGTTGTAATAATTTGCTTGCTAAATAAAAATAATAATAAATGAAACAGACAATAATATATACCTAGCAGACACTGGAAAATTAGGTCTAAACCACAAAATCCCTGGTATTTCTTTATTTAAATTAGTTTACCAAGTCAAAACAGAAAGGACTGTGAAATCTTCCTACTATCATAAAAGTAAAAAAATCTTCCATTTATTTGTTCACTGGATGCCCTTTAGACCTTCCATTTCCAACCATTTTCACTGCTTGTTGCAAAATGAACGAATTAATAAGTCAGCTGCCCAGCCAGTGAATGCTCAGCTTGGCTTGCCCCGACACAATTCAAATTTGTGGTTACAGGAAGATTAAGCAGTTACAGCTTGACATACACCCATCCAAACTAACCTTTTAGGCAGAATGCTCTATTGCTATCCTGAATAATACTTTAGATAAACCTCTTCATTTCCAAACCATTGTGCCTCTATTAATTAATATAAACAGCTTAGTATGAAGACATTAAATATTATTCTTTAACAGATATAAATCTAAGGCACAAAGAAATTTAGAGAAAATATTTTTAAAAAATAAGCTGTTTCAGAACTTTTGATGATCCTAAGCTAAGTAACAAAAACAATTAAAATTTCAGTCCCTTGTCTGTTGGTCTTTGTTTAATCCACTAGAAGCAGAGACCATCCTAGTCACATGGTTCAGAGCAGTATTTGTTAGCTGCATAAGACTCAGAAATCTTACAAAGTCTAGGTTTGATTTCATACTTACTGCAACTAGTAAGAAAAGAATCAGAACTACTTTGAGGTATGTTCTTCTAATAATATAGCAATATGCATCTTATTTCCCAAAGAACCTTTATTTTAACATAAAATAAATCAGTGCTTTTCTAAAACTACCATCCAGCAGCACCACCACATTTACATTCTACACTGCTTGTACTCCACATACAATTAAGCTTTTATTTGTCTTGTAATGCAACTCTCAGCAAGGTTCATCATCTTATTTCTCTTGACTCCATCATGAGTAGAAAGCCACTTCTATTTTATCAGATTAGAAAGAAATGCAAAATCTTCAGAAGGGTTCCTGATACTTTATTTTTTTAAAATGAAAGCCATACATATATCCTTTTCAAAGCAGTATCAAACCCCAAAAATCTGTGTTTTAGACTAGTAATCTGGGATTAACAAACTGGTAAAAAAAAAAATATGTGTATAAACGTCCAGTCTTTCCCACATTGACTCCCACAGCCCTTCATGCTTGCAAGGACTAATGAAAACTACACAACAGACGAGAAAGTCAGAGGACTGTGACTGCTGGGACAGGGGAGAAGACAGGGAACTGGAGACTGATATCATGTAGAAAATTAAAAGTAATATGGTGAATTAATGTTATGTTATGTACGTGTAAGGAAACCTCCTGCTGGACTATTTTTACTTCTGAAGATTCTATAAAGACTCATTTGTTGCAAGCCACTACCATAAAACATCTGTTTCATTTAAGCCCCAGAAACTCAGTAAAATGAACAGAACAGTTAATGAAGAGGCCTGCAGGATCTGAGACCATTTTGGAGACCTGGTTGAAAGTGCAGAACAGGATTTTTGAGAAACCAGGGTCTCAGTGTAGAAATCCAGAGGATCAGGAAGGCTTTGAGACTACACCCACAGGGATATATGACCAAACTATTGCTGAGAAGAAAACATGAACTGAGATCTAAAATAAATAAATGAAATAAGACTTCCTAGACTTAGTAGATAAACAGTACATAATTATTTTTTTTTGCCTGTATTTCTGTTGGAAGTCAGCAAGTCTATGTTCCTTCCAGACACCTCCCCTGGTCGAGTCCAGGGCATAGAAGTTGCAAGTTAGTTTAACGCTTCCCTTATTTGCCAGAGGAGGAGCATCTAATTTAAAATATATTGTCTATATATTTTATACACAGATAGACAGTTTAAATATTAAGCTAAATCACCCTTCCACTATAGCTAACTTTTCCTTTTACTTTTTAAACAGCAACAGCAGTTCCCAAACTTAAAAAGACTGAGAATGTGAGAATACTCTATAGACACTGTACCTTGGATCCAAGAAGAATTGAAGTCTCTCCTTCACTGGCCCAACAGTATACTGACACTACAGAAGAAAACACAAACAGTATCTCTAAAATAGTCCCTAAAAATGCCATCAACACTTTGTGCTTTGTTGTATTAGACTTTATGAACTTACTGGAAACCATAAAGTGTAAAAATAATTAAGTTATAGAAAGTACCTAGCAGCTGAGCCCTGTATTGAACTCCCTTGATATTGCATAGTTCCTCAAGCATTGCAATAAACACAACGTTTGATCATTTATCCTAAAGACAAAGATAAAAGTGTATTGTCCCTTGTATTTCAAGTGATTTGTATTTGGATAAGAATATTTTCTAAGCTTAAAATGTTGCTCTGTCTTCTATCTATGGAACCTAATAGATAACAGCATTGATACAGGCATCTGTTATTCTTATGCACATCAAGCAGAATTTCAGAAGGGTCCATTCAGATTAATAAATTTTCACAGTAGGCTGCAAATCAAATCATTACTTCCTGCTCAGAATGCCTCAGAGTAGCTCCACACTGACAACCATAATGAATAGGGAATAAAGCCACAAAATTGCTATTTAGCAATTCTTAGTTCCTAGGCATAGTAACAAAGAACAGAAAAACAGGGGCACCCTCCAGAGGAGGAGGAATTGTACGCAATTGTGCCTCAGATGAGGAATGTAGAACCGTTAATGCAGTTTATTAGATGCTATTTTAATCTCTCACACCATGAAACACGAGAAGATAGTGAAAGAATCCAATAGTAACTGCCACAACATCATGCTGATTTTCATTAAATTTGTTGAAAGGGGACTCAGCATGGAATTATTAAACTGCTTTCAAAAGCAAATGACTAAAATGGCTCATCTATTTATAGCCATCATTCTCAATCACTACTTTTTTTTATAGTGACACCTGCTAGTTCCTGCTATAGTTAAGGTTCTGTCAGCCTTTCCTCAAAAACCCAATTTTTTCACAGTCTTCTACCTTGGGGATAAAAGAAACTATCTTCCTTTAAAAATGGCATTAAAGCTACTTAGAGATGGTTTCAGGAAAATAAAAATAAAGAAACGAGGTAATATAACTGTCATCGGATTATGTATAAAGATTTAAAACCATCATCAGTCCTTACAATTTTCAAACTGATTTTTGCGTTTTAATGAGCCAGATACAAACTTGGTTTTTCAATAGTAAATTTATAGTAGCTTATATATAAGCTAGATATAACCTTCATATATACGTATACACACACACATACATATAATAGACATTATTATAGAATTCTGTGCTTCTTGAATACATTAATAAAGAAAAAAGTGTTTACTTTTCAGTGAACTTAATGGTAACAAAAATTTTCAACATGATAGTTTTTATCACAAAAATCTCAGCACACACACATTAAGTGATAGGGAAGGTGCCTGTGATAACAGCACTATCTGGAAAAGGAATTAAGTGCTGCTGTGCAAACTTAACATTGCCAAAAAATCTGAGTGACAAGCAAAAGCACCACAGCACTATATACACTCCCAGTGTTCTACTGTCGTAGCATCTGTACTGTGAAAATAGTTTTGAAAATACCCAGTATTTTAGAATTACCCAAAGTCTGGTAACTAGCTTTCTATAGCCATATAGCAAATTTCATCCTCTTACAAAGACATACAGTTGCCATTTACTTTGCCGTTTAATTCAGGGCATTCTTGACATACTTTAGAACTACAATAATTATTTTTACATAGCTTTTAGGCTACAAAGAAGAAGTCAGCCAAAGCATCAGCATTTTATTTTTTCTCTTTCATCATCCACACATTCAAAATGTATCCTTACCACATTAAAAAAGCCCCTACTTGAGATGCTTAAGATTTGGTCTGTGCTTATAAAGAAAAATTGACTTATCAGCTTGCCCAACAGATCAATCTGAGATACTTCAGACCTTGAAATACATCACACCCCCTACAAAGGGAAGAAAAAAGATGCAAGGAGCCCCCTTCTTTTTATGAGAAGAGTGTTTAAGCTTCAGGATCTCCAAGATCATTAAAAACTGGCAGCGGATGGAAGTATCTTGGGAACAGACAGCTGTAAATCCTTTTCAGAACATGAAAGCATCCAAAGACTGATTCTATTCCAAAATAAACCATTTCTTTCATAATTTCATGGTAAAAACCTACCCAAACACTCTGTATTATTTACCTAATTTGCTGAAATGCTTTTTAGCATTTTTCTAGCAATTAAAAAAAACCACTACAATTTTGTGTGATGAACCATTCATCAGATTTTAATTGCAACCAGCCAGGAGTGGGCATTTTGACCTTCTCGTCCTAACAGGCTGCTCAGAAAACTGAACCTCATCTAAGTAAAGTTGTGCACATGCAATATCTAGCCAATACATTTTGATGCTACTCATCATCCCTTCTTTTTGCTTGTTAATATAACTTCTTAAACTCATTTGAGCATGCAGGTAATTTAATTCATTTGAGAAATTGATGTCTTTTGATGTTTATACATTACAATGGGATTTCCGAGGCTTCATGGTATAAACGTAATTAAAAAAAAGTTAGCAGCAGCCTACAAAAAAAAGAGTTAGCCTTTGCAAGCCCTTGCTGCAAATCTACAGAAGATAATGGGAATACCCCCACTATGGATGAGACCCAGTTCATCGAAAAATAAATACCTAAATAAATAAGAATTTATTAAATTGGACATATTCTATGTAACCACCTGGAACATCTCTAGTAACTGAGTTCTTGGATACATTCTTTTGAATTAACAGAGCATGCTACCCCAGAAAAACCTGGTATGCAAGAGTTTTCTTATCATTCACTTGCCTATTGCTTTATTATGCTCATTCTTTTTCTCAGAGTTTTTCCTACCACTATGTTTTAATGTGTAATTGTTCCTTTCTTGCATATCAAAATGAGTTCATACTCAGCCCACAAGATTACAATTATTACAAATTTGAAACTGGAATTCAAGAAACAAAGATTGCCACCAAAGAATGTTACCAACTGCATTAACATGGTAGGTGGAAATCCTCTTGTATGGAAAGATTAATTTTCTCATTGTGCGTATGCATATGTAAATATTTAAAAGTAATTAAGAGCTGTATCAAGAGAGTTTTCAGTTTCTTTTCACCTTGTCGTTTTTTCTCATCATCTATTTCAGCATATATTGGCCAAATATACACTGACCACTGTTAGAAGCATGACACTGAACTAAAAAGACCAGCCCAGCTGTTCGCACGGTCACATGTAGGCTAAAGAGGAAGGGATTAGGCTTTTAAATGATATGAACAGAGGCAGAAAGCATAGCGCATGGATTTATAGCTTTTACACTAATGAATGTTTTGCTAAGGTTTTACTTTCAAAGATTTTCCATCCTTTTTCTTTTAAATCTATTTAACTGTTAAAACTGCGGAAGTAACATTGCTGTTGTTGAAGGACAAGATGCAAGATTTTTAGAAAGAGGTAATGTTTTACCTCTTCCTAAACCACCTGATATAACCAAGTGAAAAGACAGTCAGGAAACAAAAGCATTTCTTCAAGGAAAAATTTGGTTAAATCACTGTAAAAATAATGCAAAAAATTGCACTTACTCCAAATGATGTAACTGTAGCATACTGTCTGCTGATAGGGTGAATTTGTTCTAAATCTTAGCTCTGTACTTATCTGCTCTTGAGTGGCAATAAATGCCAATGAATAAATGCCAATCTGATTACAGACTCCTGGTGCTAGAATTTTACTCCTTTGATCAAATTAATCTTACTGAGTTCACCTGAAGTTGCACTTTTCACTATAATTTGTCAAAGGAGAAGGAAACAACTTCTCTCAGACTGTCTTCTCTGCAAAGACCTTATGCTTACACTACAATGCTTTTACCTTGGCAACATCTCGTTACTGTTTGTTAACTGCCTGTACGGGATCACTAGAATCTGCCCAGACACCATTGCAAGCATCACCAACCAGTTTCTGAAATAAATCATTGGCTCAATGAATGATAAAACTGATTATTCTTTGAACTTAAAACACAATTTTTCATGTTTACGACTTCTATTTTGTTATGAAATAGCAACACACTGTCCATTTAAAGTCTAAATGCAAGAAGAAATGATTAATTGCAGATCATACAGTTTTTATTTGGATCCAGTATCCTGATGCTTTTTGAAACCTTCTGAAGCAAATGTCACTGACCTCGTTTATAGTGTAGCTTTCTGCATGAACCAAGGAAAGTCAGACTTTATGATCTGAACACTATGTAAATTTGACGTTTAAGTTTCAATAACATCTCTATATATACATATATACATATATATATAAAAATTCATATGGGTAACGTTTTATCTTGATATAAGCCATTAGAGAGTTGGGACAAGTTCCTTTCCATTTATTATGTTTTCTGAAATTCTGTCTTTGTGCTAACAAAATGCACAAACTATCCATAAACTAATTCCAGAATAACTATTAATTACAGAAGTATGAGTACGTCACAGCGACATTTCCAAATACAAGATTACGCATGTAGGAATTGCATGGACCTTCTGTGAATAACGCTAGCACGTCAAAGCAAGAACTTGGAAACACACAGAATCTATCATTATTATCACTTAACGCTCTCTAAGGATAAAAATAAATGAAAACACATTAAAGACCATGTTTTAGTCAAGTTACCTCATTTTCTTACAACTTATTGCTCAATATTCTGTACTAAATATACACACTATCTGCAAAGCCAGAAGTATCTTCTCAGTTAGCTTTCAAAGACACAATAATGAGCCTTTGTTGAGGGGAAATCTCTATAGAATTGTAAGATGCCTACCTGAGAAGGAATGCAAATCTTATTGCCACATACAGAGTTCAAGACTTTTTCCCTATTAAAAATATCTTTAACATTTTATGAATCAGAGCTATCACGAGCTTTGCATTTAAATGTGTGTAAATGGCAATTAATAGCAGGCAACTGCTGAGTTTAAATTGATTACTGTGTCTCATTTTGTGATAGTCTCAAATTTATCTGTATAAGAACATAAGTTTTGTAAAAAATAAATTGACTTTCTAAACAGCAAGATGTGAGGAACTTAAGCAGCTGGATGCTAGAGGCACATGCCAAATTCTCAATGCTATAAATGTTGCAGCAGATTTTTTTCATAAATACTACATGTGTTTAAGTACAGAAACAGATCATTATTTTTCACTTCCTTTTCATGTACTGATCTTCAGATCTAAAGGTTCTTTATAAAAAGATATAGAAAGCAAAATCAGATCTCAGAGAAAGCATTGTCCTCAAAGAAAAATATAATGCCTGAACATTTTGAAAACCACCGAAAAAAGGATTATATAGTTGATTACTAATTTTTCATCATATTCCATTCGAAAATAATTATCCCAGTTTTCACAGCTACCATTTTTAGAGTCACATGAGCACTTCTTCTCACTCTACCTCGTTAATGATGAAAGTTGGAAAGAACAGCTAAAAACTCAACTAAAATAAATAGTACCTTTTATTACAGCTTTCACTTCATTCTCTCACAACTTATTAGCACATGCCAAAATCTTTAGGAGTTACCAGAAAAATGGTCTTTAGATAAGAACCAGAGAAAAAGGTTCACAAAGAAAAAAATTTGCTTCTTGTTCCATGACAAGGTAGTCCAGATGTCTTGCAACTATTTATGAACTAGGAATGCAAACCTCTTACCGTTTTGATCAAGATACAGCACGTAAGAGCAGTAGCCAGTAAGGAAACATTTCTTCCATATAGTCCTCAATGAGTCCATATTGCCAGGACTTGGCCACTCAGCTTGGTATGGAAAAGAAGATGGTTTAGCCCTAACAGTTGACACACTCATGCTCACTGAAATGACCATAAAGCATGTTAATTTTTAGTGTTATTATTGCAATAGCGATAATTGCTTTTTTATTTTCTCATATACATAATTAGATTGTAACTACCCAAATATAAATTTAAAGTTCTGCTTATTATGCTACCATCCCTTCGAAGGGTTAAGTAGGATTAAACATACCCATTTTTTCCTTCTCTGATTTTTTGATGCATAGCTTGTATAAAAGTCTTTCTTACATAGTTCTACTACATTCTATAATAGGAGGTCACAAATCAAATCCAAAACAGCTACTAATTATCAATTGTTTCTACTTATAACTTTCTTGCTAAGAATAAGATGACATAACAAAAAAATAAAACACAACTAACTGAAGAGTAGGTCCTTAATCTTTTTTTTTTTTTAAATGAGAAATAGGTGGTTGGAAAAGACTCTGGTGAAATTTTATTTTCAAATCAATACAGTTCAATTCCCTTTTAAAAATACCTATCCATAAACAGTTCATTTTCTCACAGAGTACTAAATTCAGAATATTTAAAGAATATTTAGAACAGGACAATCTGATGTGAAGAAGTACATAGAGGAGGAATATTATAATGCTCAAAACATACAAGAGAAAATAATGTAAATAAAAAAACCAAAAGGTGTGAAAAGAAACCACGATTACCATGTCTGAATGAAAACAAAATTTCAGAGGCTGATCAAACACACCCAGAAACTTCTACAATAAGGATACCTTAGGGAAAAATCAGCCTGGTTTTCTTTAAATAATTGCAGAAGTATAAAAAGACTGAAAAAGAATTCATCCTCAGAAATCAAATCTAAGGCTTACTCCTCAAACAAATGCCACCTTACTGAGCATGATATTCCTCTGCTCACACAAGGTAGTCTCTCTAAGCTGCTGCTATCTCAGTTTTCATAGAAATGAAGCATTAAAACAGGTACTGGAACAAAAATGTAAACATTATTAGAACGGCTAGGAGTTGCAACTGACCAAAATGATTATCAAGATNAAAAAAAAAGAAGAAGAAGAAAGGCAGGTATCTAGCACCACTATAAGAAATTTTTATGTTACATTAAAAGACAGACTAGTCTTTTCTTCTTCAGTTGTTCTCAACTGTAATAGCTACAGGAGTTGGATAAGTTCTATTAAAACTATATATCTGCATTGCTACTTCCGTGATGTAACTTCATGGGATGAAAGAAGCGTAACCAAGGATATACATCTAGCATTCTTACTGTATTTTCCACAGTTTTGATAATCCACTGGAACAAAAGACTATACGTAGCTTGCTTAAAGTTTTATTTCAGGTTTTACTAAACTAGGAAGCTTTTCTTCCCTTGTCTTTTTCTCACTTTACTCAGGTATGCAGGAATTCAGATATGTCTCAAAACTCATTTATTCACTGTTTCACAAGCATACAGATTGTACTGATGTCATGCTAAGGCCAGGTTCTATACTTATAGAAGATAGAGAAGTATTTAAACCACGTACAGTTTAAAAACCTGGGAGTTCTCTATTTCTGCATGATTTCTACTTCTGAGAAAGTGTTAGTTAACAGCATTCTACTTTTATCAGGAAATCCATCCACTTTTTTATACAAACAAGAACGTTTAGCCAATAGAAAGCTGCCGTATCACATTATTTCTTAAGAACAGAAGGGATGATTTTTCTGACTTCAGTGCAGTAGCTTTATCAGCTGATAACTTTCAATTAATTGACATAACACAAGACTTTTCATGTTACTAAACTTAAGCTTTAAGCAGCAGGTATGTGTGAGAATCATAAAGCGGCTCGCCATCTACACAGCAGGTTAACTTTTTGTGCTCTGGACCGTAAAGATAGCAAGGGGCTTTTGGGACACTGTTGATGCAATGCGTCAGTTACAATAAAGTATATTTGTTACTAAGAGAATATAGGAGCTGCAAAAACTCATGTTCAAATACCATTCATCCTTCGAGTATAAAAATCACATTCCAAATCTGACAAATTAACTTCTACAACTCAGAAGTCAACTTCATAAAACAGAACACATCTTAAATACAAGTTAAAATTACAAAGGACCTTGGGCATGAATTAACATTTCATAGAGATACTCAAATCCAGAGGTTTTTTTAATCCCCAATGTGTGTAACAACTGCATTTTTGCAGAAGACCATCTCCAAAGGTGCTACTGTAAGAAGGAAGACAAAAAATACAGAAGACAGGAAGTTGCTTTTTATCATAAAACTAACTTAGATAAAAATGAAACCATCAGCAGCACTGACTAAGGACATTCTTTGTGCCTGTGAAATTCCCAGGTATTCTGAGTGCCTGGGAAAACTTACATTATTTTTGCGTAACAGGGTTAACACACACAATTTCCCAAAAGCAAACTGAGCACGGATTTTTCAAAAACTAAGTTTGCAAAGAAATGACAGTATCTAAATACAATCATAGTAGCTACATAAAAAGTTTTACTTTCCAGAAATACAATTTATTACAAGATGACAAAAATAAATATGAAGCATTTAGAGGCTCACAGATCTCCATTGCCATATGGTATCACAGCACTAGATGAGCATAAAATAATATCTACCTATTGTAAAGTTAATGGAGTAATTTATCTCTTAAAATGAATTTTAAAATCCCACATGAAATCATGCAAAAATTTCCAGGAGCTAAATACCTTAGTAAGCAGAAAGCCTCAGTTGTACTTGGCTTTACTATTGTTCTAGTGCTTATACACCATGTGTTTTCAAAGCATTGTAGTCTCAAGAAATTGCTAGTATCATAAATGCCAGACAATGGAAATTTTTATTAACCCTACCTAGCAAAATTTTAAGCCTCAAACAGCCAGTTTAAATGTCATTTTAATGGGACTACTTTTCTTGAACAGGGGAGGAATATAGCTTTAATACAAAATAGCAGATAATGAAGTTGAACCGTGCACTCCTGCAACTAAAATGCCACACACAGTGAACCTGGGACACTCTTCAAGGCATAACACACCAGCCTGATGGAGTACTTGCTCTCAAGTAGCAAGTGGTAGTTAAGAACAGTGGAAGAAAGGAAAAAAATTAACCTACATATGTAATTCAGCCTGAAATTTAGATATTTCTTTCCCAGAATACATGTCTTTTGCCACAGAATCACAGGGAATGAAAACTAAGTGAAATGTCTGGAAGGGATGGCCTGCCTTTCACTTGATAAAGATGCTGCTTTTCAGTCCCTGCCACAAGTGTTTTGGTAGTAAACACTCACACCATGTTTAGCACATCTCATGTTGTAGTTCAGCTTTAGTTCTGTATTTAGTGAAGAAAATGCTTGAAAAAAAGCAAAAGATGGGAAACTTGTAACTGCCAACTGTAAACAGTTTTTTATTTTTCATAGTACAACTGGCTACTTTTAGCAATGAAAAGATCCATAAACAATTTGAAGACAGAGACATAGTACAAAAGACTGGACTGGAATCTCTGTATCATAGGTTCACAATCTAAATTAAAAACTTTTGGTCAGCAACCCAGAATTACACAAAATAACCCAGCGAGTCTTAGCTCTTAAATTAACTGGGAAACATGGTGTGCATTAGTTTTAATATGGCTCCAAAAGTGGTTTTATTAACGATTCAGTATGAAAGCTATAATTCTGACAATATACTAAAAATGATTTAGCCTTTAAATAGAACCCACTTAACTGCTTACACAAGATATGCTTGCAGAGGGAATTGCTAGAAGCAATCCAGTTACTAAATCATTCCAAATTTTATAGATTTTCTATTCTCCTTGGTTTTAAAACTTTTCATGTGCATTCACAATTTGAAAATGAAATAAAGTTAAAGTTACAGAACAGTTATTTTTAATAAAACAAAGATTTTACTAACATGGGGGGAAAAAAAAGTAGTAACAACACTAAAAAACCTTAGTGTTTTCAGAATTGTATTTACTCACATTTTTCACATGAACATTTCACACTCAGAATGGTTAAAATCTTCCTATATTGGCACAGGAAAAACCTTTTAAAAACCAGTGCTCAGTATTCTATTTCTCCAGTAGTAACAAAGCTGAAATTCCAAATGACAAAAATTTCAAAAATCTTTTACATTCCGCCTGTGTTCTCTATTATTATTAGCATCATTCCTACTCTTGCCTTCTTTCAGATTCATGATTAAATATGATCCAAACACTTCTACTAAAATTATGCAACTTGTTTTTCATCACTTGCTTTCTTCTCGTTTTTCAGCGAATCAAGTCCAATATTTTCCCTGACTTCCTTTTGTTTCTTTTTCTCCAATCTCATTTCATCCCTATCACCCCATCATCATTTCTTCCTCTCTGTACTTATAAGGCTGAGTCTTATATTAAGCTATTCTACACGTCTAGAATATTTCATCACTAGAGACTCTTCTCTCTTTCTCTTTTAAAAGCCTTTATTACTCTTTGCTTTGCTTCTGATAATTTCTTCTGACATTTTTTTAATCTTATCCCTTATTTATTTGCAAAAGAGAGTTTAGCATGCTTCTTGATTTAACCAAGCACTCTAAAATCTGAGTGTTGCAAAACTATGTTGTTCCGCATTTTCATGGACTTTAACTCCGCTAGTAATTCAGACTATCTTCTGGAGTGCTTTGGTTCCTACTGTTGCTTAATTCAAATCAGGCTGCTGGCTCCATAAAGTGGTACCTAGAATGTTATTTTTCCACCACGTTAAAAAAAAAAAGCGTTGACAGTATTTTCAAATACTAATTACAGTTTTGTTACATCATACACTGTCATAATTAAAGTTATCTTGTTAAGTTTTCCTAGCTAAAGTAGTTCTAAGATAAAGTCAACTGAAAACAATGAAAAAATGACAATTGGTTTTAATATGCTAAAGAAATCTTACCAGAGGATTGCTGAGAAAGACAATACAAAGCTTCAAGACATTTCTGAACAGCTGGGATCCCTAATTCAATTATCTGGATTTCTAGATGGCTTGCTCCGGAAAAGATCTTAACATTAAAAAAGTGTTATTAGGACTGATGCCCATGTTTGATAGTTATCATTTTTACCATACCCCTCACAGATAACTCAGATGTTTCACAGTTCCCTAAAGGCAGACCTCCAGCAGTGAGAAATGTAACACTTGAATACTTTAAGATAAAATTTTCAGTGTTGATGAAAATATAAAATTGTGTGTTATCAAAATAAGAACAGATACCTACAAACAACACCATGTAAGACATTTAATTTTAAGGGACAACACAATACAAAGTAGTTTTTATCATTCAGTTTATAGGGCCTTCTAAAAGTAAAGAAATAAGAAAATAGTTTTAAATTAGGTATAACAACTTCTAAATGCTTTTAATGCTTACTATCTAAAACATACATAGAAAATCACTACTGAATTATGTTGGGGATTTTTTTCCCCCCATTTCCTGAAAGTTTTAGACTATCAGGGATGGAGGAGGACGACTTAGGTTTGATTTTTTTTTTTTCCTTTTCTGTTTCATAGAAAAAGAATCATGGAGGATACAGTAAAAGACAAGTGAGGGGCACATTCCCTACCTCCCAAAAACATTAATATCTCCTAAAGCATCAGCCACATATAAAACAGAAAAAAACATTAAATGCATACCTTCGGACTACCAATATGTCTTCATATTGTGTTGTGTAGATTTGACAGACATTTAGACATATAAACAATAAAATATATCCACATCATTGAAAAAAATAACTTTATGGATTTAAATGTTTTAACACTTTCTACAGAATTATTATTTTTCTTTAATCCAAGCAATTTTTATTAATTGATCTCAGTACATTTCAGGTGCATGGAAATGGAAAGGTTAGGTAAAGGACAGAATCATCAGTACACTATACTGGTGTATTAGTGGCCATAAGAGACTATATTTAATTAAGTTCTCTTTAGGAGTAATGCATACTATGAATAGCTTAATGGCAGTCCACCAGCAGTTTACATGATTACAGCTTCATAGTGGATTAAACCTGCCACTTCAGGCTATTTTATAGTTCACACTTTACAGAAACTTTCTTCTTATCCATGGTAGATTTTAATAAGTGGATTAATTTTTAGCTTGCTGAAAGCACTGTGAAGAGAATGTCCTTTCTAAATAGCTCCAAAATACACAGAGGTAAAAAGTACGCACGTTTCCATAGACACGCGTGTGATGCATTAAGCAGTCGCAGATCTATTCTCTTTCTACAGGTTACCTCCAGTTACGAGAATTAGAACTAACTTGCTCTGTAAACTAGCGGACGCAAGTATGCCCATGACACACCCAGGAAGCATGTGATTTGGTGTCAGAAGGCAACGTGATTCATGAAAAATTTGAAACTGATGAAACTTAGGAGTATTGGCAAAGAGTAACATGCAGATTCTGAAGTCCTACCCAAGAGAGGCCTTTAATATGCTTCACGTTATGAGTAGTCCTAATCATTTCAATAGCCCATACATTCAATGGGCTTAGCATTCTGTTGGGGGCACAAAGAGCTCCTTTTACTAGAGTAGTTCACTTAAACTGGAGAAATTAGGTGAATTTTCAGGTGTAAGTCCTTCTTAACATAACCATCCTGGAAAAACATTTCTTTAAACATCACTTGAAGAAGGACTCAAGCTCCCAAAAGCTTTTATTCCCCCTCTCATAGCTCCTCACACGCATACGTATGCTGTATCTGTTCTAACAAAAATCATTTTCCTCTTCCTATACAAACATGGCTTCATGTATAATCTTAGACAGTTATAACTACTACAGTACAGATAATATTTGCTGTGTGAAGGCCCTTCAGCACAAGGCCCCACAGCTGTGGGGACTCATCCCTACAATTTACATTACTTGGCTGAAAATGAGAAATAACACTTCCATGCATCATCCTCAAAGGTTATCAGCATATGCAGGGTTAAATTTTCAAAATATATAAGGATATGTAGGAGAACACTTGATTTTTTTTTTTAAACAAAAACACAAAGATCATGTTTGAAGTAGATATTATGACGAATTAAAAAGGATATTTAGATACTATTTTCATATATCACGAAGAAATTTTGCATTATATTATTTTAATTACGTTTGGCATTATTTGCTCCACTGACACTTCAAAAGAACAAGAATAATTTTTTATTAATTTCTTTGTGTACATGTATACCAATAATGACAGGGTGAAATAATATTCTGAAATATTATTGCTCATTCTTTATGTATCCATACTTTCACAAAATAATGTATACTTATTTTAAACTGTTATTATTATAGTGGTTTATTTCTTTATTGACACTGGTTTTTAAACGTGGCTTTATACAAAAATGTTATTGTTGCAACACTGAACTTCATTATACAGATCTGATATACTATGAGGTGGCAGGAATACCAACAAAATTATCCACTTCATATGGCCAGATGTGGTGGGTTTGACCCTGGCTGGATCCCAGATGCCCACCAAAGCCACTCTATCACTCCCCCAAACAAAAGGCTCTCAACAAAAGGGCTGAGATAAGGACAGGGAGATCACTCACCTGTTACCATCAAGGGCAAAACAGACTCAACTTGGGGAAATTTGCCAATCAAATCAGAGGAGGGTAATGAGAAATAAACCCAAAATTTAAAACATCTTCCCCCCACCCCTCACTCTTCTTCCCAGGCTCAACTTTACTCCTGAATTCTCCACCTTCTCCACCCAAGCAGCACAGGGGGACAGGGAAGGGGGGTTGTGGTCACTTCATCACACATTGTCTCTGCTGCTCCTTCCTCCTCAGGAGGAAGACTCCTCACACTCTTCCCCTGCTCCAGCATGGGATCCCTCCCACGGGAGACAGTCCTCCACAAAATTCTCCAACGTGATTCCTTCCCGCGGGCTGCAGTTCTTTACAAACTGCTCCAGCGTGGGTCCTTTCCACAGGGCACAGTCCTTCAGGAACAGGCTGCTCCAGTGCAGGTCCCCCACAGGGTCACAAGTCCTGCCAGTAAACCTGCTCCAGCATGAGCTCTTCTCTCCATGGGGTGACAGGTCCTGCCAGGAGCCCGTTCCATCGCAGGCTTCCCATGGGGTCACAGCCTCCTTTGGGAGCATCCACCTGATCCAGCGTGGGGTCCTCCACGGGCTACAGGTGGATATCTGCTCCACCATTAACCTCCATGGGCTGCAGGGCAACAGCCTGCCTCACCATGGTCTTCACCACAGGCTGCAGAGGAATCTCTCTGCTCCAGCGCCTGCATCACCTCCTCCCTCTCCTTCTTCACTGTCCTTGGTGTCTGCAGAGTTGTTTCTCTCATAGTCTCACTCCTCTCTCTGGCTGAAAATGCCATTGGCACAGGGTTTTTTCCCCTCCATCTTAAATACAGACTCACAGAATGGTTCAGGTTGGAAGGGACCTTAAAGGTCATCTAGTTCCAATCCCCCTGCCATGGGCAGGGACACCTCCCACTTAGACCAGGCTGCTCAAAGCCTCATCCAACCTGGCCTTGAACACTTCCAGGGATGGGGCTTTGACAACTTCCCTGTTCCAGTGCCTCACTACCCTTACAGTAAAGAATTTTTTCCTGATATCCAACCTAAATCTAC
>VWZL01000556.1:1219393-1233456 GCA_013396915.1 Stercorarius parasiticus | reverse complement strand
GTCCACCAGCACCCCTAAGTCCTTCTCCTCAGGGCTGCTCTCAAGCCATTCTCCACCCAACCTGTATTTGTGCCTGGGATTGACATGACCCAGGTACAGGACCTTGCACTTGGCCTGGTTGAACTTCATGAGATTCTCACAGGCCCACCTCACCAGCCTGTCAAGGTCCCTCTGGATGGCATCCCTTCCCTCCAGCGTGTCGACCGTGCCACACAGCTTGGTGTCATCAGCAAACTTGCTGAGGGTGCACTCGATCTCACTGTCCATGTCACTGACAAAGATGTTAAACAGCAGTGGTCCCAGTACTGACTCCTGAGGAATGTCACTCGTCACCGGTTTCCGTGTGGACATTGAACCATTGACTGAGACCCTCTGAGTGCGGCCATCCAGCCAGTTCCTTATCCACCAAGTGGTCCATCCATCAAATCCATGCTTTTCCAATTTAGAGACCAGGATGTCGTGCAGGACAGTGTCAAACGCTTTGCCTAAGTCCAGGTAGATGATGTCAGTTGCTCTCCCCTTATCTACCAATGCTGTGGCAACATCATAGAAGGCCACCAAATTTGTCAGGCATAATTTGCCTTTGGTGAAGTCATGTTGGCTGTCACCAATCACCTCCTTATTTTCCATGTGCCTTAGCAGAGTTTCCAGGAGGATCTGCTCCATGATCTTGCCAATCACAGAGGTGAGACTGACTGGCCTGTAGTTCCCCAGCTCATCCTTTTTTCCCTTTTTGAAAATGGGGATTACGTTTCCCCTTTTCCAATCAGTGGGAACTTCACCTGACTGCCACGATTTTTCAGATATAATAGAAAGCGGCTTGGCGACTTCATCTGCCAGCTCCCTCAGAACCCGTGGATGGATTTCATCCGGTCCCATGGACTTATGCACCTTCAGGTTCATCAGATGGTCCCAAAACTGATCTTCTCCTACAGTGGGCAGGTCTTCATTCTCATAGACCCTGCCTTTGCATCCTACAATTTGGGTGGTGTGGTTGGACCCCTTGCCGGTGAGGACCGAGGCGAAAAAGTTATTCAGCACCTTCCCCTTCTCCATATTCTAGGTGACCAGGTCTCCTGTCTCCTTCCTGAGAGGGCCCACATCTTCCCTAGTCTTGCCTTTACCCCTGACGTACTTATAGAAGTTTTTCTTGTTATCCTTGATGCTCCTAGCCAGATTTAATTCTATCTGGGCTTTAACTTGCCTAATCTGGTTCCCGGTCACTTGGGCAGTTTCTCTGTACTCCATCCAGTCAACCCATCCTTGCTTTCACCCTCTGTAGGCTGCCTTTTCGCTTTTGAGCTTGTCCAGGATCTCTTTGTTAATCCACACAGGCCTCCTGGCATTTTTGCCTGATTTCTTCATTTTTGGGATGCACCATTCCTGAGCTTGGAAGAGGTGATCCTTGAATACTAACCAGCTCTCTTGGGCCCCTCTTCCCTCCAGTACTTTCTCCCATGTTACCCTTCCAAGCAGGTGCCTCAAGAAGCCAAAGTCTGCTCTCTTGAAGTCCAGGGTAGTGAGCTTGCTGCATGCTCTCCTCGCTGACCAAAGGATCTTGAATTCAACTATTTCATGACCACTGCAGCCGAGGCTACCCTTGAGCTTGATACTCGCCACCAGCCCCTCCCCTTGTTGGTAAGGACAAAGTCCAGCATAGTTCCTCTCCTTGTTGGCAATATGTCATCACAGAGGTGCTACCACTGTTACTGATGGGCTCGGCCTTGACCAGCGGTAGGTCCATCTTGGAGCTCACTGGCATTGACTCTATCAGACATAGGAGAAGCTTCTAGCAGCTTCCCACACAAGCCACCCCTGTAGCCCTCCCGCTACTGAAAACTTGCCATGCAAAGCCAGTACACAAGATGTTTCATTTTTAAGCAGCTATTCAAAATATAAATACAAGTAAGCTGTCTGTTAAAGGTCTGGGATACAAAAAAAGTACTAGAAATTGTCAACCCTAGAAAACTCAATCAATAATAAAATATGACGCAAGAAAGTGATTCATTGTTTCTCGTGCAGTAAAATAGCAGTTTTTCTGACTTATAAGTGAGTATACTGAAGCCGCTATATCGAAATTAGTCAAAAAGGAAGCCAATCTTCCAGGTTGTTGGCTGGCAAACAGTGAGAAGTTAGAGAAAATGCACTTCTATTAGTCTATTCAAAATATGCTTCCCCACTCCACCCCCCAAAAAAGGCCAAGTTATTCTTCATCACTGTAAAATGATTTTGTTTCTCATTTCACAGTAACAGTCAAAATCTCAAAGCAGTAATCTGTTTCCTTCCTGCAAAATATTTGCATAAATAGTCACAGTTTTCATGATTGTTAGTTCATGTTGTTTATGATGTTTATTGCAATAATTGGACAAATAACGTCACAAGAGCTACCCAAGGTAGACATTGTTTCAGACAACAGGCAGCTGAGAGATTAAAAAAATTTTGATTTCCCCAAGATAGCCTACTCTGCCCTGTTACATGGTTTCCTGTTCCTTTCCGGAGAATACCAGTTGGGTCCCACAGGACCAGAACCAATGGCTCTTGCCCATAAAACCTTCCCTAGAAACTTGAGAGTTTCCAATGCCTACACATTCACAACTCATCCAAGTTTCCATTATTTCCTTCAGATATACCAATGACTTATTATGATTCCTTTCAACTAGTAATCTAGTAAAAGTAGTTAGAAATAAAGATAATTCCATATTGAGAGGATGCTGAGGCAATCTGTAGAGATTAAGTGGAGATAAATTAAAAGACTGCAGAATGGAAGCCAATAACACATTTTGTTAATGCCATGCCAGAAGGTGCAAGCACTCAAGTGCAATACTGTGTTCTAAATAAACTGTAATTGTTAGAAAAACAACCTTAGGATCACACTGTTCTAAAAACCTGATCAGTGTGCAACAGTAGTAAAAAAATAAACCCTACAAAAAATGAAAAAGAAAGTATTTTCAATACTACTTTTCACATTCATGCATTTTGCAAGATATTATTCTCACACATATCATTGTGTAGACAACATAAAAAAATGCGTGTTGGACATTCTTCAAAAATAATTGTTTAGTTCAGCTGAGCTAAGATACACAAGCATTAGGCCCCACCAATCCTTTTTCATTCAATAATTTAAAAACAATAGAGGAATTACTGTAATCTGGAAAGTTTTCTTACCATGGCAACTGCTGTTCTTTCTGTTGTTGACAAGACAGATACTGGTTTCTGGAGTTTTTCAGTATTTTCTTTGACATGAGAATTCTAGAGCACAGAGAAATGCTAGTCTTTGAAAAGTAACTCATTTAAAATTGTCTTTTATAGTTTTAAGTTATATGAATCCTGTTAACATTAACACTAATGATCTAAAGTCAATTTCAGAGTATACGGTTGGTTTCACATACTTTCTACATATCAGGCAAGTTTTACATTATATTTTAAAATTAAGAGCACAAGTTATATTAATAAAACATTAAACAATAAAACTTTTGACAACTAAATAACCACGGTTTTTACAGAAACAGCAACTTAGTCATATTTCTCAACTTGCGTATTTTATAGAGAACATTTATGTAATAATTGCAAAAGTAAACACCTACTACAAAAATCAGAAAAGGTCAAAAACAACGAAGACAAAAAACCTCCAAATTTCATTTTAACATTTGTACCTTCACTCTTAAAATTAATTAATATTATATAACGGTACCAAAAAAAATTATTTTAATTTCTGTGAAAGAATACAGAAAACATTTATTGCTGGTTATAATATGCATCTATCATACTTTGCAGTAATGTACAATATAAGCATTTAAAACATGCCCCCAAACATTTATTTCCCCCGAGTCTAACATCAGAAATGTATTTGATTTCAGTTTCACACATCTAGTTCAAGGAAACACACCAGAACATGTATAAGTCCCAATGACTTAAAACTCTATTTGTGTTATTATAATGTGAGGCTGAAACTCCAAAAGGAAAATTGCTGAAGATTAATGCGCTGAGATACCAGCATAGCACCATTCAGGCAAAGAAGCAAAGAAGCAGGCAGGCACTCAACTGTATGTAGATTCTCAAAAATTAACTTCAGTGCTAAGCGAACATGAGTTTAACTGAACTGGGATGATTTCCTGCATGAGGTTGTCAACGCACCTTTAACTGTCTGCCTTTAGATCTACATGAGAACAGTAACACTGCAGGGCTTCCAATATCCAGTGCCACATGTATGGAATTTGTCACAAGAATTGGTATATGACGTTAAAAGTTGCTCCTAAACACCAAAAGAAACATACACACACCCCAACCCCTCCCCCCCCCAAAAAACAATGACAAAAAGAAGCCCTAGGATCAGGAGAAAGAAGTCTAAGCAATTGGCCACGAGTCTACAAACTTTTGAGTTCTTTCAAAAAAAACTAGAGTCTATGATGCTAGCAGAGAAAAGAGGAAGTACTGTTGTGAGTGCTGCACCAGCCACAGATATACAACTGTTGTAGGGAAGGGTGAAGTTGATTTAAAAGCATGTATCTTTCCTTATTTATATTCTTCTATTACTCACAACTTTTATGCAACATTTTTTTTTCCAAGTTTGTATACAAACATCTTAATGAAGAAAGAGTAAAAACCAGTAATCCTGAGATTCCCTCTTGCGAAAAATATTTTTTAAATTTCAAATATTTTAATAATATTGAATAGTATTTCCCAATATTGAAATTTTAAAGTGTTAACTGCAGACATTTCATTCTTTTTAATTCTTCAGGTACAGTTTTGGCTTAAAGAGATTTTTACATTAAGGCTCAGAACTTCTTAGCAGTCTGCTTCAATCAATCAGTAGAATCTGATATCTGTGTGTATGTACATGTTAGTTAAATGTGTACACTCTGTTGTCCTGAAAGGCTAAGTAAAAATTTTCAAAATGAAGACAGGGATCATCAATCTTTGCTAGCCACTGGTTTTATTACATAGGCCTGCAAACATGAAGTATCTTCAGTGTACTGCTCTGCCCTTTTTTAAACAAGTGTCATCTCTAAATATATCTACAATTAATTGCCATGATAATATAAGTGAGCAGTTTAGTTGGGCTGATTAACACCTGAGGGAACTCACTTATTTCCATTTTTGCAACGCTCATAAAAAAATATCCCAGTACTAATCTATTTGGCAAAGTGCATCCTTTTGCCTTTCAGGAAGATTCTCAGATGGTCACATAATATATTTGCTAACAAAGAATCTGAGAGACAATGATAGAACACTCTAACCACCTGACAATCGAGGAAAGCAGTAATTTTCTAATTTAATTCTTTTTATTTCTTAGCTAAATTTTACATTCTTATTTAAACAAAAGTCATGAAATCTATTTTTTCTTCTACAAAATGTTATAAAGTGTACGGAAAAGGAAGCAGTACATTTAAACATTTATTTTATTGTGCAAAAAACATACCTGAATGAATAATAGAACATTTATAAATACTGTAAGCAGAAAGAAGTACCAAGGCTTCTGTAAAACCAAAAGTATGGTATAAAATAAAATTACCAACTGTTAAATCAGACAGTGTTGTGTTATCACTGTCAGTGTAGTTGAAAAAAACATAATTAATTATTTTCTACAAATGAAGGTGGGATTATCACCTAGTGAAGTTTCTCTTTGAGTAGAAGTGTGGAAATATATTTCTATAAAAGTGAAGGGAGCCCTTACATGCATCTTCTGGCTGCAAGATAATCTGCTCTTGACCAAGAACTTTTCAAAGAAAAGCACTGGTGACAACGCTAGCCACTGGCATGTTCTGCAAGACTGGTAAACTTTGCTTAGTTTCTTCTCTTTTCCTTAAAATTACTTTATGAGAAACACATTGAATCGTGTGACAGTCTATTTGTAGCCATACTTTAAAACTGCAGAGAGATTATTTTGTGTTGAAATCTGTGTGAGCTGATGCAGGCAGGACGTAGGAACAACCACACACCACGGATGAAAGGCAAAGAATAAGTTTAATCTTGATACCTCACAAACCGAGGAATCTCCGAAGCAGCACCCGGGCAGAGGCATGCAAGCAGGGACCGCGGGCACCGCGGTGTGAGAGAGAGTTCTTGTTAGCAAGAGTCCTTGGCAGCGAGAGAGTCCTTGTTAGCAAGAGCGGCACGGACTCCCTGTTCTCACTGGTATTTAAAGGGTTCAAACAGGCATAGTTTTCCTACTGTGCTTTGATCTGCTTCAGCAACAGGCCAGGATTCTGAAGCGGCTAGATAAGGTGTCCCTGAGTCCATCACAGACTTCTGTTATCTAAGTGCAAGTGTTTTTCTTGCAAGCACCCGAGACTGAATAACAATTAGTGTGATATATGTGTTTTCCAGTACCCCAGGTGTGAGTCATTTGAGCGTATTTACAATCCTCCTCGATGATCTTCCGTTGCTTTCCCACAAAATCTAAATGCACAATTTTATTATAGGGAATGTGTAACAAAGAGAGGTAAAGGAATTTAATATAGACCTAATGAGGACTTACACGCTAACCATGAAACTGTGCTGTAGAGGGAAGTAAACTTTACTGTGGTTCTTTTTCTAACTTGACACCAGAACAAAAAATACAGCCTGAAAGAGTGGACTCTTTTAGCTGAAGTAATAGGATAGTAGCTGCTAGATCTAGAGGTCAATATTCCAACAAGGGATATTTTACACATGCAACCGTATGAAAGCTAGTGAAAAGTTATACTGCAGTACCACAGAGAGCTAAATGACTAATACAATGAACTCATTCAAGAAATGTCTATGCTGTGGGATACATGTGTTTCTACACTTTGGTGTCAAAGCACGTTCCTTACCTGCACACTGATTCCTCATCCTGATGTGACTAGGCACAAACCATCATCTCAATTTCTGTGGATGGGAAAACCAGGTACAAAAGGGGGCAATGGTCATGTTTTTAATGATCAGAGAACAAGACCCCCTCAGACATCAGCAGCATAGCACAAATTTACCCCCTAAAACAATAGAGCATTTACTGATTAATTGTGGTAAATGGAAAGGGACAAAACACACTCCCAGCTCCAGAGTTATTCTTTTAGAGCAGCTTAATCTTTGTATGAAACAGATCTTTATGTTGAATACTGAGGTAAAAATTTGTGCTAGTTTTAAGGCTCATCTTACTGCTAAAGAGGATTCAGGGGTTATTGTAAGTATATACAATGCTCTAATTTTAAAAAATTGTTAATTATCTAGTTACTGTGATCTTTATCTTACCTTCCTAACTCATCCACTTTCTAATCACGTTTCTCACATTTTAGCATGTTAAACTATGTCTTTGTATTCTATACTTGAATCAAATTAGATTTAGGTATTCAAATAGCAGCAATGATGAATGAGCATGATTCTCTTAGAAGTTAGGGCAGAAGGCTAACAATTTAAGTTTAGGTATTTCAAAAACAATACACTAGTCATCTGTGAATATAATCAGATGATAATATATTTTGCTTTCAGCTGTGGTTCAGTATAAACTTGGAACACTGTCAATGGAACTTTATAATGCTTAGAATTAATCATGTTCTTAAATGCTGTCCTTCAGTAGATAAGGATTTAAACAAAACCAGGTTGCAATATAAGACTCTACGACACATGAAGCAAGTAGTGAATAGCATATTTTAAAGAGATTATTATTTTGAAGTAGAGATAGGGAAGCTGTGACAAAGAACAGAAAGACTGTGCAACAAAAACATAAGTAGGAAAGCTGAAAAGCCTCAGAACTTGTTATTCCAAAAACAACTAGTAAAATGTCTAATTCACCACCAAACTTAGGTTTTTTTGCCATTTCTTCTCTAACATTTATGTGACTTCATAATCATAAGTTGTCCTCTTAAATGCACAGAAAAACCCAGATTTAATACCATTATGAGTAAAATGTGTTCTGCTTTATATGACAAAAAGTGTCAAAACTGATTGTTTTTGCTTTAAACTCATAATTTCTAGAAAAGAGCAAACATATAAACTCAGGAACAAAAGCGTAGACATGTTTATCTGGGTATACTCAGTACCCAGCTCTCTTTCATTGTTTATTTCTCTTTTTCACTAAATACAAATAATTCCTCAAAACCTATTACTCATTTGGGAAAAAAACAAAACAAAACAAAACAAAACATCTGAAATTCTCAAGCATTTTTTATCTTCCTTACTTTCTTTTTAAAGTCCTTTTTTTTTAAAGTTATCTGATAATCAGCAGGGTGAGGAATGCCAGGAGCTGAAGATCCAAATGCTACTGTCCTTAACACATGCCAAATAAACATTTTTTTTAAAACTTGCATTTTCAATACTATGGGGATTTCAACACTGGAATACAATGACCATTTTAAGTGTTGGATCAGGTCTTTCATGGTGGGAAATCTGTCTGGAGGTAAGAAGGCTTTTTTGCTGTAACTGATTTCAGAGTTATGCTAAACATCGTTGGTCCAAGCACAATATGGGCTGCCCTCCTCTTTTTCTCCCTGTCTGCACTCCCCCCCCCCCCTTTTTTTTTGGTAGAGGGGAAACTACTGTGCGGACTCAGATAATAATGGAGATTTTGCTTTGTACTAAAGTAGGCTTTTACAAGAGGAAACTAATAAAAGATTTGACCTGGTAGTCGGGAAGCAAATTGTATTGGGTAATCTCTGATGTCAGTTTAGAATTGAGGCATCTAATATGATGTACAGCTATGTTCAACAGAAGAGGACAAGCATAAGGCTTCCATGTGTACTTTAAAGGCTTGCTGGTAAAGACTTGACAGGTGAGCTGAAAACCTAGTTCTAAATTAACATCTGTCAACAGCAAAGGAGAGAGGAGTTAAGACTGTATCCTCATCAGCACTCATAAATATAGAAAGAATGAGTATCACCTTCTGAGTAATGTCCTCAACATTATTTAGAAGAATCAGACAAGGGGTTTTATGTCAAAAACTTAAATACGTGGTAACATGGTATCTTGAGTCTCTGTACCTACTATCAGGATACACACCCCGAAAAAGTCTCAGAACATTCACCTCAAAGTATGCTGGGGTATGAAAAAAAATCCTCCTGACCAGTCTCTTAAGTTAATGGCTCCAGCTTATTGATGCCGTTCAGGACAGAAAACATAAAAGGTGCCAAAGGCAATACCTCTCATTCTGACCAATCAGGGTCTGAGATCAGCTGTGTGATGAGATCTGAGGATGACACTGTGGTGTCATTTAGAAGGTATTTCTGAATATTTCCCTCTTTTCAGTGCAGAGCGTAGATGGCAGATAAAATAGTGGTAGGACACACACATAACTTACACAGATGGCACAGGCAACTGATCTGTAAGTTCGTGGATAAAATGCAACCACTACATTTGTCAAGCAGAGCGAAAAGTGAGCTTAAAGGAAACCATTGAGTTGCAGATGACTTGCATGACGTACGAGCACTTGAGGACAAAACTAAGAGAAGCAAGTGCAAAAAAGCTACAGACGGCATAAAGGGTCTGTTCAACAAAGTGACTGGTCACATCAGATGACCAAAAAGAACTGGTATGCCACCAAGTACCATTGACTTTACGTAATCGTGCACCAACCACAAAAGAGCATGCTATGTGAATGCGTCTTTTAGAGACACGTTCTACCACTTGCCCTTCTATCCACATACCAACGCTAAACTGGTGTGAGGTACAATCTTGCCAGTAGAGTGAAAGCACAATTCACTATTCATGTATTCACTTATGTAAAGTTATGCTTTCCATATTAAAATTACATCTCTGGTATTTTGTTGATAAGTTAGCTATAGAGGTTGTATTTTAGAGAAATAGCCTTATTTAATAATAACCCTAAATGGGGAAAAAGAAGAAATCCAACAACTACAGATGCTATTCATATTGCTTCTTCATTAGGTAGTAATCCTATAAACTAAGTAAACTGAACATACTATTATAAATCAGTTTGCATAGATAAATAAGTGTTCAGATTTCCTAGAAACCCAAAATAACGGTAAGTTGGAAACCATATTTGCATTCCTTTAACCAAAATCCAATATGTACATTTTCTCTAATACTTAGAGTATTTTCATTTCAAATTAATTTCATATTTTCAACTACAAGATTAATTATTAAAGTCCTAGAATATCAGTCTTACTAATACTAGGTTATGTACCCTGAATACCAGTAATATTTGGATTAATTGCAAACCTGGTGTTTTTTCTAGCTTGCAGTCTTGAGTAAATCAAACAGCCCTTTGGATCTTTTTCATTCCTGATGTTTTGTAGGACTCGAGAACTGTCTGTGGTTCATTATATGTGCCAGGAGCTGGTGTGATTGATTTCCCAGGTGGAAATCTCCAGTGAAGCACAAGAGGAAAAAAATATGCCAACGATAGCCTACAGCACATTCATAAACTACATAAAGTGCTTCCACCAGTACAGTACATTTATGGCATTCTTTCTTTTTTTTTTTTTAAACATAATTCAGACACAGCGGCAGCCACCACCTTAAATCTTTCACGTCACATAAGAGTGATTTTCAACTGTGTATTAACAGCAAGCATTAACACCACTTGGTTATGCAAAATACTTTGCGCGTATGTGCACAAATACATAGCCATATCAATAGCTGATAATATGCAAAATTGTTTATTCAGTCAAGCCATGCATTAATGGTATAGCTACAGACATTTTCAAAGACATGCTTACCTGTGAAAAATTATGCCTTCCATTTGCAATTTACATCACTGCTGTCTCTATACATGGTGCATATTGCAGAAATCAGAGTATTTTTATACTCAGATACTTAAATATCGCAAGCCAACTAGTACACATAGCAAAACAATAATGAGAGGAAGAACTGTAAGTTTGTTGTAAATATTTTTTAGGGGAAAATAATTTAGTTGTGTGGACATAAGTTGTGTGATGCCAGTTGGCCTTGGTGCCTGAGATTTATCATTGGTATAGAGCACAATCCCCGGCCAACTGAATTTAGTATAGTTAGATGTAAATTAAGTTTAAAAGAAAAGTTTTACTGAAAACCAATATATTCCTAAGTCACGCAACTTTTAAAATCCTATTCAAAACACATGACAATAATTAATATTCATCCATTACATGATTTTTCAGTCGCCAATGCAAACATCAAATTTCCCTATATTCACTTGTGCTCACCATCACAGAAAAAACACGTAAAACAATTTAGGTATGCACACTTGGTTTTAGACTTCTTCATTTGAGTATTCAACATTGCTTTTTTTCCTCAGGAAGTTTATTTTCAGGAAGTATAAAGCTGAAAGGGGGGCGGAGGAAACCACCTTTAAAGTTGCTAACCTTTAGAAGATATAAGGTATTCAAATCCTGGTTCTATATAACATTACAACATGGATTATTTTGGAACTTAAAAATTAAAATCAACAAAGTAAAAATCATACAGCAAATTTTAGTTGAATATAAATTGTAAGAAAAGAAGAAACTGCCTTGCTGGCCTGATAACCACCTTGTTTGAACACTTTACAGCAAAATTAAGGTTTAATGGAAAGTTCTAAGGCTTTCTCACATTTTCTCCGTAGCGCGAAGCACTCAAATGATGTATCATGCTTTGTAGTGCAGACAGAAATATACTACGTGACCCTACGTGAACCAAGACAATAACTTGGAAATTTTGCTCATGCAAGATTTGCACTAAAGACTACATACAGCTTGCATGAATCTGTTTTGCTTTGGCGAAAAAGTCAGAACTTGTGAAACATTGTAATCCTGAAGAAGAGCACTGCTTGTTATGTTAGAACATAAGCATAACAAAACAAATTAATAATAAATCTCTATACTTGAACACCAAGTAAAAGGATGATTCTTCTAACCATCTCCATGCTACATGATAATACAAATTCCAGCAACACCAAATTGTATTTTGTGAGATGATTTATAGGAAAAAAAAAAAAAAAATGTGCAGTGCAGGTAGAATAAATGAATCCAAAATTCTTTCACATTTAACAGCCAGCATCTGTCTTCCACACTGACAAGGTATTGGCACATACAGAAGTTTCTAAAATGTTTCCGTTATCATCACTATTTTTTGAGTCTACAGAAGTGAGAGCATAAACACAGGTGCTTCCTCTCATACAAGGAGTACAATAAATCATATTTATGTACAATTTTAAGTAAATGCTCGTTGTTTAAAGTATTTTTGGTATGGATCTTATACCAGCTCAGCATTTTCCTAAATTACTATACTATCATATGTTCATTAACAGGAAAGATTGCTATTAGACTATAACACTAGTGGGTTTTTGTGACTAGTAACTGGTGGTTGATTGTCTAATTCACAGTACATTCTTCTTACCTTATACAACTGCAGAGATTTTACATCTGCAAAACTTCTTCATGCAATTGCAACATAAGTTTCCATTAACTTGGGTTATCATGTATTCTCTGTTTCAGAAAAAGGTCTGTCCTATGCAACCAAAACCAGGAATTTATTAAAAACAACTTTAGATCAAGCAAGCCTAATACACAGAGATCACATGGCTAAAGAAGAGAGAAAAACAACTTTAGTGTTGATCTACAAGAGTAAAATGAAAGATGCTGTCCTTCAAATTACTTACCTGGAATGAAAATTAAAGAAAATCTCCAGAGCAAAACTAAATCACGAGTATTCTGTAAGTTGTATACAAATTGAAACAGTACATGCCAACAATTTTTTTAAATTTAAGAAAAAATAATATTTAACCACACCTTTGTACGCACAGCTGTGCTAATTTGTCTTCTCCTTATCTTGACTGGATCGCAAAAGTTCTGAATTTTAAGAGCAGCAAAAGAACAATAGGAGATTCACGTATGCATTCCCATCAGCCCAGCCACTCCTCACTGTTGCAGTTATCAGAGCTTACAACCAGCATTCAAAACCATTTCCAGCAACTCAAGAGGAAATATGTTTGGAAGATAGCTGAATAATAATACTTCAGCTAAGAATATGTCACTTATCCCAGAATCACAGAATTGTAGGGGTTTGAAGGGACCTTTGGAGATCATCTAGTCCAACACCCCTGCCAAAGCAGACTCACGTAGAGCAGGTTGAACAGGAACGCATCCAGGTGAGTTTTGAATATCTCCAGAGAAGGAGACTCCACAACCTCTCCGGGCAGCCTCTTCCAGTGCTCTGTCGCTGTCGAAGTAAAGTTTTTCCCTATGTTCAGATGAAACTTCCTGTGTTCCAGTTTATGCCCGTTGCCCCTTGTCTTGTTGCTGGACACCACTGAAAACAGTCTGAGCCCATCTTCTTGACACCCGACCTTTAGATATTTATAAGCATTGATGAGATCCCCTCTCAGTCTTTTCTTCTCCAGGTTAAACAGACCGAAGTCTCCCACTTTTCTTCATAACAAAGGTGCTTTAGTCCCATTATCATCTTTGTAGCCCTCCACTGGACTCCCTCCATGAGTTCCTTATCTTTCTTGAACAAGGGAGCCCAGAACTGGACACAGTACTCCAGATGTAGCCACACCAGGGCAGAGTAGAGGGGGAGGATAACCTCCCTTGACCTGCTGACCACACTTTTTAATGCGCCCCAGGATGACATTGGCTGCCTTGGCCACAAGGACACATTGCTGGCTCATGGTCCAACTTGATGTCCACCACGACTCCCACATCCCTCTCTGTAGAGCTGCTTTCCAGCAGGTCAACCCTAACACCTCCCTAGGTGCAAGACCCTACACTTGCCTTTGTTGAACTTCATTAGGCCCAACTCTCTAGCTTGTCCAGGTGTTGCTGAATGGCAGCACAGCCTTCTGGTGTGTCAGACACTCCTCCTAATTTTATATCATCAGCAAACTCGCTGAAGGTGCACTCTGTCCCCTTATCCAGGTCATTGACGAATATATTGAACAAGACTAGACAGAGTACTGACCACAGGGGAACACCACTAGCTACATGTCTCCAACTAGACTCCATGCCATTGATCACAACCCTCTGAGCTCTGCCATTCAGCCAATTCTCAATCCACCTCACTTTCCACTCATCTAATCCACACTTCCTAAGCTTACCTATGAGGATGTTACGGGAGAGAATGTCAAAAGTCTTGCTAAAGTTGAGGTAGGCAATGTCCACTGCTCTCCCCTCATCCACCCAGCCAGTCAT
>VWZL01000556.1:1186535-1215067 GCA_013396915.1 Stercorarius parasiticus | reverse complement strand
AGATTAGATATTAGGAAGAATTACTTTACTGAAAGAGTGGTCAGGTACTGGAACAGCCTGCCCAGGGCGGTGGCTGAGTCACCATCCCTAGAGGTATTTAAGAAAGGTGTAGATTGGGCAGTTCAGGGCATGGTCTAGTGACAGAGATTACAGAGGGGTTTTTTTGTGTGTGTATGGTTGGACTCGATGATCTTGAAGGTCCTTTCCAACCATGAAGATTCTATGATTCTATGACTCAGTAACCATGTAAAGGGTACACAAGACAAGTCTCACTAAGGATCAGCATGTAAAAACAATACAGTAGGCAGGAAATAGAAAGCACAGAATTAAATTGAAGAGCACCATACTTCCCATAACCTCAGTTTTGTGGTTCAGCATTCCCTCTATAGATCATTTTAACTAAACCAAGAAAACTACTAATTTGCATATGCAGATCCTTTATTTTGGTTTAAAGGGACAGGAGGAGAAAATAGAATGAAAAAGCTTGTAGGTCAAGATAAAGACAGGGAGATTACTTAGTAATTACCATTGCGGGCAAAGCAGACTTAGCTTGGGGAAAATTTACTTTAGTTTATTGCCAATTAAAATATGTTCAGGGAGTGAGAAACAAAAAGACAAACATTAAAACCTTTCCTCACCACTTTTCCCAGGCTCAACTTCACTCCTTCATTCCAGACTTCCTTACACACCCTAAAGTGGCTTGGTTTCTCGCCTCCACTCCTTCCTTCTCACACTTTTCCTCTACTTAAACATGGGTTCCCCACAGGCTGAAGTCCCTTCAGAATACCTGCTCCATCACAGGCTTTCCACGGGCCACAATTCCCATCAAGGAAAATCTGCTCCAGCATGGAATCTGCATGGGCTGCAGTCCTGGAATACCTATCTGCTCCAGCATGGGTTCTTCACAGGCTGCAGGGGAAAGTCTGCTCTGATGCCTGCAGAACCTCCTCCTCCTCTGCTGTTTCACACTCTTTTTGTTCCCTCCTCCTTTATCTGTCTGACATTTTCTGACTTTTCTTAAATATGTTTTCAAAGAGGCACAAACTTGGCTAATGTGTTCAGCTCTGCCATGTGCTGTGTCCATTGCAGAGCCATCTGGAAATGGCTGTGTCTAGCAGGAGGCAGTCCCTGACCTCTTCCCACAGAAGCTACACCTGCAGCCTCCCCAACCCATTACCAAAACCTTGCCACACATACCCAATACAAGTATCAATTAATGGAAAAACAAGGACATCGGAAAGTCTCCGAAAGTTTCCCAGTGAAGAGTTTAGTAAATCAGATGTAATCCTGTGTCTCATCTCCTCAGCTCATAAATCACTCATTCATTTTACTTTAGACAGCCACTGGTTAAAAAAAAAATAAAAATAAAAAAAATCAGCAACAATTGGAATACTGGAATAGAGCTAGTTAGGCAACTAGTAGAGTTATGTCTATTTAACCAGCTCATTTTAAAGACCTAACATTCATCTATTTTTAAAGTTATTAATGTGTCAAAAAGTATCTTATAACTTATTTAAAATGGTAAATTGACAATTTACTTCACCTTTACACACACAAAAAAAAAAAACCACACCACAGAACACCCCATGACAGCCTTTTTGGTATAAAATTATTTCAGTTGCAGGCAGAAACTAAGAATGGAAAATTTCAGCCAAGCAACAAGTTATTCTGAACATCTAAAAAAAATTTCAAATTATATAAAATTGCAGTTGTCATACAATTCCAAGTTTATTTACAGTCTGAATATATTTCTTTAAAATATATTGAAATTGAAACAATGAAGTAATTTTATAATGCTAATGGATCACATCAGACATAACTGACAATTTTTAAGGTAGTACGTCACTTTATCGACAAACAGATTCACATTATCAAGGACAAGAGTTCATATAAAATTCCAACAGGAAGTTATATAGTCAACTATACCATATTTCTTGAAAGGCTTATTACAGGGAATATGGAACAATAGTTTTGTAAGAACTAGGGAAAAAAGGAAAATGTTAAAGGCAAAGATGGAATGATCACATTCAAAGTTATAAAAGTACATATTAAGAATTTAAAATCTCTCACCCTTTTAATATGTTATTTTTAAGGTATGAAAGTCTTTATTGTGGCAACTGGGGCACTAAATATTATAGCTACAGACTTCACAAGATGCCATCATTTAAAAATGCAGACCTCTCAAGATGTAAATGATTACAAATTTCACACCATTTTGTGAAAATTACTTTTCCCTAATGTGTAAATATTGCCTACTGTGAAAATCATGTTCCACACTACGATATTGTTCATTTAAGCATGTTATTTCTATTTGTTTGTACATCTGTACCGTTTTGTTGTTCTATAACTTTAAAATGTTTTCCTTCCGAGGTGATAGCTCCCAAAACACATTACACTAACAGAACTGGAAACTGAAATTATGCATTTTTTTGCTCTAAGAACTGCCAAATGTCAATAGTGGTATTAATTGCTTTTATAATACTCTCTGAGCCTTTAATATTTTCTGTACTAAGAAATGTAAATCAGCTCAAGACAATGTCAGTGCCACAATACAGCTGAACTGTTACTGAAAAGTGTATAAATGCAAATGTAGACAAAAGCAAACTACCTTAATCTTACTTCAAAAAGTCTGTTGGACCTCTGCTGACTGCACAAGTGGTTTTAAAGGTCTAAGGTACTATCAAATTAATTGTTCTTAAGTATTAATAAATATACTAACACAAAATCCTGATCCAAAAAACCACTTAAACTCTGTGAACTACTATATATACACACTGCATCCATTTGTACTGGCTAAAATGGGATTCACTACGCACAGGATAAACTCAAACTGCACAGCAGTTGTGAGCATTTTTCCCCAGTTGCTCAAGCATACCTGGGGATTCGGAGAGCTGAGGTTCAAAAAAGTCTTCACACAACTACTTCCCAGTAACCTTGCAACATATTTGTGCCATATTTACACAAGCATACCTCAGAGAGCAGACTTTGGTATTACAGCATTGAAAGAACTTTGTTCAGGCTTCTGCTTTTTTGTTGATGGTGTTAACTAGTTACAACTACTTCAAACTTATGCACTTCACAATAAAATCTTTATTATTTGAGCATCTAGCATTATTCATGCAGGCAATTTTTTCTTTGAAGTAATTGATAAATAAATTTGTACAACAAATTATGGCTTCTCTCTCAACCACGTAGACCCAAAACTCCAGTTACTTCAATGGACTTACTCTGGGTTTAGATTTAGCTTAATCCAGAGTTTGTCTATCTCTTATACATAGATTTAACAGCCCATATCACAATCTACCTTTTTCCCCCCCCACTCCATTTACTGCTGATACAGCAAAGCACAGAACCTGAAAATGGTAGCATCTTTATAGTTTAAAGAGTCCTGTCACTTTCTGGCTCCTGGATATTTTATTATACACAACACACAAACACACACAATAGGCTTTTTGCAAGTCCTTATCCCCTTACATTTATTTTACACATTGAATAGAGAAAAGCTCACATTCGAAGTGTCTTCAATTCAATGCATTTTCAAAAATTGTAAACAAGGGATTCTCCCAGAGCTTTCCCTCATTCAATCTATATTTCTCTTTCAATGAAACAGAATATTTCTGATTTTTTTCCAGGTAATACAGTAATTCCCATAAACCACGTGTTTACAAGTGCATTGTGTAAGTCTTATACTATGAGAATACTCAAGTGATTTGTTCTGTTTGTGGTTAAGACATAAGTTATTATCAAATAATGGAATTTGGACTACTTTGTTTTTAAGTAATGGAACTTTTCATAGTGATTCAATAAGGATTGGATAAAGTTGGATAAAATGCCTGTGTGAAGTTAAAGTTCCAATCATTACTAAGCCAGCGTACCTAAACAGTTTTTCAGGACCTTAAAAAATACAAGTTAAATTGTCAAACTTTACTCTCTTGATAGCAAGTGAATTTCTCATGCTTCTGCCATATTAATGTAAATACAGCCAGTGCTATGCTAAAATACTTTTAGAGCATGAAGAGTTTCAGGAGGGAATACGTCACTTACGTCCAACTAAATATACCCTCTGATCATGAGATGGTACAGTTTAGTTAGCTCTGTTTAGACAGGTAGCAACCAAGCTGCACTTAAGAATACTATAAATGTGGCAAAAGCGGATTAATACCACTTTTCTATCTGTCCTGTCCAGACACAACAATGTTATGTCTATGGTCTTTGGAGGGTCACTCCAGCAGTCGGTGAGTACTAAGGCTTAATGCTTAAAGACAAATGGATCAAAACATCCCTACTTCCCAAGCGAGACTAGAAGTTTAGAAGTAAAAGTTTGCTGTGTTAGCATTACATATCACAGATTTTTTTTTTTTGGCCTCTGATATTCCAGTTTTTGAGAAGCTTTGATACAAAAACCAACATAGCTGCAGATATCAAAGCTACTTCTATGATTTCTTTATATAATAAACAATTTCTTCTTGAAACAATATAAAGTAGAATTATGCCAGTATCACCTCATATTAATACTGCCACCATCAAATTAATTTAATCTCCAGAAAGCTCAACTAACTTGCATATTCTAATTAATACCATGCTGAAAATAGTTAATGATACTAAATTATAGCAATCTTTTTAAAAGGATCAAATTTGTCAATCTGCATTTAAGCTATAAACATCAGGTATGAAAATGAATTGGTTTTGAAGTAACACTAATTCTGAAAGGTCCCACTTCAGAAAATTATTTCCTTGCATGATTTTTTTTATATTTAATCAAGCTACCAATAAAGGATTATAACTAATAGCAAATTGCTGTGTTGTATCACTCTTCCTATTGCTCTGAGCAGAAACCCCCCACTTTCTTCCACCAAGAGTTTTTGCAGAGAACACCCTTCAGCAGACAGTCTCCACAAGGATCTATACAGGTACACAATAGAGTATGGCTTTAAAACTATGTTAACACAAGATTGTTTCCTCACCATTAAGAGATATTTTTATTAATGTCTGATTTTATGCCATCATAGATGTGTTCCCCCAATAACAACCTCACACTATACAGATTGGCACCAGCAATTGCTGAGTACAAATTCTCAAATTCCTAGAGAGTGCTAGTTCATTAAAGGGTGCTAGTTCATATGCTCCCACTTTCAATGAATAAATAGCTGTCTTAAAAAGGTCACCCCACTACCTGTTGAAATTCAAAAAGGTAATCCAATAAAAAGAAGGTCAAGCAGACATACTGAATGATCTGCAAAGCAGCACTAGTTTATCAGCAAATTTATACTTTTGCTGATGCTCTTCAGTTAATACCTACAATGTCATACTTTAAATGGAATAAGTGTGTTAATAGCTACATAATACTCGTATTGTAGCTTTCAACATTTTGTAACAAAAATAACTAAACCTAACAATGTTCCTGTGAAGAAAACATAGTTATTTGTGTTTGGATAAAGCCTGGTCACGAGCCTGATGGATTAGCCACTCTGCTTGCTGTCACACAGAATACACTGCAGAGACAAATAAGGTCATAGGTTTCTGCACAAAAACATTAAACCTTTTTTGTTTTGCACATTGGTTTCTTTAAGACCCTACAGTCAGTGTTGCACTTCATATGTCAGTGTGGGTTTGGTTTGGGGTTTTTGGTTTTTGTTGTGGTTTGGTTTTTTTTAAGTTCATTTCCCTTGACAGTATCTGTTCAGCACATGGGTTTCTCAATGTGAAAGGGTATCTATGAAAATTTAGGTCTCATTAGGACAGTACAAACAATAGGTAGCCTTAATAGGGGACTGGACATTGGGAGGAAACGGCCAAACAAGTCCAGTCAATACAATCATTGGCAGGAGATTAAATTTAATCTACCAAACATCTTCAGAATGCTACACCACAAGTCTAATACACAAGAAACCTAAACTGAAACAGATCATCCTTGTACAGATTCAGATAATTTTTTTGTCAGGAGGAGAGTATTTAAACAGGGAAAAAAAATTATGTAGACATAAGAGAATTTTCAGGAAGCTGATAAATAATTTTTCCTTATTTAAAGAAAAAAGTCTCAATAGACCATAATGCAACATAAAATTGTACAAATACACAGAGTGCCACTCAGAACACTAATATAAACACTTCAAGAACACCAACATCTGGAGCATATTTCTTGACTAAAAATAACATGCAATGAAAAAATTGCATAAACAAGTACAAGAAGATAAGATATACTGATACATAGCAGATCAAACATATAAACATGACAGTGGTAGGTCACTTGAACCTACAAGTGCTATTATCTAACACATTATGTCACCCTATCAAATCTGAGAGGGAACACAATGAAACAATGATAAAAGAAGTTACGTGGCAGCAAATAGCATACATATGACAATATCTTTTCCAGGAGGTCTTAAGAATACGTACTTGTATAAACTGAAAAATAACAGCATATAAGATAACTAAAAGTCATCAGACAACTTGCTTTCAAATAATCAACATCTGAAAATTACTAGGGTTGACTATTTATGAGGCAAGAGAAAGGTCATTAATACATAATTATTATTTTCAGTAACTGTATTTGTTACACAGTTTTACTGTTAATACCTGATGCATTTCAGGTTCTATCAAGGGTCATTACAAAGCCTTTAGTTTGCCTTCAAATTCCTGTATCTATTTTTCAAATAATCACTGGATATAAAGGCAAAATGTAGAGTTTTAAAAGAAATTTAGGAATTACTGTTGCCAATTCTACAGCATGTAAAAAATGGTGATACAAACAATAACCAACAGAACTGTATCAAACAGTGATTTAAAATCAGTGTTGTTTGTCAAATACAGATAACTTTACAGAATATGTGATTTTTCAATTTCTTAAACACTGAAAGGTAACTCTGCATTAGAACACGCCATTATGAAGCCACTGAAAAGTATTTATCGTTCCATTGTTCCTTAACTATGAACCACCATTCTCCATTTTCAGGTGCTAAACATAAAATTGTTCATGTTGTCAACACAGTAGCAAAACACTGCCATTCTTTCTAACAATATTAACAAATAACACAGAGTCAGTAGTTTTAATCAACATAGAGAAGCTTCAAAAGAGCATATCCTTTTTCACATATTCAAAGTTAAACAGCAGAATGAAAACGACTCATGTAATTTTAGTCTATAACAGGAAAGCTGGCTGTTGTAAGGAGGGGAAAAAAAAAAACACACCCCAGCTTTTAATGGGAAAACAGAGGATCAGAGATGCACAAACAATGGGTACTAGAATGAAAAAGGTGTAATGCAAGTTACCAAAAAAAGAGCAGAGGACAGCAGCAGTGAGAATGAACATGACTACAAGTCAAAGATGGCACATTCTATGCTTGTAGAGAGGCAAAAAAAAAAAAACAAACCCATACAACAAGCAGCAGAGCAACGCTAGAAAGGAAAACGATCACCTGCATTTCAGAACATGGTAAAGAGGATGTGCAATATATAGCATGGAGTTCACACCAGAATGAGGAAGATAACAAAAAAACACTTTACTTAGTGAACACCATTTCACCATTTATTCTGTACACCCTAAGGCAAGATCCCGTGGAAAACACAGTGTCGTGATGTAATTAAAGATTGTATCACAAACTATAGATACAACAAGGCCATATTGAGATTACTTGTGCAATCTTAAATCAAAGCCTCTCAGACCATTGTAATGGCTTCTGTAAACAATGTAAACACATGCAAATATTCTAGATGGATGCTGTATGTGATCTTTACTGTTGAGTAATCTGAGATCATAAATACATAGAACATGCTAACACAGTATGCTATTTCTCAAAAACTGAGAGTATGAATAAATTTTAGTATTTACCTTAAGTTACAGAAACAAGCTTCTGCCACCTTTTTATCACACACAACAGCAAAATATATCTCAACCGAAAAAATTGAAAAATATAGCAACAGCAGCAAGATATTGCACTTCTCACAAGACAAACTATTAATGCTCCCTTCCATGTGTCAAGCAGAATTAACTGTCATAAATCATTTCTACCACAAGTAGAAAGCATGTTTTTTGTTTGCCGTCCAATTCATCTGTTGTACATACAACTTCAAACATTATAGTTTCATCATTCATGAGTGTGTTACTTCTGACAACGTCACTAACGTTATTTTTCACTAAGTATATAAACTATTCTAAAATCTATTCAACAAAAGTTGTTCCTAATTTTTAAACAAAGACAACGACCGCTACTTTCTCTCTCTCTTTTTTTTTTTTTAAATATAAATTGAATAGACAGTTCTTCTTTCATGAAATGTATCTAGGGGACAAGGTCATACCTTCCTAAGGAGAATGGTTTCTGTTACTAAATAAAGTACAAGCTCCAAAATACTTTAAAGTTCTTTAAAGTTCTACTTCAACTGTCACACCACTTACAACAAAGCTTATATTCACACACATCCACATGGAATGAATATTTTCTTACAGAATTAAAGTTTCACAGAAGTTTAGAGTAAAAGACAGCATTTATTAAAAAAAAATTCTCTCAACAATAGAAAAAGAACTGGACAAAACTAGTATCTGTTCTAAATTATGAAGAGAGAAAAAATATACTTATTTTAATACAGCAAACAACTCCCAAGTGGACAACTTGTTACAAAAAGCTAAAGCATCAAAAATCCTTTTGTAATAATTGAAGTCCCTTTATAATAAGTACGCTTAAATGAATGGTAAGGTTTGTCCAACAAAGGAGAGAATAACACTGAGGGTTTTGATGGGGTTTTTTTTGTTTGTTTGTTTGTTTTTTTCTTTTTTTCAATTCAGCAACACATAAAGTGGAAAGGGGCACCTTTCTTCACTGGTAAAAGTATTTCTTGTTCCATTTGGGAGAACTTCCCTGGGGAAAGCTAGTATCATAATCAGACTTTCTAGCTGGAATCAGTTTGCCTCGCTTTTAAGAGTGCTTTACACTAAACTCAGCGCCTAAAGGAATTTTCTCCAAAAAACACTGACGTGCAATATCAATTATAATGCTGCTAACATGGAAAATACACACTTAACTCCTCCAAAGTTGTAAAAGAATTCAACTCAGAGTGAATAATTGATACGTAGGGGGAGGGAGGGGTTCAAAAATGCTTTCACCCATGGTGGTAGAACAGGATTTAAACTCATGCAGTGTGAACAGCAATGCTGAAGCAATAAGGAAACAAGGCTTTTACTTTCCTCTCCTGGCAATAGGATTATGAATACATTTTATCTTCAGCCTTAATTCATAGAATTCTTTAAAAAAAATAATAATAATTTAATTTGTACAGAAAATATTCTGGTTGTAGAAAAGGAAAATGAGACGTTGAAAATGGCATCTAGAGTTCAAATGAAAATACTGATTAACAGTTCAGCCTTGCTATGCGTTATACTCTATGACATTTTTTTAAGGAATGGTCATCAGTAATTCAAGTCTCTATTTTAGCCATATTTTCATGTTCATAAAGCTGGTATCAGACAGAAAAAATAATAAAACCTCTAAGTATAAGGTATCTAGTCTGAGGAAAAGCCTAACGTTATTAGACTTATCAGAAATATCTTGCCCCGTTTCTATCAAGTAAATACGCATCTGTGTCCTGTATCGGGCGACTTTGCCCGTCCTCCAGGTATGCCCAGAGGGCAATGCAGGCTATAATGACCCATCTGTTCAGTACTGGCAAGTAGCAAACTTCTAATGAAGACAGATGTGGGTCACCCTGTACAAGAAGGCTGCAGGGTGCTAATGAATCCACCTAATGGTCACTACCTGCCACTGCTGACTGATTGATGAGCAAAAGGGTTAAGCTTCAAAAGCAAAGTAAAGTATTTCAGGTAATCATTAGTCTTACTAGGATATCTCTGTCACACTCCTTAATACACAACACTTTAATGTTGTCTTCTCCCATTAAAAAAAAAAAGATACATATGCATACATATAAGCTTCTATTAATTTTCCTTGGACAACCTGAAAAGCTGAAGTGAAAATTTTATGAGAAATTCATTACTTTTATTACCCAGAAAATAAAAGTTCACAATATCCATAGTGATTTATAAACACATGACCTCTGACACTAACAGTAAACCCAAAAAATCTTAAAGGAAATAGCTACCAGTTGCAAAACTCTACATTTATTCATATTTTCTAAATAATACAATCTGACAGTAGTGTAGGAAGGAAGTTTCTATGGTGAACAGACTACAAGTTAATGGATTTTTTTTTTTAATAATGATTAACACAAAAGCTAGTGATGATTTAACTCGACCAATTTCCACATGAAGGTGATAGCACCACAAAAGCCAACTACCTATGAGCAAAGTATTGATGCAAATCCAACCATTCATCAATTCAGGTAGTGAACAAAGGTCAGAGAGTTGCAGTGGGGAAACTCCAGAGAGAGAAGTGTCTCTAGAGAAAAAGGAAAGAAAAAAACCCAAAAGAAACCCATCCTATAGTGAAAAATGTTATGACTTTGAGCTAGTGAGGGGTGAAACCTGCAGAGAGTGTTACCATCTGGCAGGATTCACCAGGATATTGTTAATAAACAGCTGCAATAAAGCAAAGTCACAGCACTATCCAAAAGTATAGAGAAGTAATAAAATGATAGGTAAAGTTAAAAACAGTAAGAAGTATTTTTATATAACAGCTTTTGAGGATCAGTGGATCTCTTGCTTTTAGAATCAATTCTTTTCTTTTCAACACACTACAAAAGAATCCACTAACTTTATTTCTGATGCAACTCTACTAACAGGAGTTAGGAAATGCAAATATACTAAGTGCTACAAATCACCCACTAGGAAAGATTCTTTAACAGATATTCCACGTAATAGTAGATTAAAAAAAAGACGACAATCCTGTAGTAATATTAAACCAATAATGCGTTGCATCAGTAGCTGTTCTCATAAAAATGAGGAAGACATTCTTACTAGAAGACGATATTTAAACTCTTTGCCATGCTCATCTGTTGAATAACCCTTAATATGCCCTGTAACCTCTTTACATCCTTAATTGTAAACTGAATATCAGGACCCCAGCACATTCATTTTGCAAGGCTCAATATATTCATACAGGGGAGGATGGGAGGCAGAGAAGGGAGGCACTGGCATTTTAGGATAGAATGTTTGAGAAGCAGAGAGTATTGTTACATCCTTATCCTAGGCTAAAAATAAAAGTGAATTTTTGGTTTGATAGAAGTCACGTCATTTTTATCCAAGTCATAACCTACTAAAAACTCTTGAAGTTTCAACAAACAAAAGGTAACACCAAACAATTGTTAATTCTCAGTATTATAAGACAAAAACCAGCCTTCTCAATTTTTAAGTCACAACACTATTTTTGAACAGAATTAGAAACAGTTTTGTTAATCTTGTGTATGTATTGAACCTACTTTTCATCCGTATTTTAAAAATCCATATAAAACTAATGAGTCAGTGACACTTGAAAATTTACCTTGCATATAAGCAATGATTTCTAGTAAACGTAAGGAAATTTATGTCTACTCTGTGAGGGTACAAATTGCAGTTTTGCGTAATATATGCCAAGAGAGTCTCCAGTGTAAGTTACCTTTTCAAACAGATTTAAATTCACAGATGATTTACTGTTGTTCCCAGAACTGAAATGATTAAGCAGCCTCATTCTTTTGCCTGAGGCAACAGAAGCTCTTCAAGATCCAGTAACTCCAATCTATATGATCCTGAGAATTCTCTTTTGCAAGAAGCTACCAACATTACATACAAGATGAAACTCACTATATATGGTTGAGTGATTTATAACAGAGGCTTTCACTGATTTATCCTATGAGAACAAACTGACAGTAGCGAAGTTAGTAACAAACAAAACAAAGCTTTGGGAGTGATGGGTACCAAACATAAGCAAAGTGTAGCAAAACCAAAGTAATTGGTTATTCATGGGATTATTCACAATATCATTGGCAAATAAAAGCTATCACAGTCTAGAAATACACCCTTAGCATTTAAAAAGAAACTCAAGTATCAATATCATAACAGCATGTGTTCAGTGCATTCTGAGGGGGACTTCTGTGTTTTTCAATTATCTCACTTGCCTACTGAGGACGACCTGCAATTTCTAAATGAGAAAGGCTTATAATTCTAATAAAATCTGGTCATTACGTACACATTAATGTGTTTTCTATTTTTATCCGTCATATCCTTTTTGCTTTAAATGTGTAATTACAACTGAGAAAGTATAGTGCAGCTTTAAAAACCTTCTAGTCCATACAGAGGAGACATTCCTGCTTTGTTAAAATTAAAGATGACAGTACACAGAAGTCTAGTAGTGCCTACCAATTCAGTCCTCCCACCATCACACATTTTTAAAGGTCTTTTGGACAGAAACTCATTTCCCTGTATATGCATGCTTCACTCCTGCATCAGTCAGAAAAGACAGACCCCCAAGTAAAAAAATATGCTGTTGCATACTTAAATAGTGCAGTATAGACATTAAACAAGCACTGAAGTTTAGGACTACTTAGGGAAAATTACTGTTAGTATTCACAGGTTCAGATTAACTTGGAAACTGATTTATGTGTATAATCTTAAGGTAAAATCTGTAGATATTTAAAAAGGAAGACCGATAAAAAGACAGCATGTACAAAACTTCTGAGACATGTGTTCACACATCATCTGAAAACAAGTGATGGTTCAAGGGATTCAGCTACTGATCAGCTAGTTAGACATATGATGGGGGAGGAGAAAGTGCTCTGTCCAAATCCTGCTTTATTTCCTTACATTCTATTCTCAACTCACATAGAAAAAGTTGTTAGACATTTCCTACCCTCCTTTCTCAAGGATGACCATCTTCACAGATCCAGAGGAATATAGCAGATTGTTAACTTGTGTCAAAATAGTAACATAGTACATCCACAAGCTACTGCTTTTTTTCCAACTATTGTATTTTGAGAAAATGAATCGGATGTTTACCAGACCGACAAAAGATATATCTCCAACACAGAGTCAATAATGTTCTTTTATGTAGTATGGCAAGTGAATATATTTCTAACCTCAGGATGTACCAAATTTCATAGGGATATGTATATGTTGCAAGTTCAATACATACATATGCAATACATACATACACAGTAACAAAATGGGAACTGAACTGACAACAAGCTTCAAGCTTTTAATAATTTTCTATTAAGGTATTAGAGCTAATCAAATACAAAGTCAGAATTTGCTTTCATTTTGGCGACTGACGAAGTATATCCTGCCTCACCTGAAACATTCTTTGTTCTCAAAAATAAAGGAATCTGTTCACTAAAACCTTCTAGAAATTTGAGTCAGAAAAAAAAAATACAGCCAAAATCTGCATGGAGAACAGAAATTGGTCAAATTTACAAGTCTTTGATAACAACTCTTTTGAAAGAAGCACATTTACACAAATCTGTGCTAGGCCAAAGCTTTTCTTTTCTCATCTTGTTTATAGATGGATTTCTAAATCACATTATTTCCCATCTCTCTTCAGCAAGCTTTTGTTATTTACATTAACTAATACAGCTCATCTATTTTTTCTATCTAGGAACATCTTCTAAATCTCTCATTAGTCCCATTATTTTCCTCTAAACTGACTCTGATTGGTCTCCGCATTTTTTAGTCTAAATACACTTGATGTGACACCATACTCCAGATAAAGCCTGCTCTGTGTAGCACAGCTAGCAAGAATTCTTTTATGTGCCTTGCAGGCTATACTTCTATGTATGCATCCTAATGTGGCATCTGGCATTTCTCTTTTTCACAACAATCCTGCAATTTTGACACACATTCAGTTTAGAGATTGTTGATCCTTGGCATTCTTCAAGGTATTCAGAACAAAGATACCTAAAAAGTCATCAGTAGTAAGGAACAAATAAGAAACTGGCAGCACTTCTCCAAGCTGTGCTCATTTTTCTTAATACTGTATTAGTACCCACTACCAAGTGAAATCTGAGTCTCCAGTCCTTTCTCCGAAATTCTTCAAGAAAATATTATTTTGCACTTGCTCAGTGGAAGTTATTACAAGAAGACTCTTTAAAAGCCTAGCTTCCTTAAGATAAAGTATATTAATGATACTAATATAATCAAAGAAACATTTTTATGGACTTTTCACCACAAAATGGGAACTCAATAAGTTTTTAAAAGTATCCAGATTGATGCTTCACATTTTTAGATCAGTTCCTCCTCTTTTCTGAAATGGTGTGAGCCCCTTGCTTCCTTTTCTACTTCCCAGTTTAAGAACTGCCTACACATGCTTTTGAATTTATAAGCTTCTTCACAAATTCCAAGGCCATAGTACTTTACATGCAGGGCAGTTTAAAAAAAGATCCAAATATTTTCAGGCATGAAAACTCCCAATAAGATCAATTTAGAAAACCCTTGTCTTTCCCAGAAGGCATACTATGACAAATACACAGTTGCAGTTGAACATTTTAACATTTGTGAATCTAAATTAGAATGAGCTGATTATTAAAAACACTGCAATTTGCAGCCTGGTCTTTAGAGAAAGCAATGGGTGTGGTAATGCTTCTAGATATGTAAGTCAATTCATCCTTTCATGATAATTTTGACCCTATTAGTCACTCAACCAAATTTGACTAAGAACTTGCAGACTCATTGACATGAAGTTCTCACAAACTTTGTGAAAGAGTACTGTGGAAAGATACTGCTCTGATTAATAGGCTGCATTTTAAGCTCAAGTCTTATCAGAAATCTGTGGATCCACAGGAAAGTAAATGTTAGGAATGCCTTTACAATGGAACAAAAGAAAATCTGCATATAATCTTTCCTGGACATGAGGAAATCCAACCCCAAAGCTCAGGGTTAAGTTTGGCTGCAAGATGAAAGTTTCCAGTTATTGCATTCGATCCCAAAGCACAGGGCTGAGTTCAGTTAACTGTTCACATAAGTATTTCACACACGCACATTTAATTGTGTGTATCATCCTAGTTAGGGACAAAAAGATTTTTTTTTTTTTTTTTTTAAATCTGGTCAGTTCTACTTTCCATACCTCAAAGAACTGAGATCTCTAAGGTAATTAGAACACAGTGTTCATCAACTTAAATTACTGGGATGTACTCTCAACTTTAATTCTCACTTTACACATTTTTTTATCTGATAATTTTATTTTTGTAACAAATTTTTTATGCATTATAGCACAGAAACCTGAAGAGAATTGTGTCATCAGACATTTCATGTAATTTGAAAATATGAAGTGACATTCATTCATAAATTTTTTATTGAACTTTAAAGCCAGATAGAAAGACACACTACATTCTCTGCCTCTAACATGCAAAAAAATTGTAATCTTTTCCTTTTTTACCACTTCCTGCCCACAAACACTCTTTCCCCCCCCACCCCTCCTGAATCTAACTAGTTTTCTGCATTGCTTCTTCCTTGGTAAAAAGAGTGCTAGGTCCTCTCAACCTTTCTATGTTATACACCTTTCTATGTATCCATTTATGTCATTGTTTCTGTATACCTCTTATGTCAAGGGCAGCTTTACACACCCAAGGAACACTGAAGAGTTTATTAGGAGTCAAGGGATAAAGCATAAGAGAGTTAAGAAGATACAATCTCACATTTAGACCTCTTAGCATGGCACACATCTGATGATATGCCAAGAGAACAGCTGCCTCCTACTAATGCAGTTCCACCCATTCATGTCACTGTTTGGTCCTTTGGCCTTTGCGTGAGATAAGGTATTAACTTCCTCATTAATTATCACCTGAGGATATTCCAAATAAGAAACTACGGTTCCGGTAAACATTTGCAAGACAATGTCATTATTTCAAGAGATCTCATCAGACAGTTTTTGCAAGTTTATGCTATGCTAACACAAATAGTTTCAGGATTCTCTGTACAGCCATACAACAGTCTTAGTTATAATAGCCTTCAGTTCAAAGGTCGTGTGCTAAAAATAATATTGTTTCTCAGCTTTGCACCTACATACAAAGATTTTCAGAGTCCCACTGCTATACTCAAGTTCCTTGAATTTTAACAAAACTTTTCAGATACACGAAATGAATTCTTTGCAGCTTTCTCTCAAAACTATGAACGTTTCTATCCTTTGATCCAGAAATGGCAGTTACTTATTTAATGAAAATGCAATTAGTTACTTCTAGTGCTCACAAGTTTAAAAAATCACGCTTGGTGTTCTTCTATCACTTATCAGCTCAAACTGGTAGTATCTATCCCATTTACCTTACAATTCTTCATAGTGACACTGAAAGTAGAAAAACTAAAAACGTACAAAACCAAGAGGGTTCACACCTGAAACATTTAGCTGGAGATATGGAAAACTCAGTCAAAAGAGAAAACGCAGTTGGATCTAGTGAAGCATTGATTTTTTTATGATTTCTTTAACCGTAATTTCTAAAAATATAAATATATAAAGCGTATGTAAAAAGAAAGCATTTTTACATAAGAAAAAAAATATATAGAAGTTAAAGCAATTGCCTGTAGCGTAAACTTTCTCTCTGCATGCACACCTAAAGGCTCCAAAATTCTGCCATGTTATATAAAACATCTGAAATATTCCATTTATTCAGTTTAAAATACATTTTAAACAAAAACAATAGCACAGGTAATTTATTCGAAATATGTTTTGATGTATATTTATTGAATCTTGATGAATTCCGAGAGGAGTTACGAGTCATTTGATTTCAATTTTGACATACTATTCAAAAAGCGTGAGAAAATACTCAGCTTCACAATTTCTACAAAGTATAAAAAGCTTATGCTCTTAACTTATTTCACAGGATTTACAGAGAAGTAGGAGAGGAAAAAAAAAACACTCCTGAATTTTCATTCTTAACTATTTTTTTTCATTTTCAATATAAATTGCAGTGTTTTTTTCATCCTGCATATAAAAGCCTTATACCTGAAATCCAGGTATAAATTAGTTTTCAAATAGTAGGAAAAAGCTGAAATGCCATTACCTCCTTTTCTTCCTGTAATTCTATTACTTCATGGTACCGTGGGATGAAGAGGTCATATTTTTTCTTGCTTTTTTGGTTGTTGACGTTTTCATAATGCACTGCAGTTTCCCTTCAGAAGTTAAAGGAAAGATTTATGAGTCTTCATTTTTAAATGCTTATCTAAATACAGTTAGTGAAAGCCTATTCTGCTATTACAAACAGCTGCTATTTGCAATAACTAATGAAAGTCTAGATTACTCACTAATGGGAGGGATCCCACAATATTGTACAATTATGCTGTAAACTCAAAGAAGCAATACAAATGATGTTTCAATAATGGCAAAATCATGCAGTTGTCACTGGATGACTCTTAACAACCTCTTGATGGAAAAAATAAAAAGCACACAGAAAAGAGAACATACAATTTTTGAGATACAATACCCTAACACAAGTAAAAGCTTCGAGTAAGTTATGATACTCTAATTATAAGATTTAAAACTGAAATTAGCCAAAGTAGACCTATGTCACAAATTTCGAAAATTCTCTTGGTAACAGCAACTCTCTAGAGAGCCCTTTTATGATTAATTTTAGGAAAAAGACTTCAAAGGAAATCACTTTAAATACACAAATAGTTTTTATCACTACTTCAAATGACACTCCAATAAGTCTGGTGAAGACACTGGAAAGGACTTAAACCATGACAGATGCTTGCATAGCAAATTAAGACCAACCAGCCTACAGATAACGCATGCTGAAGTTTGTTTTTAAAATTTCTCTCTTCAATTTCTAATTAAGTTACATCTGTAGTCTGAAAAGTTAGGCCCTAATCAGTTGATTATTTAAGTATATGGACATAAGTAATCGTTATTTTTATCTTTATTCAGAAGTTGCACAGACCCAAGCCTCTGAAACACATGTAGAAACTCATCTTTCAGGCACAAACATCAACACTTAACTAACATTTCATAAAACAAAAGCACCTACAAGGTGTAATAGCCTACACCAGGAATAGGCAATTTAGGCATTTAAGAGCAGAATCACAAAGATGCAAACTGGCAGTGCTCTGCAGTCATAAGTCTGGAATTTACAGGCCAGAGTTACCTGCTTAAGTACCTTTTATAACAAACACAGATTGTTACTTGCCTACATGAAGCATACGAGCTCAGGAACAGCAAGTGAGCCCGATTGCTGCAAACAGAAAGGCTAAAAATGTAAAATAATCAAAATATATTAGCACAATGAATATAAAACCAAAAAATATAACAAACTAATTCTAAAGAATAAACATAACTTTTTTTTTTTACCTGTTTATTCCAAAATTGTTATTTTCCAAGTTATGTCATATTGCCCAGGGCCTGGTCCTTCTTGAGGTTTAACCTCACAATGTTTTCCACTTAAATTACTAACATATATTCCTCTATAGTTCAGGGCAGAATAAGTAACATCTTAACGTAAAGGGAAGGAAAAAAAAAAAAATTTAAGCCAAAGAATTTTCCAATTCCTTGGCCACATTTTTGCCTTATCTACAAAGTACAGCTAAAATATATAATGGGGGAGGGGGAAGACATTTGCTAGATATATCATAATTACAATACAAACCATGCAGTGGTTTAATTCTGTTACATTGCATAGGCCACCAAGCAGGTCTTCACCATATTTCCTGACTCACACGAACTCCACACTCAACCCCCTCAGTCTCACTGTTCTCTACAAGGGGAATTATTAGTTTCACAACTGCAATAATAACATGTTTTTTTTCACTGGTGACATCATGATGTCACTACAGAGACAGAAACTACAGAGAACAATAACTTCAGTTACCAGCTAAGAGAGCACTGAGGATTTACAACTGCAGTGCACTCCAGCAGGTAGGCACCTTCTGATTCCAGACAGCATATTTGACTGTAGAAACATTTTTTTATAAAGCGTTTTCTCATGTATAAAAGTTAGATCTTTCGTTTTAATTCCTATACAGAACTGCTTCTTAAGTCATACACAACACATCAAGCAGAGCACAGATATCTCTCCCAGAGATGCAGTGACGATTGCCATAGGAAAGAAAGTACTGAATAGCAATTTAGTTTCAAGCTATATGGACCAGAATGCATAAAAATGGCCAGTGTAACAAAATTCAGGTTATTGTTGCCCACATCAAGCAGTTACAGACCTCAGCGCTACAACCCTGCTCAATGGACCACTCATCTGTCCAATTACACTTTCTGCACACATCTACATATCCATCTTTCAAGCTGTCAAACACACATCCCGTTATGTTCTATTCAACATGATTTTAAGGAAGTCAGACCAGAAGCAACAGTTCCATTTAATGTGAAGTATATAAAAAAAAAAATTTCAAGTTTTATGTTCATATAGTGCCATTTTGTTCTACTATGTGCTTGTGTCATATTCCCCACCCCCGCCCAAGTTGAGGCCTAAATTGCCTGTTTCCAATATGAATACATTTCTGTAGTAGTCATGAGTTGTAAATGGATGAAGGAAATATACTAAGCTGCATAGAAGACATCTACTTTGACTCAACGATCTGTACAAATATTCCCTTTCACTTCATTACTAATTTTTCAGCTTTATGTTCAACTGTATGCATATATATATATGAAATGCAGTCCAGACTATTAAAGGCCACACTGTATTAATTAAAATCATGCAAAAAACCACCAACAGTAAACTATTGGAATTCATAGCAGAGTTTATAGGGGTTAGTATGAAAATCAATAGGTAAAGTGCTTTAATTCAGAAAGTTCAGTGCAAACCCTCAACTCAAAAATAAAAATTTTTATAACAAAAAACAGTGAAAAATCAGAGACTCCTAATGAAGAACTAACCAGGATATGCACGTTCCCCAGTAAAAGCTGCTTTTACTAGGATGGTACAATGAAACATCAATGAAAAATACCTCACAGACATAATATTATCTCACTTACACAAAATTTCTCTCCCAAATGGATTACTTGCTTAAAAAATCAAAACCATGCTAAATCCACACCACACATAAACATTAACATGGCCTGTAAACTGAATGTGTCTCTAGTGATCAGAAAACAACCAGTTCAGCTAATACATTATATATCTAAAATTTCACTTACTAATTCTAAACCAGACAGCATAATTCACAGCAATTTTTACATTATTTCTAACAAATTTGACACATCGACCACAGAGAGAACATTCTCAGACACACAAACTAGGAATAAGACTGGCCATCCATACTCAGCTTCTGTTCAAAGAGCATCACCTTCCTATTATTTTGGAAAAAAAACAGCCACCATTGCTACCATTAACAGAATGTGCATCCAGGATAAGCGTGCATGTTTTTATAATTCAATAATTTTAGTACTGAAGTCAGTCCCATCTCAGAAAGACAACTCAGTCATTTTTTCTTCATTATGCACAAATAACTTCAAAATCCTGAAAATACCAGTTAGCGTCTTCCTCATATTAGATTCCTTTTTTTTTTTTTAACATGTATATTATTCTCTCTATACCCAGTGTATACATTCTCACGATAAAAATTCACAGGCTTACAGATTTCTTTCTTAACATGTTACCTTTTCCTGGAAAGAAAGAAAAAAAAGAGAAAAGAAAAAGAAAGGAAAACAATATTTTTTTCCTTGATTATACAATTCCTCCTTCTTCACCATATAAAGCAGTTTAAGATGCTCACTATTATAAAGCAAGCATGACAGCCAAACTGAATTTCCAGAGTAAAAGGGTGACAGCACCATCAAGTGGCTCTATAAGGCACTATTTACTACTGTTTTATCCATGATAGAAAAAAGTTAATATTGTCCAGATACATACAGAATGGACTTCTTAAAACTAGTTTAAATTGTGACAGATTAGACCATGTAGAAATCTAATTTATTTTGAAGTCTGTAGCATGGATAAGCGTATTGAATTTCTTATATGGTTAATTTTGTGGAATTACCTACCTTTTATTATGATACTAATAAAGGAATAGCATGATGTTATTATTAATGGAACAAAACCTTGGCACAGCAGGAAGAGTCTTGTACATTCCAACCACACTGGTGGGGGTCTTCAGGAGTTGGATGGCCCTGATCTCCAACATATCCTCTATGATCTGGGAAAATGTTGAGCAGATAGCAGCCGTACATCAGTTAGACTTAATTTATCTGCCAGCTAAAAATGTGAAATGAACTCCAAACTGAATCCCACCCAGAGGGATGTCAGCTTGTGTGTCTAGACAAATGCGATTAAATTACTAATAATAAACTGTAAAAATATAAAGGCCTGTTAAGGAGAATAAAATATGCAAATTGTCATCTTACTATGAGATGATTTAATCTGTACATTTTTGCTTCTCTTTTCTGGGGATGACAATTGACAAATAGATGAACTTTACACAGAACAAGAGTAGTACATTTAAAAACATATATTAAACATTTTTAATATCATACCATTAGTTTCTGTGATAATGAAAAGTATATATTTCCACAAGGTATAAAATCTTCCACGTATTGCAAATCCAAACTAAAAAAAACAAACAAAAAAGTCATAGCCATTCTCATTTTATGCAGATGATGCTTTTTTGTAGATGTATGCTACTTACAGAGTAGTGAGCCTTACATCACTGAAAAAAACATTTCAAAATTATGATCAACTTCAAATACCACAGCTGCCTACACTGAAGAGTGAGCATTTTCTGATGAAAAACTAAAATCCTGAAGAAAACATCAGAAGCAATCTCTGATTTTAAAACAGTAGACACACTATATAGTCTTAAGGAAAATTATTTATTCCAATCCCTTACAAATTCAAATGAGCCTATGTTTCCAAGTAAAAAAAATATGAAAGAAAACTTTGCTGTAGAAATACATCATCCAGTCAGATCACTGGCATTTCTAACCATACTCTCACATCTACAGAAGAATGTTCAGCACAATTTACTCTATTTACTGTAAAATCACGAAGTGATGTTAAAAGGCATTTTTAACACAAAGAGATAATAATAATTTGTATACTTAAACTTATGTACATGATTGAGTATCTTGAACTGAAATCTGTGCCTGCTACTCCCTAGGAAGCTATATATAGAGACACTATTATTCAACATTTCATTATTCAAAAGATCCTAGGCACCTCACAATCTCTAGATTGAGCAGCCCAAATCCTGTATAATATTTTATTAGGCATGATGCAGAAACTGAGAACAGAGATTTAGGGTTAAGAAAGAAACAGGTTACAGTAATTAGATCATATGGTTTCTCAGTTACGGTATATGCACATAATGACGACTCCATTAAAGTCAATTTTTATAGCATAGTAACTCAATTCTTGAAGGCAAAACAAAAGGAGTATATTCCTATGATCTGCTTGAGGAAAGATGTTAGTTTGATCACTGTTTTTAAAATGGCATGCAGTGAGTAGTATTTTCAGCATATTGAACGTTATTCTTAACAAGTAAAATATAATACAATCTAAAAGCATCAAATCAGAACATGAAACTTAACATAGAATATTTTTTTAAAGTAGTGATACCTACTTCTTTCTGAAGTCACTAAGGTTAGGGTTTTATTTGGTTTTTTTGTTTGTTTGTTGGTTTTTTTCCCCTTCAAGACGGGTATAATCTAACATAAAAGTGTGAGGAAAGAGGAACTAATGGTAGTTCCCAGCAAATAATGTTCATGAATTGGCAGTATGACTATTTATGCATCTGGATTAAGATGGCATGCAACATCAGCTTCCAAAATGAGAAATGATAAAAAGAACAAATTGAGAAGATCGGGAATATTTTTGGTGACAAAAGAGAGTTCATTACTGCACTCATTTGTGATAAATATTGTGATTACCCAGAATCTCAAACTAGCCCACCATAAGTTAAATCTAAAGGCATGGGCTTTTTGTGGTTTTACTGAACTGTAAATATGAGGTTCTAAACTATATAAGTGTAATTTTATCATTCATCTTCATTTTAAATTACCAGAAAGCATTCATAACATCTTATTCTGTTCAATTATACTAGTAGCCTTTTTTAACATAGAGCAAAATAAATTAGAGCATGATAAAGTATAACTCCTGAAACAGTGAAATTCAATACCTAAATATTTATAAATGCATTTATATAAGTGACTTCCAGCCAACAGAAATGTGACAGTAATAAATTGCATTTGTAGTGATTAAAACTACTCGATTGTAAAGATGACCGAGTTTAGTACACTTTTTCAAAGTCAAAAACAGTGAAAGTGTTGTCTTATATATACAGTCTTTAAAATCCATAGTAAAAGCAATATAAATGGACTGTTACTTAACTTACTAACCTGTATATTATTCAGGTAAAGTATCATATCTGTAATGGAATTAAAAAGCTTTTTAAAAATACTGACAAAGACTGAAGAATAAATTGATGCAGTCGTAATAACTCTAAATCATTTAGCTCTTTATGCCAAGAAGTGTTGACAATACCAACTTCAAGGTCATTGTCAACTTGGTAAGTCATTAGCAAATAAAATATGGCTTAATTGGAGCAAACTCAGCAAGGAGCTGCATTATTTTAAGTGAACACTGCAATATAACTTGAAGAAGAATTACTAATCGCCACTCCCGTTGACAATGAAATGGATGAAGAAGGTGCTTTGTAACTTTTTTCTATGACTTTCCCGTAATTAAATATGGAAATAGATTCTGTGAAGAATTAAAAGTCCCTGAGTGCATTAATTCAAGCACTAATGGACTGCCTTCCAGTGTTACAGCACACAGGTAGTTCCCAGCATGTTACCAACATTAGCTAATATATCAGTGTCAGACTCCAGCAGTACACTTTAGTTTGAACACCCAGCTCTGTAAAGCATATTTAGGCTGATTACATGTGCTGTTTTAAAAGGACGTATTTTTCATATTTTGAAATACTACCTGAAACTTTATGTGCATTGATGAAACAGCTTGAGTCAGACTAGAGATCCAGTTGCCTGATGTATGCAGATGTATTATGTACATACAGTGCTTATGTAGTCTTAATAGACACCTCACTAACCTCTTGCATAATGCTATTCAATGGTTTGTTTTTCTTTTTTTTTTTTAAAAAAAGCACCTTTTAAAAATAATCTCATTTCAATATTTTTCATCTTTCCCAGCACAATATATCAAAGTCCCTAACACAATTGCACCATTGAGGGTTATAACATTTTAACTAAGGAAGTTCCTCTCAGCACAGACCTCTCAATACCACTGCTCTGTTCACTGTTTTCTCACTTTATGCCACAGAACTGTTTGTTTCCTCCACCTCTCCCTCCAAACAATATTTTATGGGCAAGCAGCCCTAAATCTGCAGAGTTCCCGAGGTCCCAGACTGATACACCAGTCCTTACACATTCTTAAAGCAACTGCCAATCTATCAAAGCATGGTAATACTCACCATGAGAGCAAGTGAAAATGAACAACTGGTTTTTTTAAACTAATTCTGTGATAATTATAGAGTGCACGTGTTTAAATAGCTAAAATATTTGCATTATAAAAATAGGATTTTAACATCTGGGGGTTTTTTAATTGAAGACTTTGCAGATCTGTATCTGTATCAGAGGGCCTAGCTTAGTAACATAATGCAGATTTGTTACTCTTCCTTGGCATTTACATGTGGGCATCAATCCACTAAAGCACTTTAGTAGATCCATAGCTTAAAATATGTAAGCAGTCCTACTGCAGTCAAATGCAACAGTTAACTACATATTTAACTACTAACATGTAAGTGCTTTGCTGGACTGAGGCCTACATTTGTTTGACAGCGAAAGCATGCTTCAGGAATTCATTGCTTATCCAAAATATGTACCCATAGTAAGAAAAAAAAGCAGTAACTTGAGGAACCTTAGATGAGTGGATTGAGCTTTGAGGCACAATGAGGGAGCTCTAACCTACAAATAGTCGTTGTGTAAAATAAAAATAAAGATTCAATGCAACAATTACTACACATACTCTGTCACGTCTCTAGGGAAAAGACAAGGCCAAAACAGCTGTTGCAAGAGCTGAAAGAACGCTCAAAATAGTTTATTATCCACTTAAGAACTTACATATTGTATCCATCTTTTGTGTTGTTTCTTGTTGTGCCGTTATATTTTAACTGTGAAAACTCATTAAATTATTAAAGCCTGTATAATGTTTTTATTTAAGCAAATTTACATTAAACAAATAAAAATGTAATCACATATTTTTTGCTAACAAGAAAGCACTATCAAAAACCCCAGAAGACAGAATTGTTTTCAGAGTATTTGAAAGCCCTTTCTCTCCTGATAATGCATTAGTTTTATGTTTTTGGTGTGTGCCCCTGATACACTTGATGGCTATTATTGCTCATATATACCCACACACAAAGTATTAACTGATCCCATTGATCATGTAATAAGTATTAAGATAAATGTGCACCTGCAGTAGGTTTCGGCTATGAAGATCTATAATCTTGCAAACAAGTTCTTAGAATTAAAGCAAAATTGTCCAATTCTAAGATAAACAGGAGGATGACAAGACTCAGGCATGATTATCTCTACCCATAGCAGAATCAGAATCATATCAAGAAAAATTAAATATTTTATTAAAACCAAATAGATACAGAACAAAATGTTCAACATATGAACAAATAGCCTCCAATGAATCACTTAAATGTTTTCCATTCTAACCCTTAGTTTTGGCTGCTTTAAAAATATGATCTCAGGCTGTGACCAGTATTTCAATGCTGTATCCAAATCCAAAACCCAACTGAAAAAGCAGGGCAATGAAATCTGACACTTAAAAAAAAAAAACACACACCACAACCCACCACATATCTATGAACAGAAACCAAGAGGAACTAGACAAGAAACACAGACAAAGCAAAACTAAATGGGACCATACTACAACATTTCTACAACCTACCCATAAAAAAGAGTGGTAGTAAGAGATACAGCAATGACTGCTAAAATAATCTACACTAAGGACTGTAATTAGAAAAGTACTGAGCCACTCAAACATTTTGCTCTAGTTATGGGTCAGTTACTTAAACAGAAACTAATAATTACATTATTGAGAGATGCCTATCTTTTCCCATGAAGGTGTTCATTGTTTCCCTTGACAGGGAGAAACTAAGCTTCTCTTTGTCCTCATAAGTCTTATTTTTTTCCAACAAATTCAAGATACAGAGTAGGCAAATTCAAGTCCTTAAAGAACTTTATGATTTTTTTTTTTAATCCTTTTACATAGGATAACTACCTCAGAAGTAGCCAACCTTATTTAATTACTACCAGTCTTGAAAATAAATTAAATGAAAGCTGTCATGGTGAAAGATCAAGATATCTTACGGTCTCTAGGACCCCAGATCTGACAGAAGTTTCCTGCTCTCTTACACAGTTTCTTTAAGCTCCATTGTGCCAGTATTTGGTATTATTTCTTCTATAACAACATTAATAATTGGTATTTACAAAGGAATTTGGTGGAGACCTCTGCATGGATGCAAAGAGTTCTGAAATTCCTGTGCACTCACACCAGAATTTAAAACAAAATACTCCAGTCGTTAGATTTTTAACAGTGATGAAATGGTCAACATTCCTTAAAACACAAAAACGTTTTAAATTCCCATTAAAAGTTGTCTTTTAACACTATCAGTTAAATTTAGAATTCAAAAGTTATTTCTGAAGAAAAATTTCAGTTGTACATTCTATGAGTTCTCTCAAACTTTTGTCTCTTCCTTCTTAAAATATAAAGCATACAGGTAGCTAAAATACTACCTGAAATCATACAAATCTGGAAATCAGAAGCTTACTTCTGATTGAAGTTCTCACATTCCCAAACCCTTTTTCAGTATACCATTTAATCCCCCTGTTTTAGTTCTCCATTTGTATAACTACCATAATTACAGATAACTACACAGATTCTACATATGATCGATCACTTGTAGGCTATTCATTTTGCTTATTCAGTGTTTAGAAAACATGATGCAACTGCATTCACAGACGTGATTCCTAACAAAAGTGCTGAATACTGAAGCACTAGCAAGAAATAATTAGAAATGGTTGCACACTGGATCACTACATGACTCTGCTGCCCCCTAATGCATTTATTGGAAAAATAATTACATGGGAAAATAGTAATCAAAAAGAAGTAATTCATTATTCTTTTTTTATTTTCATTAATTATGAACTATAATTCACTCTATGCCATTAGTATTGCTCAAGCCTCCCCTTTGCCATAAATGCTATATATAGCTGATGTTACTACTTCAGAATCATCTGTAATAAGGAACAGTGAACAGCTAGTAAGGACTTTCAAATGGAAGACACGTTTAATCTGCAATTTGTTTCAGAAGATGTGACAGAAACATTAAAGAACAAACTGTTTATTACAACATTGTAAAGATTCACATCTCACATCAGAACACGAGAGTTATAATCCACGTCTTACAGAATTTGAATCTGTCACTTTTCAGGATAGGTGTAAAGTAGAACTGCTGATCTGCAAAAGTTCCCTCTTAAGAGAAAAATTCTGTTCCAATGTAGATTAGATACAGGCTTTCAGGTCTAAAAGTGTTTTAAAAGTTTGAAAGTCTTTAAAAACATAATTAATTCTTTGAATAAGCAGTAAATTGAGCTAGAAGTAAAAAATACAGTGCCAAGAAACAGTGAATTAAAAATGAAGTGGTAACCTACAGACTTTGAAATTAGCTTTTTCTGCCACAAACCAATCTAGGTGTGTCAACTATTCTGTTAGCAGGAGTCATTTAATTAAATCCCAAGTACCTTCTGAAAAACACAATAATACATCATTATCCTGACCTACAACGATAGCCTTTTAATTAAAGGTGAAAATGTCAATAATAATGAGGAGGTAAATATCATGAAGGGAGTAAAGGGCGAGGGGGAAATCTCTTTCCTTCGAATTTTTTTGTGACCTATGGTTAAGAAAAAAATATTGCCGAAATCCAGGAAATTTATCTGGAATATTTGCAAATAAAAATAAAACAGTGAGTGACAAGGATTTATTTTTAAGGTAGCACTCAGGATACACACTATATTAGAATCACATTCTTTTAATTCAGTTGTTTTTTTTGTGATTAAAAAAAGAAAAATATCAGACATACTTGAATCCTTTTAATCAATTTTCCCATAGTTTTTTTTATTTTAGAAAAGTAGTGACTGTAAAAAAAGTGTAAGGTTTCTTGCAGCATCTACACCTCTCTGGTATTGCTTGCAGAATTATCATATGCTGTTATTACATTACCTTTCTGTCCAAACAGAAAGGGGAACAGTAACTCTCTTTCAGAGGTACAGGGTTTTTCCTAGTCTTTTAGCTAAAGTAGTGAAACAGGTACTATGAGACTTCAATCGATCTGCATCCATATCCTCCGGAAACATCTTACGTAGAGTCAGAAATCTAGTGGCAGCAGTCCATTTTTGTTATTCTATGAGAANATTAAAATAGATTATCCACACATCTTTACTCATGGTAAATAAATTGCAAATGAGTATCCCTGAAGTAATCAAATGCCCTGTATTTAAAAAAAAAAAAAAAACACAACACACAAAAAAACCACACACATTCATGTTGCAGTAGGAGGAACAAAACCTCAGAATACTACAGAACCAAAAGGTAATCCCACAGCAGTGATAACTTTTTAACATTACATGCACAGACAAATGACATCAGTTTTC
>VWZL01000556.1:1080579-1178250 GCA_013396915.1 Stercorarius parasiticus | reverse complement strand
ATTTCAGTGGCTTTAACAAAAAAAAAAAAAAAATTATAAATAATATTTTCAGGCTACTATAGCTGAGATTAAACATGTCCATACCGTACTATTTACTCACATGAAGAAATCATGCTTCATCAATATCCATTCCAGAATTACATGCAAAAAGAATCACTTTAGAAAGCTGCTACAAGCGGAAATCAATAATGAAACTCTTCTATCATAAGTGATATTCTTCCTATTTAGGTGAAGTATTCATCATTTTTGTTCAGGTTATGTATATGAAATGTTAATGGAGCTCTCACATAAGCAAAGTCAACAAGGATCAGAGTCCACCTGAGCATGGTCCTCTGATCCAGGACTGACAGTGGCCCCTGTGCCAATAACTGCACTCAGAACACAGAAGCCTCTGCTTCTCTTATCTCTTCTGGAGCAGGCTTCATGCAGCAAAAACTGCAAGCATCTGCTCCTCTCTTTTTCTGGTATATCATCCCTATTTGAATTGGATGCAGTAATATATTCCTATCCGAGGATGGAAAGAAATTTCTGCAGTACAAAATCTTGTAAGGAGAGAAAGCCAATAAAAATAGATGTGGTGTACATCACCAGAAAAAAATTCAGAAGACTCACACAAGCATCCCCATTAAAAACAACACGACATCAGTAGATAAACAGTTTGCCAAAATACTAGAATAAAGAAAGGATAGGAAAAAAAGAAGAAAAAGAGTTATGTATTTTTGGGTGATTCACATAAGAAGTCCCAGGCTTAAAATGCAGTATGCGACAGAGACACTAGATATGAAGGAAAGTTTCCTAGTGAAGAGTTTCATGAAAGTTGTAGAAATTTAAAGATATGGTTTTACATTATTTAAATGAAAATGTAAGTATTCAAAACACAAAGCATTACATTTAAAAGAAAAAGAAAAAGAGATGCCCCAAGCAGTGTGAAAAGCTGCTTTAATAATGCTGTACTCCTATTTCTGACACACATAAGATCATTTAGATTCTGAAATTCATCTTCTCTGTGAATTACACTATATGAAGATGCTGGTTAAATACAATGTAGCAGTGAGACACCACTATATTTTAGCCAAAAAAAAAAAAATAGGGAGGGGAGAAGACAGGAAAAATGGGCTTATTACAAAAGAATACAGTGAGCAGGGAAGCTGAAGATCACCAAGAGGATAAATTATAAGTATATTAAAATTATTCAGATGAAATAGTCCAGATTTCTAATCCTAGGGCAGATGTCTTTCTGTTGGGAATATTCCCAAGAGTTGATTCTCCTTACCCTAGCATTTCTTTCTACATCCTGCTGCAAATTCTGCATCTGTTTCATTTTTCAAGCCTGTCATGTGAAAATACATAACTATAGTTTTCCACCAGGGTTCCTTCTAAGGCTCAGACCTCACTCCGCTTGCTTTATCATCTTCAAACCTCTTGGGAGATTTGTCGGTTCATTTCCTTTTCCCCCATTTCCAAATAGCTCTACAGGCAGCAAGTTGCAGTGCTGAAACTACTGCTACCAGTTGGGTTACCGCATGGACAAACTGTACGTGGAGAAAAGGAGATACTGGTCTGGCTGAGGACAGCTCTGATCTAAAGATATACTTGTTGTTCCAACTGTCTTCCCCAGTTGCAATGCTGTTCTGTAATTCTTCAAGCATGTTTTCTATTTATCATTATTTTTATATATTTTAGTTGCATCCAGAACACCAAACCCATTATTAAATCCTCAATTCAGTAAGTACACAAATACAAAGACTTCTGCAGACAGAGAAATGTCTATATCATCAGGAATAATTCTAGAAGTGAGCAAGTTGCACTGATAAATATGGTCCCAGATTTGCATTTCATACCACCATAATACATCGGAAACAATTGCACAACATCCAAGACATTCTGTACATTGAGAAAGGCAGCATGTTACAGTACTTACTGAAGCCGAATATTGGATTTCTAAACTGTGAAAAAAAGCCAGTGTTTTTGGGAGTTTTCTTTGTTTGTTTTTAAAAAGATGATATTATAAATAAAAGCATTGTATTACAGCTGTGATTCAGGAGAAGTTTGAGCTTTCACACCATGTAATAGAAATACATTATATATAATAATTCTCCTCTCCAAAGGGGTGATTATTACAGACAAAATGCTTTGGAACACATAAAGTTGTCTTTACTCTAACTGCCTAGTATTTTCTCTTAACATCCGTAATGCATGCATCTTTCTACCTTTTCTATCAATCCAAATATCTCTTGACAGGAGCTGGTTAAAAGCCAGCTTCACAAAGAATAACCATCTTCTGCTACAGAACATCATTACAGCAGACTTGGTCCTTTGGAAACAAATTCCATCAGCAGAACAGAAAAACTATGGGCCATGGATATATTTTTAGTAGGTCAAAAGCTCTAGTTACACTCTCTGCATTCAACCATGAATATGAAAGAAAAAATTGCAGGGCTTTTTGCTATTCTCTCATCACGTGAGCATTGTTAGAAATTAACAATTTGCAATTATAAACCACAGAGTCTCTGATAAGAAGTACTGGACCTGGAGTCTATTTAGTAGAAAAAAAATGATTAGTGGTGTCCAAGATTATGGCAAGCAGACACATCTCAAAACTACTTAAACAGCATAATCTGCACAGCCAGCTGAATTTAGTATGTGCTATCTGTTGTTTTCATTAGGAACTGTATAAGTGAACACATACTGCTGATATAAATAAGGCACCAGAGTAATCTCATCTGTAACATCTTCCTTTATTAATAAACTGATGGTATTTTTTCACTTGGCAGCTGAGAATCTTTTTTCCAAGTTAAGTTCCATAGTCTTACAAATCAGATAAAATATATTAAAAGGCGAGTTTAAAATATTACTGCATTTAGTAGGTTAGAATTTATTAAAAAATTTTTCTCATTATTATGTTAAAAACATAGTAATTCCAAAAGAAAAAAAAAAATCTATTCTGGCAAATGCAAACTATTACCGAGTTTTATTACGCACAAAGAGGTTGAATAAGGCCCACTAAAATATACCACAGAGGCTACACAAATATAATATTTAAGACTGTAGAAAGGTTGCATAGCACTGGTGGAAAGGGGGGTGAAGGCAGTCTTGTCTCATTTATAATACAATTAAGTAAAAAGCAAGTGTCATGAAATCAATGTGTAATTCCAAATTAATTGCTATAAATTAGGTGAAAGTCTAGCATCAGCAGTCACAAAGAACCGGTAACTGGATACAAAGTTGTTCCCAATTCAAATGCAGTCAGGAAAAGCAGTTAATAGACATTAGCTTCCTCTTGACAGCTGTTCAGCAGCTTGTGGGAACTGAGAGCACAGTGTTCTTATTCCAGTTGCCAGTGAACAGCTGCCTGGCTCGTAAAAAAAAGCAGCATCACAAACTGACAGTGAGGCAAATCAGCAGATTCAGCAGTTTTGCCCATATTCTACACTGCCCAAAGCCATGTGGTTGCAGTTAGTATCACACCAGCCCTGAATTAATAAACCCTCCTGAAATTTTAATGTTAGCCTCAGCTCAAGACCATGCTGGTACAGTTGCATAACTTATGGTTGGCATTAAGAGCAAGTTGTGCTTGTCCATGTCTGCCCACAATATATATTGCAAGTGTATAGATGGTACACGGGCCATTCTTGCCCTTCATCACCTTCCATCAAGAAATCAGTGAAGTATATAGAACATTTTGTTCATTAACCCTTCTATTAAATGGGCATCCCCAAAGTAATGGATAGCTAAATCTGTCTCCTGTTAAATCTTGAAGTTACCGAACTCGGGCTTTAGTAAATACAGCAAAGTGGGCCTTTTCCTAGTAACTTCTTACCACTGGAGAAACTTAAATCTGAGGGCAAGACAGGAGACCGAAGGACAAAGACTCAAGCTTCCAGCTCCTTATTGTTCTGGGCATGCAGTGGTATTGCTTCAAAGCCACCCAAAATCCCACCGGTGTTCAGAAGAAAAATTAATTGCCAAGACTGAGCTTGGATGTCAGATGAGTCTCTGCTGCATTCACTGGCTGCAGGTTTGCCAGGCTGCAGCTTACATCAGCCTATCTTTGACTCGCCCATTATGTGATCATTCACACGATTCTCTATAGATTGCAATCAGAGCAGAATACCTGTGCTTAACATTCACATTGACCACCTCAAAAGAATAACCCAGACTCCAAAGCTTCAGAGAAATAAGTATCACCTATTTTCAAAGGAAAAATTGGATTTTGTCTCAGAATTGAAGCAAACTGAATTCAATCTTGTTCACCAGGACAAAAAATTCTCTTTCACAAGCCTGTGCAAATGCAAAAGGAGAGTAAGATTTTCCCCTATTAAAGTAACACCAAAGCATCCTACAGCCTTTCTGTTTCAACTGTTGTGATTCCGAGGCGTTTTCTGGCACAAGAGCTTTATCAGCTTCCATAACAGCTTGCCCAGTCACAGGTCAGTTTGGGAACATGATGACCCTCCATGGCAGTGTGAGAAGAACAGCTGGGCTTGAGCAATGCATACGTTTCCTTGAATAATATATATTATTTAACTGCAACTCTACAGCACTGCCAGAATTCATACTTTGCTGGGTGCATATCCTGGACAATTAGAGTGAGATTTGCTGTCAGCCCTACATTTATTATGCTATTTTAGGAACTAAAAGGCTTATCCCTTCCTCCTTTCTTCATCAGTGGCTTTACGCAGCCTGTGGCCAGTTTCTATGGAAACTATAAGGACAGGTGAAAACATATGGATACCACAAAGAACTGCACTTCCAGCGGCAGTCAGGAAGGGGTCAAGGCAAGAGGACTTCATGGATATATATTTCTTAAAGCTTTTAGAATTTAGATCAGCACTCCAGGAATGAAGGGAAAAAGAGAGAGTCAAAAGCTAAACAAAGTGATTACTAGAAGAAAGAAGAGACAAAATAAATTTGAAAACTCAGACCACAAAATTGAAAAAGTTATTGGAGTAGTAAGGTGAAAAGATGTGAACTATCTCGAGGAACAATATTTGCATCAGTAAAGCGTTGCTCTACAAAAACACGTACATACCGACATAAGGGAAAGACGTGCACAATTGGGTTTTTGTTAGGTTCTTCCCCTCTACTTAGTGCTGGATAGGTTTTTGTTTAAAAACAAACTACTTATTAAACACAGAGGCTTTTACTAAAATCCCACTGGTAATACCCTTCAGGATATTTGATAGCATGCCAGCTGTATTGTAAGCTCAGAGGCAAGCAATGCAGGCATTTTAAACAGCAGGCACTACAGGCTCCAGAGCAGGATTCCCTAACCTGCCCCCCTCAGCCCCTCTAATATGCAGATAGTGCTTTAGCAGACTCCTTTTCCTGTGGATAGGTCCCCCTACCACCTCATTTGTAAGCACTGGGCTTCTCATTCCCATTCGTAAACGTACAATGCCATTTGCTAACTCAATCCCTAAGTACAGGCAAAAGTTGCATTAGAAATTATTTTGTGCATTTTGGGGGGAAAAGTAACAGGAAAGAAACAGCAAGCCAGCACAACTTGCCTGTTTCACTGTGGACTAGGGCTTGTGAGGCTCTAAAAGCTTTTGGTGTGCTCCAGCTAGCAGCTACACGCACATTTAATGGTAAAGGACTTTCTATTAATGCTAGCAGGAAAGTGGAGATAGCACTGAGGTGAATCCAGTGTAACAGCAAAAGGCTGACATCGTCCCTTTGAGCTCCTGGGTGTTGCCCTGCACACACTTACTTCCATCCCTCCCCTTCACCTAGAAGATAAAGTCTAAATCCTCCTTATGTCTTTCAATTTAGCTCGTCTCTCTCCCAACCAAACCACACTTCACTATTAATAAATATAGAAATAAAACTGTAATACACCGTGGATCTAACAGAACACTTGCCAAATAATAAACTTTGCTATTCCACTAATATATATACATAAACTACATGTAAATATGTTATATCCTCCTTTCCACCTCTAGAAATGCAAATTCTTCAGGGAATGGATTACTACAATATATTTGTGCAGTATCTAACACCTTGATCTTAGATAAGGTCCATATATGCTGCTAAAACACCTGCTTTATTTACAAAGATAAAGACACAGCAGTGACATAGAATTTCAGATCTAACCCACATGCCTGAAGGCTGCTGATGAAAATGGAAAGGAGTATTTCTTTTGCTTTAAACACCCTGTTATACAGACAGTTCAAGTGTAAAATCTGAGGAATGGCTGATGACTCCAATCAGCACTTTCCAGTAGTAAAGATTGTTCCCAAAATGCTAAGCAACATCACACACTTCTGTTGTTACACTTAGAAAAATACATTATGTAAATATTCCCTCTGACATGACAGTAAACTTTTACAAATATTTTATGAATTATTAACATTTTCTCCAAAATACGTATGTTTCACAGAGTGGCTGATTTCATATGATAAAAGCTTTTCTGGATTCTTCCAATTTTGATCTTAAATCATACCTACAGTTATTGGATTTGTTTCGCTTTAGTTTTCAGTAAAATGTATGGATTTCTACAGATGTATTCACAAAGATATCCAAATTAGTTCTGCTTCATTGTATTAAAAAAACCAAGAAAATATAGTCTTTTCAAATTCAAGCATAAAAAGAGAGCTATTTTAAACGTTGGGTAAAAAGGACAGGACACATTAATTCCTGGAACGTCTGAGCAACGACATATGCATTCATGCCCACAATTTCTTCTTTTCTTCTCCATTTCTTGTTTACTTTTTCTGATTTATGGTTACTTTCCACGTCTAGCTTGCCATGGACAACAACAGCTGCAACTAGCCAGTTCCAGAGTCTATTTTCTTCTTCTTGAATCAAGTTTCACTTCCTCCCACACATGCATTCACAGCACAGGATCCCGGGTAAAGACTTTTGAGTTTTTAAGCTATCTTATTCGATAAAGTAATTTGACTGTCTCTTCCATTTAGCTTTTAGGAAGGATGACTAGTCCATGCATTATCTTGAATGAAGTCCACAATTGCTTCCTAGTGCCAGCTCCCACGTAATGTGGTTTCCTCCTCTGCCTTGCAATTCTAGCCCATAACTACTAAATCAGTTAGCAAAGTACACACTGCTCTGAGTCATTTGGCCTTTTGCAAAACCTCTGGAAACTGAAAGGCTAGTGTATAAACCATGCATATTGTATCACAGTTCATTAAATGTTACTTACTGCTTGCCCTAAAACCATAGAAGCCACCTGACAGGCATCCCATTGACTGTGTACAATATTTGTGCTAATGATCTCATACAGAACTTGCACAGACAGTTTTAGCTGCTGCATGACCTCAAGTGCCCAAAGGCTATTTCAGCTTTGACCTTATACACAGTGAATCAGGGAGCCCTCAGATCCTACAACACCTTCCAGATTCCTCCCCCACATGGCTCCTCCTCCAAACCACCAGAATGGGTCTAGGCTTCCAGGACCTCCTCATACAACTTCACATTATTCTCTCATCAGAGAAGTGACAGGAGTTTTCAGCCTGCTCCCAAATAGAAACTGAACTCTAGAGAAGAGGTTTTTCTAGGTTGACGTATTCAGCAGAGCAACAATGGAATGAGAGCTCATAAGTCTGGCTTTGCCCAAGCTAATTTCTTGTCACATGCCTAAGTGGAATGCTCCTCAGGGCTCTATGCTGTATAAAAAAACTTTACACATCAGGTGCAGTGCAGCGCAAACACATGCAGTCACCTTTGACCCAGCGCTGCAAGCAGGCTAATAAGCTCTTTTTAACATCGGACTAAAAGGGTAACCTGATATTCATGCACCCGTGTTGCCTGGTAAGGGACAAGAGACCTGGGCAAGGCTTCAAGCTTTGGATCTTTGACAACTCTGCAACATTCTTCAGTCTCTATGTTGTGACCCTCAATACCTGAATTAGCCAAGTTTTTTCATTTGCAAAATTATACTTGTTCTTTCCTGCTCTCAGAAGTTGAGAGCAGACTGTGTAAGAGATATATTCTGGCATGCTGTTGACAGTTGAGTGTGCCCATCAAAAGAAACAGTAGTTAACAGATTCACATCCTTTTATTTCTCTATTGACTTGAGCAAAGTGCTAGAATGGCTGGTTTTTATTTTTTTTTTAACCTAGTTAGGATTAAATATTTGTAATTCAGAGCCCCAAGTGCAATGAAGAATTTAGTCAACAGAACACCTTAGGTACTGTTATAACATTTTGGATTCCTTCTGGCTAGATCTCCAACTATTTTATAAATTACTCTACTAGCCTAGGTATCAAAGAACACTGACTGCCAGACTCTCTCAAGCAAGGCCACATCACATCAGTATTCATACAGACAAAGCACTCTCCTTTAGTATTCTCACTAGCGGTTGTTTTGTCTTCTGCTGCAGCTTTTCATCTTTAGCCTTAAATTCCAATGAACAAGAAATTGGCACGCTGCCAATCTACTCTAGAATGCCTCAAGGGCTTCTGGCTATGTAAGGAACAAATATCATCTCATACTTTTAACAGTTCAGATCGAATTTCTTTTTTCGTTCTTTCTAGTGATCAAGTGTCTCTTGGCCAACTGAGATGGATGCGTAGTTCTAACGTGCATATTGCAGATTCGTTTAAGCTTTGGATGATGAGATTTCTTTTCCTGAAGGTAAATTCTGCAGCACCCTCAGACACGGGTCACTTAAGCTGTCTACTGAAATCCCTCTTTTTGTCCATTACAGTCAAATAATCATCACAAGGAGTTTTCTCTTCAAAGATAACATCATTTAAACCGAGGCAATCCAATTTCTTGCCTCTGCCTTCTGCAGATTATGAATAGGGTGCAAAATATCCTTTCTTACCTTTGGATGTTCAAAAGGTAAAGCTAGCTCATACTACAGCCTGAAATCTTTTTCTTTCTTTGCAAGCTAATTATTTAGTTCCCTTGCTACTACAGCATCTTATCTCAGCATTTTCCAAGCTGACCAATAGTTTCCATGTCTCCTCCATTTCCTGGAAAACTTTCTGGGTCATGACAGCCAGGTCACTGAGCACCTCATCAATCTGTCTTGCTCCTACAGAGAGCTCTGTGACTTGGCTTCTACACTGATTCAGATACTTTTAACCACATGGCTAACAGAGTTTTTATCTCTTCTGACAAATCACCTCCTAGTGCCTTCTGGGAGACCTCCCATGTTATCTTCATTAATTTTGCAAAATCTCTAGTTCTTGTATCCTATTTCTTTGACTTTTTTTAACATCTTTGTTGCCTCTCAGTGCTCCCAGCACCTCTGTAACAGTTCTGTTTGAGCTTACTGGGAATATCACCTTAGAAGTTTCCTGCCTGGAAACACTCTCACTTTGACACATGCACGTCAAGATTCAGCCTACATCTAACGGAGAAAACGATAGGCTCTATGTAGGTTAAATGCCTTGTATAGCACTTTTATTGTTCCATGTACTATAGCCCTTAAAGGTTAATGAAGAACAGGAACAGGGTTAGCAATGTCCACTATTGACCAAGTGTTAGGTGTCCTATCTTCTGTCTGTCATTAACATGCACCCAAGCAGCAGGCTAGCTGTGGACAGCTTCAGTAGGCCAAAGTATTAGACCAAAGTTACTATGATACATCCATACCTTCTTCTGGTAGCTGAGAATTGTAGGAGTCATTACTCCTGGTGAGACCTCACCTGGAGTACTGCATACAGCTTTGGAGACCTCAGCACAAGAAGGACACAGACCTGTTGGAGACAGTCCAGCGGAGGGCTACAAAGATGATCAGAGGCCTGGAGCGCCTCTCCTATGAAGACAGGGTGAGAGAGTTGGGGCTGTTCAGCCTGGAGAAGAGAAGGTTTCAGGGACACCTTTTAGCAGCCTTCCAATATCTGAAGGGCGCTTAGAAGAAAGCTGGAGAACGACTTTTTACAAGGGCATGTACTGATAGGATGAGGGGTAATGGCTTCAAACTGGAAGAGGGGAGATTTATATTAGATATTAGGAAGAATTTTTCGCTGTGAGGGTGGTGAGACACTGGAACAGGTTCCCCAGGGAAGTTGTCGGTGCCCATGGAAGTGTTCAAGGCCAGGCTGGATGGGACCTTGAGCAACATGATCTAGTGGGAGGTGTCCCTGCCCATAGCAGGGGGGTTGTAACTAGATGAATTCTGTGATCGCTTCCAACTCAAACCATTCTACGATTCAACGATTACATGAGCTCTGCATCCTGCCTGCACTGTGATGCTACTGTTAAGGTACCTGTAGGGCTGCTTTGTGCCTCCCGTCTGGCACAAAGCTGTGCCTACTCATCTGCAGAGCAGCATTTCTGTTTTGTGTCAGATAAATCTTAAAAAAAAAAAATCAAGCAAACAAAGAAAACCTCAAGACCCCACACACCACAACCACACAACGCTGAAGTGACAGCATGCCCAGATGGGAATGAAAATTGCACTAGTCCAAGGACTAGCTCTTGTCCAGATGAGTCTGGAACAGTGCCACAAAATATTATTATATGTTGGAAGATACTGATTGAATTCTAGTTGCTCATTAGTCCTATAATACCAAAAGCTCCAAGCCACTCAAAAACTGAGGATCTCACCTTTCTGATGTTGATAGCTGCTTCTAAAATTGGCATGGATTGAGCAACCACGGTTTCAAATAAACTGATGTGTTTGCTAACTGGCATCTATACCCAACAGTGCAGATAAATACAATTTAGGTATTACCAAACTGGGAAACGAAGCTTTAAACTGGCTTAAAGTTTATCGACTGATTGAAAAAAAAAAAAAAATCAATAAACTTCCACCTTTCGTAACACAGCTAGTCACGCTCACAAGCACATCCATCCCCATCCTAAAACCAGTCAGGTACTTCAACTGTTCAGAAGGTTGTTCCAGAATCTTATTTTTCTTTTAATTAAATAGCTGCTGCTTCTTCAGTCCTGCCAAAATTAATTAATGACCAGGCTACGCTCCTACGTCCATATGCCATACCTGGTTTAATTCTATTTTTTTCCCTTTCTAATTTTTATTGCACATCAGTATAATCGTAAAGAACAAACGTGGTCTTTCAGCCTGCATTTTCAGGCTACACAGCAGGTCATGCTCCACTTTTAAGATATGTACTCCATTTTCCTGTAAGGCAAATTTGAATCTGCCTTCACCAAACATTGGTAATCACAATTATTTAGAGATCCTAAATAAGATCTAACCAATAAGAGTCATCTTACAGCTTGAAGTTTCATGTTGGAAACACACCAAGAGACCTATGAGTTGCTAAAGAGGAGATATTATTAATGATGTGTATATTTGACCACCTAGCAGGAGATGAAGCCCTGGATTAACGCACGTCCCTCTTACTTGACATTTCTTAAACCCCACACTGTTTATTGCAAAAGAAAAAAGCATATCCTTGATTACAGGCTAGATTGAAAGAAGTGCAAAACCCAGCCCATATTTATTTCCTTGTTTCACTAAAACAGCAAGACTGAAAAGATTAAATTAGTTGTTCTTTTCCACTTTCTGCTCATTCTGCCCTTTGTTACTAATGGATCAGGTTTATGCAAGTAGGCTCCGGAAGAATTTCATGCTGCATTTTGAACTCAGATTTCTCCCCCCGCCCCCCCTTTTTTTTTTTGGTTATGTTTATTTACACTTGTTTTTCATTTCTGGCTTGTCCACACAGATTTTCTGCCACTTTAACTAAGGACCAACTGCAGCAAAAGAGATAGAATCCTCCTGTGTATGTGTTTTTGTACTTATGCCAGGGCAACATCCAGTTCTAATGCCCTTAATCAAAATTAATATTGGCAGAAAACTTACACTGAACTAGTAAATAATAAACTGTACTTAGTACTGACACAACCAAACTGTTACATATTTGTTTAGCTTGCAACCATTGTTCCTACCAAGACAAATACTCAATTTCAGCAATTACCTTCCAAATATTCTGAAAGTTGTCTTCATTATCATTAGTACCAGAGTGCTTGGTATCTTTTAGATCATTTTCCTTCTCAGTCCTAACTATAGTATTCAAAGCATTTCCTCAGTGCTGTCTGAGGGCTGCAATTACACTCTGCCTGTGCCTAAAACCTCATGCCCAGTCCATTTAATTTCTCTGACAGTCTCCCATGAGAAATAAGTCTATTTCCCTCACTGAGCTCATTAGTATCTATTCCTGCTCCAGCAGGTAGGTCTCAGACTTCCAGGGTCTTTTACTTGAAAGACTATTTTATTGGCCACTGTATACAAAGAAAAGTATTAGTATGAATAAAAGATTAAGGGAAGTCAGTGGCTATCGACTATTAAATAAAAGTAATAACAGCATTGACAGCAAAACTTTGTAGTGCAGATCTGACCTAAATGACTACTTGAAAGAAATCCGAGAAAGAAAAACGAGTTTACATACTAAGATGAAATTGATATAGTTAAACAATACCTATTTTACTTATACACTGATGTCTGCATAAAGGTGATTTCTACTGATAGCTATACATGTTTAAAGTATATGTTCCCCATAAAATTGCTTTCACGCTAGGGATTTTATCAGTATGCCAGTTAGATATTAAAAAAAAAATAATAAAAATCATCTCTTTATTTACTAGACCAGGGTAACCAGTCACAGCACCACACAATGTTAGGATCTGTTTGAGTAAGATATAACTTAAACGAAGCACCCAGAAGGACCAGGACAAACCCTCTTTTCCTCAGCTACAGAACACTTTATATTTTCCAAGATTTAATCACGCTTTGATAGTAACTGTGTCTCTGACCAGAAAAATAACAAAATTTCTCTTAAGAGATACATTTGCATCTCAATATATGTTCTCGATAACACTTAAGCCTTTAGTGAGTTTTCATAATTGAGATAAAATTCTATTTATGTCTCAAAACCATGGCATACTCTTGCATTTAAGTCTTTGTTAGATAGTATAATATATACAACTCTGAATTGTAAAGCATTACAGAATAATCTCACAGAGGAAGGGAAAATTCAGATGCTCATTATAGGAATGGTACTAATTCGTATAGGAAGAGGAATGACTCATCTTTTGTGAAAAATTATCTGAATGCACTTAGCCCATACTGGCTTCATATCTGTCAGGCTTAAAGTATTTCTGGGAATCTGAAGAGCCCGACATTCCTGTCAGCTCCAATAACGTGTACCCTTAATTAAGATATGCATACATACGTTGATGAAACATCATTCCTGTCAACTGATCTGAGGGCTTGTCTGCAGTGGGAATCTATTCTGGAACATGCAAGGGTGTGAATGTAACCTGTCCACACTGGGAGCTTGCATTGAACTGGTATTCTGTGATAGCTGTTTTATCGTATTTCCCCTTTAGCCAAGGGCAAATACAAAACTGATCAGTATTTTGCTGGGTTTTGTGAACTTGTAGTCATATTTCACATCTTGTTTACGTCCAACTCTCAATTTCAATATGATACTTTATGTGGTACATCCAGAAAGAACACAGCACTTGCATAAAAAGCAAAGACAACAATCATACATTCCAACTAATTAAAAGATTTGATAGATTTAGAACACTAATAGAAGTAAGAACACAAGCACATATGTTTAATTGAAAACACATACTACCTGCAAGCTTTTTTTTTTAAGTTAATATCACAGAAGTATAGAAATCAGTATATCAGTTATTGAAATCAAAGATTGGGAATTTTTACTATTTTTTTTTTTTTAACATACCAAAGGTTTGCTGAATCTGTTGCTGGATAGGTAGGAGAGCTCACAAGCTGTGAATATCTGAAAGGAGGTCAATTCCTGAGACAGCTTGCAGGCTAGCCTCCCATACATCTTCTACAACCATTTATCTTAGATAGTTCCAAAAATACATCAATTACAGAAGAAAAAATCTTGTGTGTGTTTCCTGGAATATTTCTTATTCATTAAACTCTGAGAAAAGGAACCTATAGGTCTGGATTTTCCTCCTCAAAAGAAAATGAAATGCAAATAGTGTATTGTGTACATCCTTCCCAGTCTGTATACTTCTACCTATGGTGTGTGTTCCCCCTGAAATAGAAGCAGACAGCATAAAATGCCTGGAACGCAGTCTGTCTGTTTTTTTCTTGGTGATTATTTTCTTGCACTGTCTGTGATGTGATGCAAATGACAGTCTCAGTTTCAGTCTGGAATTTCACTTTGGAAAGCCCAAGCATAACAAGTTAATTCTATTATACAGAACGTCTGCTGAACAGTTTGCAGAACTATGCTAACCGCTCTAAATTAACATCTTTGATGCGTACCTTCACATGGCAACCAGGCAATAGCCACCCCTTGCAAGGGGATTACATTCAAGACCACCAGGAGCAGTAGAACTAAACAGATACATGCAAGAGAAATAACTTTGACGAGTCATAGAAGGTAAAATTTAGAATTATAAACACTTGACCATCCTTGTCTCCACACTACGTAGTGGAATAGCACAAGTTCTCTACAGATTTCAGTGGTTAAGAATCATTTCTTTTCCTCAGACTTGCTCATCACTGTTTTGGTCATGACTTTTTCCTATAGCTAACATGCCCTACAGAAATTTAAGACTACATGAAAAACGGTCACATTTCTTATGAAACAGTTTATACAGATGAAACTACCATAATTCAACATCTGCACTGAAGAACAGGAGGTTCTTCAGTAAGCCTAAGGAACAGGCTTACAAGTTCAAAGGCATAGTAATCACAAAGAACAAGACAGCGATTGTACTATAATACATGTACCCACATGCCTCATTGTAAGGGCCCCATCACTTAGCAATTGCAAGTCTGAATCTTCAGTAATGAATTTAAAGTACTTCTACATGAAATCCAACCGCAAATCTGTATGTCCACTCTAACCTGAGCGCATTGGTTAAACCACTTAGAATCACCTACAACAGCTGTACCAAAGACTTATTAAAAAAAATATTTTTTTTACATTATTTAAATTAGGAGCTGAGAGGGGTGACACAAGGGAAGAAAAGCAGGAGCTGATGATTCTGAACAGCATGTACGCTAAGTAAATTACTGTCTTTTCCGTCTTTTCCTCATAATCTCAAGATAGCACCCCCTACTTCGAGGTACAGACAAGTTCCTTTTAAACAGGACTAAAAGGAGATATGCAGCTTCTGGTTGCAGGGCTTGGCAACTGTGAGTAAAGTCAAACGTTACAGGGGAGGAGTCTGCAATGGGACAGGACAAAAGAAATGGCTGGAAACATGGGAGTGTCAATAAGAGAAACAGTTTATAGCTTAATGTATTTCAATTTGGCATTTTATACTAAAATTATAATGTATACACTTTCAGTTTCCTCCCCTAACATTCTAAAAATCAACAACCAATTGTAACGTTATAAATGCTAATAAAAATATTTTAATAAAGCTTTATTTTTTTAAGATCAGATTTTGTACGCTTATGGTTAGATCCTTGCAATCAGGCCTTCTGAAGGATAAAAAAAAATATAATATTATTTTCTTCTTGTCCAAAACCACCCTATAAAATATACCTTCTGTGTAAATAAAAGGTAATCTCACTGAGTTTACAATAAAGAAAATTAAAGCAAATGTAAAAGAGCAGACTCAATTTTATTCTTAGGAACATCATATCTACTGGGTTTATGTCCTTTGATTTAATTGGAATTGTATCATTTTCACTGAAGTAAGAATAATGAAGAGTGTGGCTAATTATCTTTTGATTTTCTCTATTTTTATGGTGATGTCTTGTAAACCCAAAAATCAATATCTGTAAACCTGGAAAAGATTAGAAGCATTCATTCTCCTTCCAGACAAGATAATCCCGAGTCATAGAATCATAGAATCTTCATGGTTGGAAAGGACCTTCAAGATCGAGTCCAACCATACACACACAAAAAAACCCCTCTATAATCTCTGTCACTAGAGCAAGCCCTGAACTGCCAAATCTACACCTTTCTTAAGGTGACTCAGCCACCTCCCTGGGCAGGCTGTTCCAGTGCCTGACCACTCTTTCAGGAAAGTAATTCTTCCTAATATCTAATCTAAACCTCCCCTGCCGCAACTTCACACCATTTCCTCTGGTCCTGTCATTATTCACCTGGAAGAAGAGGCCAACACCCACCTCACTACAACCTCCTTTCAGGTAGTTGTAGAGGGCAATGAGGTCTCCCCTCAGCCTCCTCTTCTCCAAACTAAACATGCCCAGTTCCCTCAGCCTCTCCTCATATGGCTTGGTCTCCAGACCCCTCACCAGCTTGGTAGCTCTCCTCTGGACCCACTCCAGCACTTCAATGTCCCTCTTGTACAGAGGGGCCCAGAACTGAACACAGTACACATGGAAAGTTACAGTAGGTTATAAGGAATCCATGAAATGGTTACTTGAGCTCATTTCAGTATAGAAAACGATCATTTTTCACATCACTGGCCAATTAAATGAGTTCAAACAAGCCTCTCATATCCTGGGGCAATGCAAATTCATAAGGAAAAAAAATAGCACTCAGCCTTAGAAATCCAAAGTAGGAGATCAAAAGAAAACACATAACAATACCACAATGCAAATGAGCTTTTGCCTGGGAAATAAAAAGCTCTGCAAAAATGTCCACAACAGCAGAATTCCTAGAGCTCAGAGTTTTATAAAGCCAGTTAGCAGGGCTTGACTCATCATTTTTTGCTGACAACAGAAGCCTGACCCTTAGGAAGATATCTGTGCTGTTGCCAAGGCAGCCCCAGCTCCCCAAAGTCCGAAGCTTTGGAAATGTTTAGTTTCTGCTAAATATTATATCTGAAATTTTTTTGTTCATTTTGAAGTGATTATATCCTACCCGCCCTGCACAACACAAGTTTTCCATTAAAGTAACAAGCCTGAGGAACAGTAGAATTTTGCAGCCCAAAATAAAAACCTGGGTCCAGAAGCCTACAAGGAACCATAGTGCAGTATCCCCTTATTTTAGGCCCTCTCTCTGACAAGTAAATATCACTCATCTTAATAATGCTTCTAATTTGGTAGAGTAAGATAGCTGAGGAAAGTAGATCAAATATTGCAGTAAAACTCCGAAGCAGAAGTTACAGTTGTTGAAGACTCTAATTATTTATGTTTGTTCCCTCCTGTAAAATCACCCACAGACTTTTTATTTTCAAGCCTACCAGTTTATCAGGGTAATATGCTATCAAACGCTGATCATTAAGTTTTCCCTTCTGAACAGTCCATTCACTAGTTATTGTTTGCTCTCACTTCCAGATATTTTATGTAGATAAGCCATTTGTAATGCCGAATTTTGACAGCATTGGATCCCAGAGGCATCTGTGAATTATTAACCCGTATGGGGCCTAGGAGGCTCAGCTTAGACTTTGGTGTGCATTGATGCTGTCAGAACACGCAGCTGCTTAGATTAAGCCGTGGGCCTTGTTGTTAGTCCAAGGGGAGAGGCAAAGGTCATCTGGAGTTAGAAAAGTGCACAGAAAAAGGGAAGAGGCTTCCCTACAAAATACATAGCCCTGCAGAATCTCTCTGGAGAAAGTGAACTAGGAAAAGTACAATATATAGGGGACAGTGTGGGGGGGGATAAGGGGAGGAAGAAAAAACCCACACCACACACACAAAAAAAAAAAAAACCACAAAAAAGAAGTTGTCTCTCTACATACCGATGTAGAAATAGCTCTAAATGAACAATTTTAAGCAAGTCTTTTGCATTAGAGGAGTTGCCAGATTTTTCAGACCTACGCATCTGTGTAATTTGCACGTACAAAGCATACAGATTTGCACATACTTCATAGTACGTGTGAATTACACTTCCAAGTCTACTATTTTCATAACATTTTCATGAATACACAGGTGTAACCGTAGGCCCAGCTCCAGCTAATCCCTGAACTATTCTTGGCACATCACCAAGCAGCAGCAACTATAATGAATGGCAATAGCAAAGGAACGATAGCCTTATCTTTCTGGCAAGAGTTCTGAAAGCTCCACAAGAAACTCATCATCACTAATGCAAACCCAAGAAAGGAGGGAAACGTGCTTTCACTAAGCAGCATTCTCACTGGGGCCTCTGTTTAGAATAACGTTCACAAGAGCTTAGAAAACTTCCTATAATAAAACAGTCTGTAAAGATTCATGCAGGACAAATGTATCAAAGCAAACAGGGAAGTAAACGGCCATTTTAACCATGCTGGTTCATGACTTTTTATTATTTTTAATTTTCTCCTGCTAATTGTTTATTAATTCGATTTGTGAAGACAAGAGTTTTGGGGACTGTTAGTTGAGAATACCAGAGATCTTTGTCCGATTTAAAACATTTTTAAATGCAAAGCTTGGGTAGTTACCAGTTTCATACACAAAGAAAAAGAACCATATTGTGACTAGCCTCAAACGCAACATCAGAAATCAAAATTCAGTAATACAAAGCAGCATTGAGATTACTTGAAACCTCTTCTTAAGCATCCCTGCAGTGCTTGCCATCAGGAAGTGCAAGAAGCACAGCTGTGGTCAGCCCTGCAGCAAGCAGTTTAAGACTTCAAAGCTAATTTTTCAAAGGCCTCTTAGTTCATTGTTGTCCCACAAGAGACAACCAAGTTTTGGGTTCAATTACAGGGGTCCTTATAACTCAAAAATACTGAGATTTAGGTACATATGCAGGTGTCCCTGAACGCAAGCTAATGTCAAGTGAGAGACATTTTTTACACAGAAACTATCAAGAGGCAAACCACATAATCATTTGGGGTGACAGGGAGGTCGGGGACACAACGTAGAGGAAGGAAAGGCATAGTAGAGAGTACCGGAAAACTGCCATTTAAATCAGATATGTCTTTATAAGGCTAAAGAAAACATACCTCTTCTAAAACTTTCATTTTAAATCCTCCTTCTATGTATGCTCTCCCTCCCATCATCTCTCCCCCAGCTTCAATTTGCGCCTTATGTGTGGTTGATGGGCTGCATTTCCTCTTACAGATTGCAAGTCCTCTGCTGCTGCAGCCCTCCTCACCATGTCAAAAACCATCCCGAGTGCACCATGTCAGCACTGCAGGCTCCAGCTCTTACCTTCCCCATTCTCCCCTAAGGGAAATCACTCCTAAGAGCAACCTCCATTGCCTGAACTTCAAGATACCTGGTAATTACCTTTGTTGCAATTTCCACCCCCACTCGCACTGCTACGGATAAAGTTTCCAGACACAACAAGTACCTGCAAGGTCTCACAGTTTGTCACAATGCCTGACAGGCTAAATTAACAGCCATGGTGGGAAAAATATGCTAAGGTACATACACAGCACTAAAATAGGGCAACTTAAAATCATCTCTAAGCTTCAAAATTGGAAAGCCTGAGGGGTAAAACCAGTATATTAATACCCATTATTAGAAAAAGTGTAGACTTAGCAGTTTTTAGAAAGAGAGCTATGACTGAACACAAGCATATGTGCTACTCGTACAATACATAGGCTGCGTGTAAATGGTTGTGCTCAGCATGCTCAGGAATTGTCCCAGACATTGGGAGCACACCTGTACAGTTGCTGGAAAATGAGGTCTGAGTTTCACCACATGGACTCAGAATATGAGTCTGTCACAGATTCACATCTGTCCCACAATATTCTTCACAGCAAGGAAAAGAATGGTGAAACTTTCCCTTCTTGCACCTCCTTGTGTTATGCCAATTTTGAGGCTTCCATACGAGGAATAACCCAGACTTCAGCCTAAAATGCTGATGGAAATAATCCTTAAATGATTAAACAGTTTGGATTTAATTTCTTTTTATTTTACATTTTATATTCTTTTTGGTAGCTTGTTCAGTAGATAAAGAAAACATGGAAATATTAAAGGATCTCTGCATTTCTAATTGCACTGGCATTCAATTCCACCTATGATCTGATCCTCTCTTACTGCTGCTATAGCTTGGGCATCTTCTAGCTTAGCAGCTTTTCCTACGTGTCAGAACACTACTGCTGACCACAAATCTTTTCCATCATACAATATAAACATCAGGGTTTTTGTGTTTTTTTTTTCTTTTTTTTCTCCAATCTCTATTGCCTTCTTTTCTCCTGATGCATCAGATATCAGCTTTCCCTCACTATTTGGAGTATAATAGATAGTAATCTCATTTCTTTATCTCAAGTGTAATTTCACAATACAAGTGTAAACTCTTCGTAGTCCTATCATCTTTTCTCACTCCTTAGTCCCTTCATGGTCCGACTGCTGCAACTGCTGTCAAGTTGCTGTCATGTACCTGGAATCCTCATCCATCAAGTCCAACCACCCTTAATCAAGTATCACTTTAAAGACTGCAGGCTATGCAACACTTTTTCTCTTTCACATTCATCAACAATCCCAATGCCCTGTATTATTCATCTGCCTGTTGTATTGAAATCTCAATCTTTCCCAAGGGAGGGAAGTCTTCTGTATAACCTGAGGAGCTTGGGGGCAACTGAACCTGTCCCCAAAGGCAAGATTTTTTTTTTTTTTTTTTGAACAATACTATTTTTGTATCTCCATTCCCACTGGGGAAAGTAAATAAATTTGTTTGGGCCTGGAATATCACTATGTTTGGTTTTTTAGATGGACCAAACTTACAGAGGCAAACTATAAGAAGCTGGGAACCCAGCTCAATGAAGTTGTTTCAGTATTATTTTGCAAGAGACAGTTAAAATTAGCACATTTCATAATTTTTGAGCTCTCCTGCTACTGTATGCAAATTAATGCTCTTTTTTGGGAAAAAGGAAAACACACAAAGCAAGGAGAAACTGACACAAATATTTTGAGATACCAAACCTTCTGTGGATGCAAATCCCAAGAAATCTGAAGAACCAAGCATTTAGATTTAACTTATCAAGTAGTTACAGAGTTACATGCCTTGACATCCTGAGAGTAGCTCTTGTGGGCATTTGAATGCCTCAGTACTAACTTTCTGAAATTCTCAGCCTCAGTGAAGAGGCAAGCTTGCCAAGAGCTTGCTACAATATTCAGAGAAGATAACAGCCTCACTAGTTTTGGAAGACACCATCTTTCATTAGAATTGCTACAACTTATTCTTGATGCCACAATGGATGTGGTTTTTACTGGTAATGTCATTGTCACTACCTAGATTTCAACAATCTAGGCAAAAAAAGAGGTAAAAAGAAAGATAAAAAGAATGCAAAATTCACAACTAAAAAAAAATGAAAGAGACACTTGCTGATCACTTCATAAACACCAGCATCTTCATTGCCTGAAGCAGCACTTACAGTTAATTGCCCCATCATACACCTTTTACACACGCAGACACACACCCTGCCTTTGCTTTTGCTGCACTTTGACAGCCTAAGCTGCTATTCCACCTCAACCTCCTGAACTGCACGGTAGAAGGAAATACAAGGAAAAGAAGCTTGAGAGAGCTCAGATCAGAACGGAGTTCAACATCTCTGAAAATTCAGGTTTTCTTCTCATATTTGCCCAAGCGTATGCTTTCAGCTACAGGAATCACAGTTGTTATTACAGGTTGTTTCTTGCAGTATCTCAAATACAGTATAGGAGCTTGCCTACAAAAAATGACAAAATTAATTACTTCAAATCACCAGATTATGCCTGGAGCTGCCTGGTTGCAAAGCGGGTTTTACCTCTATGACCTAAGACAACAGGGTGCAGCTAATTAACGTTGTGCAGCGCAGTTAGAGAAATATGGGTTGCAGTAGCTCAAGGGGTAGAAAGGAGAAAAAAAAAAAAGGAGAAGGACATGCAGCAAAATGATGCATTCAGCAGGAACATGAAGACTGTAACATATTTGTTAAAATGTCAAATTCTATAATATTGAAAAATTAAAGCCTAAGGATTTTGTCTGTGATATTCAGTTATTATTTCAGACTTCTACAAATGCAAAAAGACCTTTTTTCTCAATTCATGCCCGATTTATATTTTTAAGATGTCCCAGAAATATCTATGCATGTATATAGACATATACATATTAAATATATGTGAAGATATAGATATGTACATATTTAGGGAAAGTTCTGTTTCTGAAATTCATTGAAACCTATAGCCAGTTTTACTGTTAAGGAATCACAAAACATACAGGGTCCTGCATATATACACAGTAAAGAATTTTTGCTACCTTAAGATATAGCCTGAATTCCTGTACTAAAGAACCAAAAATTAAATAAACCACAGAGTTTGTATTTCATCTGCTTGAACTAAAGACGGGCTTTAAAAGGACACAGTCCAGGCAGCCAGATATTCCCTTTTCCAGATTAATGTAACACTAGCATGTTATGGGCAATAACATGGCAAGACACTGCCTCAGAGTTAAAAATTCCTCTGAAGACAGTCATCTGCCTATTACCTTATTAATTTGTTAACTTTAGTCAGAATTAGGTCAGTTGTCAAGTGTGGCAAAATTATTTCCTGATAGGGAGCTTGCAAATGGAGGCAAAATAAAGAAAGAGTTAACAGGCACCAGGGAAGCTCTATCTCAATGGATTGCAAGGTTCAAAAAGGGCAGAAAGATTTAAATAAGAAAGGCTGACGTATGCATATCTTATTTAAATTCTGAGAGCTTACTAATGTTATTAAAGCACTGCAGTATTGAACCTGGCACTAAGAGATATACCGTGTGCTAAAGCATAGTGGGGTTTTTCTGGACTTTTTTTTTTTGGCTATTTGATTCTGTCAGAATACATGCAATGAACAATAGATTGATCCTCATCCATCAGTTGTTGGAAGACTATCATCATGGGCACACAATCACAGACCAAAGTAACTTGCCTTTATCACCTAGAAAGTATAAAAGGTGGGATTTCAAACCAGTCTTTTTTGTAACTCTACCCTAAAATGTCCTTTCCCATATAGTAATCTTTTGATTTATGCATCACTAACAGTTGAACAGAGTGGCCTTACTTAGCTACAGCTTTGCTCTAGCAATTATTATTGCTTAGGTAGAATTCAAATTCTCTCTGTTAGTACTATCAAGCCAGAAGTTATTTTTACAAATTAGAAGTTACTTATGGGGCTTAATTTTCTTTGCACCAAAATAGAGAAACCGATGGAAGCAGAAAAATAAATAGGACATAATAGTTTCACTAGAGTAACATTATTTTTGTAGTAATAAGTTATAACATTTAAGTATAAAATGCTTCATAACATGTAAATAAAATACACTGTAGCAAACTGCCACAGATGCATGCACTTCACTACGTCCAAGAACATGTGGCTTACACAAATGAAGATACACTAAAAATATACAATTAAAAATAAAGAGCACCGTATAATTGCTTTGTACATCTAACAACTCCAAAATAAACCTTTACCCAAGAACACATTTATCTATTAGCACTTACTCAGAAATAGCAGCGTGAATCAATAAAAAAGGTTTTTTTCCCCAATTTATTTCACATCCCTCTAACTTAAGCAGGAAAAAGACTAAAATAGCCATCCAATAATGGGAAGAATATACTTACAGCACAGCTAGAAACATCTGCAGACAAAACCCCTTCTTGGTGAATATCTTAACCTCTTTCATTTTATGGTATCTACATTGGCCAAAAAAAGCAGAGTTCTCACTTGCCTTTATAGGATATAAACCAGAAAGGTAGCTCATCCTTTTCTACTTTTTTTTCTCCCAGCCCTCTCAGCTGTCTTGAATCACTTCCTTAAGCATAATGTCATCAGGGGACATTAGGTCACCTGTGTATCACAGGCCAATAAATTTAACCTAGATGTTCGGTAGATTAGTCTGACTTTACTCACCTGAACCCTAATGGGATTTAGCCAAACTCGACTGTGTACCACCAGTGAGGAAAGGGAACCACCAAATTCTCATGCCTAAAACAGCTGCATGACTGGATTCTGTTTAGGCAAGATCTACAGAGAGAGTCCAGCTGGCAAACCACCTCCCATAGTGAAAGGGAAGGCAAATATAGGCAAGGCCCCTACCAACCTCACCTCAAGAATCAAAGTCTTTCTCAAGCCTAGATCTTGTAACTAGGTCACCTGAGTAGATTTTATACACACAAAATAATCTTGGAGCAATTTTTCCCTCCAGTTGCTCTCCTATCTCTTCCTGAGGGACTGTAGGAAAGCCATAATAAATACAAAACCCTAGCAAGCAAACAAAAAATAATACAACTGCCCAGTTATGTTTGAGGGGAAAAAGGAAGAAATTCCTTCCTTACTATGCAGGAAACCTCCTTCAGCTCTAAAAAGTAAGTCTAGTCTATAGCTGCTGTCTCATGTGTTAGGAATGTACCAAGCATCATATGCAATTTTTACTCTCCCCTATACCCAGGAAGAAAGCGGGAGATACTGGTCATTCAAAGAGTCCCAAATTTTCAGTCCAGAAAGGATTACTGCAATCTTTTAGTACGACACACAATGCATACACACTCACACGTAACACACAAATTTTTCCTTCAGCCAGATTAAAGCTTTGCTTTTTGAAAGTTTGGGATTGAGAGACAAAAACCCCATGAATTTCTCAGATTTCACTTTCCCAGATCAGCCATTCTGGTATTTAAATTGCACTCACAGCTAGAAAGTTGTACCTTATGTCAAGGCTAGAGTTTTCTAATTCCAACTTCCAGCACTTGACAGAAAGCCTTTATCGTGAATACTTACACACCGGATATGGGAACATGAATGAGTTATCATAGGACAAGGTCAGGTGTTCACTTCTGTATTAATAACTGTTCTTATCCCATGGAAAATGTGAGGCAGCTTACTGTCAGGGAGAACATCAAGTAATCCCTGGCAACACTCTGTCCCCGTGCACACTTTGTTGCCTCCCCATATCACAGGAAGATCTCAAGAAGTAGCCTGTCCGGTTTTCCATGTGCAAGTTCACAGATAGCCCGGCACTATTTCCACCTTTAGTTTTACAAGAACTTAAATTTCTCAAGGTGCCAGGACTCAGGCGGTTGTCTGTGCCTCTAACAGAAAATAAAAGGTAAAGTGCTACCCATACTTCTGCATTCTTTGCCCTTCTTTACTTATGGAACAAGTTGTGACAGCCTATTCCTATCAGATGACCCGAATTCCACTAAGTTACAGTACCTATTGCCTTATGTATTCAAGCATCCCGACATCCTCCTGTTGCTCATGTAGGTTTCTAAGATCAGCACAGAGGCAATTAAAAATATATTCCTTACCTGCACCTTTGTGCCAAACTAAATGATACAATATGTGTGAGAAATCTTTTCGAAGAGTTGCTACATCAGGGGTGAGATGTGCTGAGAATTTGAAACTGATGCAGGATATGAAAAAGAAAATTCGTGAAGTGGTAAGCACTGGAAGGTCACTTTGACCAAGTTTTTCCATTTTCTTGCAGTACATCAGACACAGTCAGTGTTTGGGAGTGCCGAGACAGCACTTGGTAATAACTTCATAATTTCTGTAGTCTTCAACTCAATTTTCACAGATGCATTTACAAGTGCAGAAATGAGCAGGGATCTCATAAGCTATTCTAAAGGATATTTTTATGAAAGAATCTTTCATTCTCTTCCCCACTGCTGAAATTAAACATCCCCTGAAATCCACAGAATGTGCTTGTACAGGTTTCTTCCCAACTTCTACTGCAAACCTCACTGGTAACTTAATACATTGCTTCTAGTTCTCATTTTTCCTCAAAAACTTGTTTTTTAATTAATTTTTTTCCTTGATGAATACATCAAGAACATAATCATTTCATTGTTTTTAATGAGATATTCTCGCATCACACTTCAGAGGTGCTAATCACTTTAAAAAAATTCAGCACACTGATTTTGCATATAATCTTCTATAGATATGATATCTAAAGCTTGATGGCCCAAAGCTCTTCTGTATAGTCTCTTGGAGATGGAAATTCCCCTCAAGAAGACTCCTCACCCTTTTGCACTGTACCATGAGTAGCCATACATACAGGATCTTGCATTCAGATGCAAGAATGGCAAGGCTTTATTTGGATTTTTTTTTTTACAATAGCCCCTTTGTTCTGTTGTAAAATTGTACCTAATGGAGAGATTGACAAAAATGAAGTCCTTGGCTTCTTCAGAGTTTTCTCTTTCTCTCTAGAATTAATAAGTATTCAGTCAAAAGATCAAAAAGTCTCCCTACGTTTGCACAGTTCTTTTGGATCCACCAAAACCAATTATAATCAAAGACGTTCTGCAGTGCCAAGCCTCTTTCTGGCACTTTTTTTTTTTTTAAAGCAGAACTCTTTTAGAAGTCACTGTCCTCAAAATCCTCTCTTGGAGCAGGTGACAGTCCTAACTTTCTGCAAAGAAATCTCTTGCAAAGATATAGGTGTGCATTTCAATTAGGATATGCAAGTAAACTTGTGAAACTCATGCATTTTGCAGATTGCTCTGATTTATCCCGGGTATCCAAGTGGGAAATTACATGGAATAATGTGTGGAATATCTCCTCCATGACCCCTCAGAGACGGATCAGTAAGAACAGAATTTCACTGCCTTTTTCCCCAGACATGTCAAGGAAACTTTGGGGACACAGATAAAAAGCCTAAGCAAAACTTACTTCTGAGCAAAAGAAATAAGGAGGCAAAACCATAGGACAACGATGAATTTCAGGCAGGATTTGAAAAGAGATGGAAGGAGAAAAATACAACTTTCGCCACTCAGACTCATTTAAGAATACCTGTATTTTATTGGTATTGAAATAGACAATCCCTTCAGTTAAAAAACCAACATGCTCTGGTTTGAATTTTCTGCACTCACAGTGCAATGAAAACAGTAACCAAAGTGTTTTAGTTGTCTAGCCATTGTAAAAACATACAAATTTTCAGTATCAGCTGCTCATAAAATTATATATCTTCAGTGTCAAGTTCTGCATACTGGGACAGTGGTTAACCCCGCTGAAGTCAACTGCAAAATCCTGCTGATGTCCTAAGGAAAGAGTTGCTGAATCACGGGCTACACCGAAGTAAATGGACAAACCCCAAAATGTTCAGCCTGTACTCTGCAGAAGGACTGATGAATTATTCTTTGCTTGTCATATCACACTGCCCTTTTACAGCCATGAGAGCTCCCGGGACCTCTTCCAGAGAGGAAACCCCTGGCAGCTGCTGACTACTGGCTGAAAGAGGCTACTGGTGTAACTTGTGAAGCCACTGTGGGGGCTGACTCATTCGCAACTCCTTTTTGCATCACTCATCTGAATTGTCTCTGGCCTATCCATTCCTATAGAGTGAGCAAGACCCTCTATCGTACTCTTTAGTCCTACTTTATTTAATCATACTTTAGGATTTACTCAGGTAAACCTGTGAATGCATAAATATGGAAAGATTTAGAAAAAGTGAAAATGCTACAAGAGCTACTCAATTAATTTCAACCCTGCCCCAAAACAGTTCCCAGTGAAAATGCTACAATGAGAGGACTGTAACAGCAAACAGTTCCTCATTGTTCCCTGCATTATAGAGTATCCCGGGTAAAAAAGGAAGGGGGAATGCTGAATACAGAGATTCATTTTCTTGTTTAAAATGCCTTCCACACGTAACTACCTCGTGCAGAAGCCTTTCAGCTTTGGGTGTAAAACTCGCAACATTGGTGCAGCAAAACGTACAGCAATTGGACTTGATTCTTTTCCTCACACAGCCCACCCAAAAACTGCTTTTCCACCCATCTTAATCCACCACTCCTGCGAAACGCTCCCCATTTTTAAACCGCCCCACCACCTCCCGCGGCGGGGAGGGAGCCTCGGCGGCGCTCGGGCCTTTTGAAGGAACTTGGAAGAAGCGGCTGCCGCCCTCCCGCCCAGCGACAGCGGTCCGGGGCGCGGCCCTCACGCCGCCCCACCCGGTCTCCAGCCCTGCTCTCCTTCACCGGCTGCAAGCCGCAGCCGCCCGCCTTCCACAGAACGCCGAGGGACAGCCAGCGTAGCAGAAACCCCCCGGTCCCACCGCCCCGCGGATAAAACCGCAGCCCCTTCTCGCCGCAGGATGCGGGGCAGCGGGAAAACACAGGAACGGCCTCAGTCACCCGCAGCGTGAAAGGGGTTACCTCGCCGCGCGTGCTCGCAGCCGTTACTAACGGTCGTACCGACGCCCCTCACTCCCCCTCAGCACCGTGCCCCACCCCAGCCCCTCTAACAAAGGAGGCCCAGGGCCACGGCGAGGGGCGGGAGCCGCTGCTCCCTCCGGGGAGCCGCCCTCCCCCAGCCGCGTCCTCCCCAGCCGGGGGCGCTGCCGCCGGCCCCGCACCGCCTCCTCCTTCCGTGGCTGCCCGCCCTTCCNGAGGAGGAGGAGGCCGCGGCGGCACCATGGGTAAGTCGCTCTAGCTCCGCGCTGTGCAGCCCCCTGCTGCCGCCCCTCTGCCCCCGGAGGCCGCCGCCCGCTCTTCTCCGGCGGGTGGGGAGAGGCGACTGGTGCAACTTCCTTATCGGCCGCCTTCCTCCTCTCCGTGCCTTAGCCCAGGAGGAGGGTCGAGACGGCCAGCGGGGCTCTGGAGGGGCGCCCCCCCCTGCCCCCGGCGCTGCCGTGGCTACTGCCCGGCCCTTGCCCCTGCGGCGCAAAGTTTCCGCGGCTCTTGCGCTGCTGCCGGCCAGCCCCGCCTGGCGGCTCTGCCCGAGCCCGGCGCCCCGCCGGTCAGCCCGGTGGTGCTCCCCGCACGGCACCCGCGATCCTCGTTCTGAATTTCAGCGGGTCAGAGGAAAGATAAATTCCCCGAGTGCGAAGGGGGGTTCGGAGCAAGGAGTTATATAAGGCACCTCCAGGACGCTTCCCCAGTTACTGTTTGCATAATGGAGACAGTTGGGGTAATACCTTCAGGGGATTATTTTATAATCTCCGTTCATTGTTTGTGAAAGACGCAAGGACCCAAGGATGTTTCTCCAGCTTTTAGAAAGAGTATTATTTATGCTACAAATGCAGCCATATTACCTATGCCTTTTTTTTATCTTAAGATTCTAAATTAAGTAGTTTTACACTGATTGCCACTTGCATGGAGCTTCCGACAAATGCCATGTGAATCTAGGAAGTACAGTATTTGATTTTTCTTTACAAAGTGCCCAGTGAATTTCTCTTGCCTTTTGCACAAACTGCAGCTCTCCTGGTATTAAACAGCCACTGTAAAACAGATTTCCCAGAAATCTGTCTGTGGTATAGATTCCAGAGATGGGTGAGGAGTACCCCCCTTGAGCTGCCAAAGACCCAGCCAGCCTGCCAGGTGTGATGGTGGGAATCTAGGTTGCAGATCCAGAGGCCAAGGAGCTGTGGTTTGCGACCAGGGTAAAGAGGTGGCAGTTCCTCAATTCAGCTCAGGGGTTTGACATCAGCACTTCCTGTGGCCTTAGGTAAATCATTAGTTTCTTTGCAGATCACGCACATCTTTCATTTTTAACTAGAAGTTTCCATGGCAAGAAGCAGTTGCAATGCCTCAGTTTTTCTGGTTGTGAAATGAGGATAAATACTTATTTAACTCCTTTAAAGCAATGGTGAACCTTTGGAGAATGGTTCAGATTAGAAGCTGCCAGGGTCAGGCATGAGGCATAACTACCAGATTTTATCAGAATTAGGTAAAACTATAATGATGTAGTGAAGGTGTCTCTTTTCATGTGGATGGAAAAGGCAAGACACCAGGATTTAGTTTGCACATGTTTCCTGTCTCCATTCACAAAGCAGGACTGTTAATCTCATCATTCTGGTCGAAGTCTAGTTGTAGCTAACTCTGTTTTGGCTTCCAAAAATAAAAACTTCAGGGCATCAGCTAAAAGCTGTTCAGAAAAGCTGCTGCAGAATTAGCTCAGCATTGCTTTTTAGATGAGACTATGCTTCAGTTGCAGGCAAGTTTGTTGTAAACACTTTGAGAATCTGCTGCAGCTTGCTGCAAAAGTAAGAGTAGTTATAATTATTTTCAGGAAGACTTAAATAAGTTTCCTGTAGAATCTATCAGCACCCGTCCATAATTGCCCAGAGAGATTGCTTGTGAAAATACAGAGGCCTCCCCCCCCATTTCTTCACATACCAGGGCCTCATTCCACTGTCCTTAAAATAAAGGCAAGCTCTAAGTAGCCTCTGCAGCAGATCTTGTTGCTCCAAGGAGTGGCAAAGACTGAATTCAGTTTCACCTTGTCTAGCAACCAGTAATGACTTTCCATGTTTAAGATCTATATTTAAGCTCACACCATCAGTGCACTAGCTTCCCTCATTCAGTTTATAGTATTCTTTTTGGTAACGCATTGCATAAAAGCTGAAAATCCTTAGAATTAAATCAAGGATGAATTTGTTCTTTCTATAGCTTGTATATCATGCCATAAATCATTCTCAACAAACAAGTGTTTGTGGCAGACAGAGACTGCAGTAATGTCTTATGGTTAAACATTTGGTNGAGGAGGAGGAGGCCGCGGCGGCACCATGGGTAAGTCGCTCTAGCTCCGCGCTGTGCAGCCCCCTGCTGCCGCCCCTCTGCCCCCGGAGGCCGCCGCCCGCTCTTCTCCGGCGGGTGGGGAGAGGCGACTGGTGCAACTTCCTTATCGGCCGCCTTCCTCCTCTCCGTGCCTTAGCCCAGGAGGAGGGTCGAGACGGCCAGCGGGGCTCTGGAGGGGCGCCCCCCCCTGCCCCCGGCGCTGCCGTGGCTACTGCCCGGCCCTTGCCCCTGCGGCGCAAAGTTTCCGCGGCTCTTGCGCTGCTGCCGGCCAGCCCCGCCTGGCGGCTCTGCCCGAGCCCGGCGCCCCGCCGGTCAGCCCGGTGGTGCTCCCCGCACGGCACCCGCGATCCTCGTTCTGAATTTCAGCGGGTCAGAGGAAAGATAAATTCCCCGAGTGCGAAGGGGGGTTCGGAGCAAGGAGTTATATAAGGCACCTCCAGGACGCTTCCCCAGTTACTGTTTGCATAATGGAGACAGTTGGGGTAATACCTTCAGGGGATTATTTTATAATCTCCGTTCATTGTTTGTGAAAGACGCAAGGACCCAAGGATGTTTCTCCAGCTTTTAGAAAGAGTATTATTTATGCTACAAATGCAGCCATATTACCTATGCCTTTTTTTTATCTTAAGATTCTAAATTAAGTAGTTTTACACTGATTGCCACTTGCATGGAGCTTCCGACAAATGCCATGTGAATCTAGGAAGTACAGTATTTGATTTTTCTTTACAAAGTGCCCAGTGAATTTCTCTTGCCTTTTGCACAAACTGCAGCTCTCCTGGTATTAAACAGCCACTGTAAAACAGATTTCCCAGAAATCTGTCTGTGGTATAGATTCCAGAGATGGGTGAGGAGTACCCCCCTTGAGCTGCCAAAGACCCAGCCAGCCTGCCAGGTGTGATGGTGGGAATCTAGGTTGCAGATCCAGAGGCCAAGGAGCTGTGGTTTGCGACCAGGGTAAAGAGGTGGCAGTTCCTCAATTCAGCTCAGGGGTTTGACATCAGCACTTCCTGTGGCCTTAGGTAAATCATTAGTTTCTTTGCAGATCACGCACATCTTTCATTTTTAACTAGAAGTTTCCATGGCAAGAAGCAGTTGCAATGCCTCAGTTTTTCTGGTTGTGAAATGAGGATAAATACTTATTTAACTCCTTTAAAGCAATGGTGAACCTTTGGAGAATGGTTCAGATTAGAAGCTGCCAGGGTCAGGCATGAGGCATAACTACCAGATTTTATCAGAATTAGGTAAAACTATAATGATGTAGTGAAGGTGTCTCTTTTCATGTGGATGGAAAAGGCAAGACACCAGGATTTAGTTTGCACATGTTTCCTGTCTCCATTCACAAAGCAGGACTGTTAATCTCATCATTCTGGTCGAAGTCTAGTTGTAGCTAACTCTGTTTTGGCTTCCAAAAATAAAAACTTCAGGGCATCAGCTAAAAGCTGTTCAGAAAAGCTGCTGCAGAATTAGCTCAGCATTGCTTTTTAGATGAGACTATGCTTCAGTTGCAGGCAAGTTTGTTGTAAACACTTTGAGAATCTGCTGCAGCTTGCTGCAAAAGTAAGAGTAGTTATAATTATTTTCAGGAAGACTTAAATAAGTTTCCTGTAGAATCTATCAGCACCCGTCCATAATTGCCCAGAGAGATTGCTTGTGAAAATACAGAGGCCTCCCCCCCCATTTCTTCACATACCAGGGCCTCATTCCACTGTCCTTAAAATAAAGGCAAGCTCTAAGTAGCCTCTGCAGCAGATCTTGTTGCTCCAAGGAGTGGCAAAGACTGAATTCAGTTTCACCTTGTCTAGCAACCAGTAATGACTTTCCATGTTTAAGATCTATATTTAAGCTCACACCATCAGTGCACTAGCTTCCCTCATTCAGTTTATAGTATTCTTTTTGGTAACGCATTGCATAAAAGCTGAAAATCCTTAGAATTAAATCAAGGATGAATTTGTTCTTTCTATAGCTTGTATATCATGCCATAAATCATTCTCAACAAACAAGTGTTTGTGGCAGACAGAGACTGCAGTAATGTCTTATGGTTAAACATTTGGTCTATTCTGTATTTATGAAGGTTGGTATGGTATTAGCTGGTTTGTATACTAATGATATAATATGGAAGCCCAAGCAGGTATATTGTAACTCAAATAAAAAGATTTCTGTTGTTGGATCTGCATTATCTTTACTGTATAGAAATATTTCTGCTGCCACTCTGGTTCCAAGTGTGTGTTCCTCTGTCTACATTCTCATGGCAGTTGTTTCCTCCTAGAAGACAGTGATTTCCTCTCATTAATGTCAGTTCTTTTCAAAATTATCCTTTTTGTTGCTTTCATTTATAGTTTTTAAAGTTGTGTCTGAATACAATTTAAACAATATTCAACTGTTGGCTTCAAGAGACAAGTTGCCTTAAGCACTCCTGGCAGTAGAGCACTTTGAATATTTGAGATGACATGTGAACCACCAGTACTTTACTTCTGTTTTTATAATAACAATTACAGGTTTTTACTTTTCAGTTACTAATGTCATGCTTCAGTTTCACAGTGAATGCCCCCTTTCCTCAGTCATTTTCTTGTTTTTAACCTTGAAAAACACAACTCATATCCTTATGCAAACACACCGTATTCAAGAAGAGCTTTCTATTTGAGAGCAGTGGCCTGTTGAGGTTATTGTAAGCAGGCTGCAGTTATTCCACAGATGTAAATTAATAAAATAAAAACGAGGAACTTGGTTACATGTTGACCACTCAACAGTAATCCATTGGCCCAAAAAGATGGAGAAACACCACGTCTGAGAACTTGTATGCAGAATACAAATACAGACAACAATTTGTTTTTTATGGCATATATCAGTTTGAGGTTTGTCTCTAATAGTGAAAGCTCGTAAAAAATATTCTTCCATTTTGAGAGTACTGGTTTTGTTAGCAGGAAATGGAAGGCAGCCTCTGCTCTTATGAAGCTTAATACATACTTAGGGGCTTAGTTGGGCAACAAACTGCGAGAGCAACCTGCTAGTTGCACAATGAGACCAAGGAGTTTCATAGACTCTTTTTACAATATCTAGCAGTAATAGCATGATGACAAGATAGATAAGGTAGAGAGACTATAACATAGATGGATTTAAGTACTGTCTGTTTAGCTACACTGTTGTCAGAACAAAGATTTATATTGCCCCCATCCTCTCAATATACGCAATTTCCTTTCCCAGTTTTCCTGAAGAATTACCATGTGCAACTGTGTATCAAGTTTTGGGGTCAGCTGCCTGGTTTTAAACACCAAATCCAAACTGAACCACAGATCAGGGTGTAACAAGCATCGGTCTGTCTTCAAGACATTGGTTCACAATAAAGGAGGCAGGAGGGTGTGAAGCTTCCGGCAGGGCTGTGTGCAATATTGCTTTCAGGAAGATAGGGATAAACCTGCCTGCTTTTTATTAAAAAATTAATCATCAGCCTCAGACATGAGAGGAATGAAAGCTAATGAAAAAGAAGTCTTCCATCTTGAGAGCTTTTTCGCTAGTCTTCTTATAAGAGATCCAAGTCAGGCTAATAAACTGCTTGCAAAAGAGGTATATCAATTGCACAAAAAGATAATTTTTAATTCTTTTGAAGTTTTTGCTTAAACAATGAGACTTCTAACACCACCAGCATATTAGTTCTAGCCAGCCAGAATACACCAATTTAATCCAGTATGAAACATTGTATGAGGATTTCCTAAAACAAGACTGTTTTTAGCAAAAGTCTTGTCTTAAAACACAAACACAGAGGAAACTGCTTTTAGACTGCATCTCTTTTACTTCAGTAATGTTCCTCGAAGTGTGGTTCTGAAGCAGCCACAGAGGTTAGATTAGTTCTGACTGACCTTATTTAATGAATAACTGTCCTGTGTTCAGGCCAATATTTGTGATCTTTTGTTACTGTGTGAGACTGAAACCAACCGGTTTTGTCTTTAGCTTTAGGTTAAAGGCTTCATTCACAAATGTGTTTCCTGAGAACAGAATATTCTGAGGTAGTTTCAGAAGTCTGTGAGGAACATCTGGCTTTCTATAGCGTCAAAATAAAAGTAGAAAGAGAAAGGGCAAAAGAACAGCTGAAACCTGAAGGAAACAAAGCAGTAATAATGGAAATGAGAAAGCTACCAAGACAAGAGACAAGAATAGAAGGGAACAAAAATCCCTTAAGGGAGATGCGTGGAGGGAGAGAAATACTAGAAGCAGAGGAAAGACAGGGATAATAAATGGATGAATGAAACAACAGAGGACAGAAATAGTAGAAAGAAATTAGAAGCTCTACTCTGTGCCCCCTCCCCTCCCACCCACCCACAAAAAAAGTTAGGAAAATAGTTGGGGTATAAATGTAAATAAAATCAGATAATTTTTACCCTCTTTTTTTGTAGTACCATTTGGCTGCTGCTGACAGTCCTTGAGAAGACTCATTATAATTTTCCATCTTCCTAAAGTAAAGCTGATTTATTTCTGGAAGTTCTGAGAATTTCATTATTTATAAATNTTCAAGAAGAGCTTTCTATTTGAGAGCAGTGGCCTGTCGAGGTTATTGTAAGCAGGCTGCAGTTATTCCACAGATGTAAATTAATAAAATAAAAACGAGGAACTTGGTTACATGTTGACCACTCAACAGTAATCCATTGGCCCAAAAAGATGGAGAAACACCACGTCTGAGAACTTGTATGCAGAATACAAATACAGACAACAATTTGTTTTTTATGGCATATATCAGTTTGAAGTTTGTCTCTAATAGTGAAAGCTCGTAAAAAATATTCTTCCATTTTGAGAGTACTGGTTTTGTTAGCAGGAAATGGAAGGCAGCCTCTGCTCTTATGAAGCTTAATACATACTTAGGGGCTTAGTTGGGCAACAAACTGCGAGAGCAACCTGCTAGTTGCACAATGAGACCAAGGAGTTTCATAGACTCTTTTTACAATATCTAGCAGTAATAGCATGATGACAAGATAGATAAGGTAGAGAGACTATAACATAGATGGATTTAAGTACTGTCTGTTTAGCTACACTGTTGTCAGAACAAAGATTTATATTGCCCCCATCCTCTCAATATACGCAATTTCCTTTCCCAGTTTTCCTGAAGAATTACCATGTGCAATTGTGTATCAAGTTTTGGGGTCAGCTGCCTGGTTTTAAACACCAAATCCAAACTGAACCACAGATCAGGGTGTAACAAGCATCGGTCTGTCTTCAAGACATTGGTTCACAATAAAGGAGGCAGGAGGGTGTGAAGCTTCCGGCAGGGCTGTGTGCAATATTGCTTTCAGGAAGATAGGGATAAACCTGCCTGCTTTTTATTAAAAAATTAATCATCAGCCTCAGACATGAGAGGAATGAAAGCTAATGAAAAAGAAGTCTTCCATCTTGAGAGCTTTTTCGCTAGTCTTCTTATAAGAGATCCAAGTCAGGCTAATAAACTGCTTGCAAAAGAGGTATATCAATTGCACAAAAAGATAATTTTTAATTCTTTTGAAGTTTTTGCTTAAACAATGAGACTTCTAACACCACCAGCATATTAGTTCTAGCCAGCCAGAATACACCAATTTAATCCAGTATGAAACATTGTATGAGGATTTCCTAAAACAAGACTGTTTTTAGCAAAAGTCTTGTCTTAAAACACAAACACAGAGGAAACTGCTTTTAGACTGCATCTCTTTTACTTCAGTAATGTTCCTCGAAGTGTGGTTCTGAAGCAGCCACAGAGGTTAGATTAGTTCTGACTGACCTTATTTAATGAATAACTGTCCTGTGTTCAGGCCAATATTTGTGATCTTTTGTTACTGTGTGAGACTGAAACCAACCGGTTTTGTCTTTAGCTTTAGGTTAAAGGCTTCATTCACAAATGTGTTTCCTGAGAACAGAATATTCTGAGGTAGTTTCAGAAGTCTGTGAGGAACATCTGGCTTTCTATAGCGTCAAAATAAAAGTAGAAAGAGAAAGGGCAAAAGAACAGCTGAAACCTGAAGGAAACAAAGCAGTAATAATGGAAATGAGAAAGCTACCAAGACAAGAGACAAGAATAGAAGGGAACAAAAATCCCTTAAGGGAGATGCGTGGAGGGAGAGAAATACTAGAAGCAGAGGAAAGACAGGGATAATAAATGGATGAATGAAACAACAGAGGACAGAAATAGTAGAAAGAAATTAGAAGCTCTACTCTGTGCCCCCTCCCCTCCCACCCACCCACAAAAAAAGTTAGGAAAATAGTTGGGGTATAAATGTAAATAAAATCAGATAATTTTTACCCTCTTTTTTTGTAGTACCATTTGGCTGCTGCTGACAGTCCTTGAGAAGACTCATTATAATTTTCCATCTTCCTAAAGTAAAGCTGATTTATTTCTGGAAGTTCTGAGAATTTCATTATTTATAAATATGTAAAAAAAAAAAAAGAGAGAGAGATATTGCCATAAACTAGTGTTTGCTAAATAAAGGGGAAAACAATGTCATCACTGTTTGACAGGAGAGAAAGCTATGGAGATTCATCTGTGGCATCTGTCAAGGAGGTTGGTTGTTATCCCTTCTTAACTCTGTTGCAGGATGCAGTTTATGTCTTAGAATGACAAAGGGACATCAGACAGTGACCCAGTTACTTATGTAAGAGAAAACCCACTTTACACTGTTGACTAGTCTACCTGGGCCTGTTCACATGCTACGTGTTCAAGAAAACGAGCATCCCTGCTGTTTTGATGCTGTTGGAGGCATTACATTTAAGATTCTAGCTTGTTTCCAGATTAAAATAGATTATGAACTACATTTAAACTTCTGGAAATTAGGAGTCTTAAAGTGTTGATGTGTGTTCTCCAGCTAATGGAGAATTTTTTTTAATGACAGTTTGAATTTTAATTAGATAAGGAGCTTTTCCTAGTAAGGGATTTTATAAGTAGCAGCTTTCACTGCAAGGACAATCTCCTAGGGCCTCTTTTTGTTAAATATGGTCTAGAAAATTGTTTCTATTTACAATTTTTAATTTAATGGCAACCAAACAAAAATTGTTTTGGTAGGGTAAAATGATAGTTAAAAGTCACAGACTTCTGAATGTTGAAGTTCCTTTTAGTGCAAAAAATAGCTGATGTGGATTAGAATTTAGGTATGCTCCAGATATGCCTAATAGAATTTGTAAACTCTCTGAGATAAATGTCTGTGGTTCAAGGAGCCTCAAAGCTGTGCAGAGAGTCTGGAGACATTTGTTCAGCCTGAGAGTTACGCACTTGTAGTTTAGGGAGCTTTGAAGTTGTGCAGAAACCCTGGTGATCTCATACTGTTCTTAAGCTGTAGTTCAAGTAGATCACAAAGTTGGCAGGTGTCCAGAAGAATTTGTCAAATCTATAAACCAGATAACTGCTGTTCATTTAACTCCAGATAGAGGACAGAATTTAGTGCAGGATGCTTTGGGACCTGCAAATAAATACAGCATACCTTAACTGTACAAGTATGTGCTCACAAAGCATGTGTCTTGGAAATATCTCTGACTTCAAGCACTTTCAGATACATCTTCACAAATTCTGATAAGAAATGTAAGGGAATGTGTATGTATTTATGAAGTATTTGGAATGCAAAATATGCATAAATTGAGACAATGTAGATGCCTGTATAAAGTTGTGTTAAAATTTGCAGTTTAAAATAAAATAAATGAAGTGCTTTCATTTCATGCTTTCCATTTCTAGGTTAGACACAAACCTCTTATAAAAATCACATTTACACATTTAAAAATCAGGGAAAATAAAAAAATCACACTTTTGCAAAGGAAATATTTTAAGTGATCCATTTCAATATTAGATCCCATTTTCCTCATATTTCACAGCTCTTGGAAGCTTACTGCTTCCTAGACATGTGTTGTAGGAGCATCTGAGACATAAGTCAATTCTGAGCTTTTATTAAAACACTGAGGTGTTCATTGTGTTAGTGATAGCTCAGGGAGATTGATGAAAGGTAATCAGTGTTGTTTAAGTTCATCAGTTTTTTCCATCCACTGATACGTGTCAGCCTGATGGACACAATTTTGAAGAAACATGCAAAATTTGTGTATAATTTTGATTTTTTCTTGACCCTTCCTATCAGTTGAATCAGATTTGACAAGTCATTTCAGTATCTGATTAAATCCAGTTAAGCGGGTGCTTAAATTCACATGGTGAATAGCAGCCTTTCTTTCAAGCTTAATACCTGTGCTCTGCAAATGCACTTGGGAGTAAGACTGGGCAGAGAGAGAGATGGAGACGGAGTGAGAAGACTGAAATTTGAGGAGGAGAGCAGCTAAGCAGTATAGGATGAATGACATGATGAGGATTGAACAAAACCTTGGAGAAATTTATCAGGGCTGCCAATGAGCCTATAGGGAATAGGGCTGTGTTTGGGAGACCTGGAGAGGTGACAGCTCAACATCTCCTATTAGTCTTGAGTTTGCATATCCGCTGCCAGCTGCCTGTGCATTTTAATGGCCTTCCTGATACACTAATATGGGAGCAGCAGGGCACAAAACCTGCAGTTGAAAACCCAATCCTTATCACAGTCTTTACCTCTAGAATACACCAGTCCCACACCACCACCCTCCCCCCCAAGATGGAACAGAATACTTATCCTTCCCTCATCCTATCTTCCATAGAGTAGAGGTCTACAGTTGGAAGAGAGCTCTGTCATACCCAGCACTTTACAAATGCTGTTCTACCCCTTTTGCCCTTAATTATACCTGGACTGGAAACTAAAATTGCATTGTACCATATGGATTAATTCTGTGATGATGTTTTGTGGATGGGACCTGAAAATTCTGATTGCCTATTGATTTAGCTTAAATGTCGAAACCCATAAAATGTGACAACATGCAAGACTTTATGGTCTCCAGGATGAGTGGAGTGCTTGGCTGAGGAGGTCTGCGTGTTGCTGAAGGGTGGCCTGCTTTCTGGCAGCTAGGAACTCCTCTTGGGACCATATTTAGAAATACTTCCTGTCTTTGATGTTGGACATGACAGTGACTTAAATTTATGGGACAAAATAGCCTTAAATGCAACTTTACAAGTACATGTCACTATTTACAGGGCCAGTAGCACACCTGTTCCCTTCTGTAGCCTTGCTAAATTCATTCCCGTATCCCTTCTCTATGGAGAAATCCCGTCGTGCTTCTTGCAGTTGACAGCACCCAGTACCCTGCAGGCGTAACTTGAGTTCAGTACTGCCAAATAGCTACTTGTGCTACATGAAGGCTTTGGAACAATTTCCTTAAATCAAAATGCTGTTTTATCTTGACAGCAGGAACAAAGCATGGGAAGAGAAAAGGGTTTTAAAACTAAAGCAGGATTGTACACATCTTTCTTATCTAAATCTTCCCTGTCCACAGAGTGTTTAACTTACCCCTCCCGGGCCTCTGGAGGAACTGACTGAAGTCGGTCTTCCGAGCCTAGTGTACTTGGTAAATAGCATCTTCATATCTCTGACCGCTTCCTTCAGCAATCTTACGTTGTGCACGCTGTCAGTGACTGGATTGCTGGTCATGTTAAGACCCTGTTGTACAAATACCTATGACACCCCTCCTGAATTTCAGTGAGCAATTTAAGAGGAAATTCAGTGAGTGAACATGACCATCGGGAGGAGTGGCGGCAGCAATTAACAGTTATGACATATTTCCCCACTTACTTTTCTGTCTTTCTTTTTTCCCCTCTCCTCTAAGTAGCTAGTAGCCATTATTTTTCCTCCTTCCTCTCCCATGCTTATGTGTTGAACTGATTTTAGGATCAGGATGTTGTTCTATGGAGGAGCGCGGGGCGGGGCAGAAATAAAGGCCAACCATAACAGAATGCTGGTCTGTGAACACATTCATTGTAAAAATGTCTGGTGTGATTAAATGGATGTAGAAATCCATTAATACACTTTATACAAATACATTTGCCCCCATTCTGCAAAACCTGTTGGGCAGCCTCTTTCTTACCTAGATCTCCACAAAGCTCAGGGATAATATACAGACATGCCAGCTCCTGCCATATGGAATTAGGGGAAAAGCAGGGAAATGTTGGTGATGGAGGGAAAGAGGTGGAACATGTACGTAAGAGATTGCTGACAGAAACCAAGCAGGTTCATGGGGTTTTTTTTGTTGGTTGTTTTTTTTTTTAAATCTTCGCAATAAAAATTCTATCACCCATTTACAGCAAGATAGTGCTTCAGTCCAATCAAAGATACCAATCAACACATTTATGTGCAGCAGTGCCCAAAATACAGTGTGCACTTTCCAGGCAAAAAACACACTTCTCTATGTGATGTTATAATGTACTTATTTTCTTCAAGTCTTTTCTATTTTACCTAAGAATCCTTTCTTACTCTTCGCACTCTCTTCCACAGCCATCCTAGTCCTTCAGTCTTCTTTATTTCATTGCCCAGTTTTCTATAGTCTTCCTCCTCTCTACCTCCTCCAGTTATCTGTTCTTTTCCCTCTTTCCTCCCATCTCCCACTCTCTTTCCTCCTCTGGTTCTGTCTTTATTAATTAAATATCTGACAGCTTCTTCCATCATCCACCCTTTCCACTATCTTTGTTAGGGAAAGAATTGAAAAACTGGCGCTCCACTTTCTAATTTCAAGAGCTGAGGTGTTTTTTTTTTCTTCTCTTTAGTTAAGTATCAGTTATTTACAACCAGTTTAAAATCATGCTTCAGTTTTGCCTAATATACTTGTACAATAAGTGAGAATATGTGAAAGAATGTATCTTGTAGGAAAGAAATCATACAGAATTGGGCCCTATTCATGTAAATGCTATTTATACAGCATTCTTGTACCCACACAAAGCCCACACTGAGTTCCACTGAAGTCATTGGAATTCTGCTTTTCTGACTCAACTGTAGTAGAGCTTAAACCTTGTCCTCTTTCGGTGAAACCATGTAAAATGGTATGCATTGCCCTGTTGTTTAAAGACGTAGAAATATTGGCTCTCCAATTTATACAGTTGGGGGGAAAAATGTCAGAGATTGGACCAATTTTGATCATCAGAAGCACTGTTAAAATGTCTTTTATTCATAGGTGTGATGCTATACTAACATGTAGCACTCAAAGGAACTTGCCAAATGAAGAGCCACATGCTCTGATAAAGACAATGATTTGCTGAACTTGAGAACTTAATTTTTCTTAAAACTTGATGGAATTGCATAGTTTATATAATTTGTTACATCAAAGAAGAAACTAATTTAGCATGGAGATCATCATATTAGAACATCCTCATGTAAAAGGAATAGTAAGCACAGTGTCATAAACTATTAATATACATACAGTGACCTTTGTTATATCTTGTAGCAGCATAGGGAAAAAGAAAAATTATGTTTTCAGAAATCTGTTTCAGAAACTCACTATATAGCCATCAGATGATGACTTTTGATGCTTTCTGATATTCCCAGAAAATATTAGGAATCCCTCTTTTCAAGACTGCTACACATTATGCTTCTAATGACATATATGAGAGTGTGGACACTTAATACTCTAAAAGCAAGAATGGTGGAGAGAAACAAAAACCAATTCAATACACTTTTTCAGAATGCATCTTTGTCCCAGAAATGATCTGAAGCACTTGTTTATTTGTATTAAGGCCATAACTTCTCCCTTTACAAGGAGGGTGAATGCATCACAGTTCTTTTTTGGCTGTTGAGAACAAGGTAGAATTTAAGACTTCTTATACAGTCTCTGTAAGAGACTGGAAGAGTTCTCTTGTGAACATAAAATTTGAGTTCAGTGCATGTACCCAGTTCAAAACTGATGGCTGGGGAGAGAAATGCCCTAGATAATACAGCACTTCATGTTAGCAAGGGGTGGCCTGTTTTACTTTTTTTTTTTTTTCTTTAAATTGATATTAAATAGACTTTCTGATAAAAAGCAACAGCTGTGGACTACTGGATTGGTTTTAGCCTACTTAGCTCTTCCAGTTATGTTTTCACAACAGCAAGGTGTCACTTGGAAGGCAGCATACTTAGCAACTATTTAAACTAAATGGCTTTCTTTTCTAAAATCAGAAACAGTCATCAACAAAACAGCATTTTTAGCTGTACATAAAGAACTTGCTGTATTTTTTTTGAAAGCTGGTTAATAGGCACATTTTACAAAATTACTTAATCTTTGGCAGGTTTTTTGAAATGTGGGCTTTTCTGTTTGACCTTTTTTATGTCCTAAAAAAATAGGAGAGCCTATTAAATTTTTTTTCCCATTACCAGAAATTTATTTGTTAGAATCAGAAACATGCTGAGGACCCTCTTGTGTATCAAACTCTGCTTGGGCAGACAGAGGTGTAACTCTGAGATCAAGGATTAGATATCAAACTTGAAAACTCAGGAATTTTTGCAAGCTCCTTATTGTTTTCTTTCTTTATTCTCCCCAGTCTCATGTACTTCTTGCAAAAGCAGTGATTGTAACAAAACAGGCCTCTTCTGATTTTGCTCACAATTTGGAATGAAAATATTTTTGTTTTAACAGTTTTTGTTTTAGCACTAATTGTTGGCCTCTCAAAGAACAATCAGAATGGGTTTTTGATGGCCACTATGTTTATTGTATTTATGTAATAGTTAAAGATTCTGTACTTCTTAGGCTTTGATCATGTAGGATGTGTTGGACTTCAGTGTTATTTTCTAACACCTTCAGAGGGTTGGTGCAAGTTTAGAAGCCAGATTCTGCTTGCTTACATGAGCATACTATTCTGCTCTTTATTTGTGGAACTAATTTGTCCCCAGGACTCAGCATATCATTTGAATCTTTTCATTCTAGAGGTTTCTGCTGCTTCATCTGATGAAATCTAAGAGTAATGTAAAACCATCAGACAAGAAAGTCTGGTTGCTTTGACATGAAAGATCTGCATGCTCAACACAGAGCTTATAAAGAGGCATTAATTTAATGAAAGTAAAACTGAGACATGACTTCTTTAAATTGAATACAGCAAACTCTAGAATGACATGATTAAGTGTGTGTTGTAGGTTTAAATGATGCCGTATAGCAGTGCTTTAAGTGACCTGGTTGCAGAGCATTTAGAAAAGGTAATCTGTTGAAACCAGCTTTGCTGCTGAAGCCTCTGTGTAGTCAGATTGTGTCCTCAGTTCCCCGTTGCCCTGTATTATGCATAAAGTGACTGCAAATTTGATTTAAGATGGTAATTGGGCCCAAACTGTTGCTTTTATATTCTGCCTGGACATAAATGACCATAGGATAATGGGTAATAAAGTGATGGGTAATAAAATGATGCCCATGGTGCCTTCATATTTGAGATGACTTGAAGAAGTCTCATTTTTAAATACTCATCATAGTTTAGTAGAATTAATGGTTTTAAAATCTGCATACAGTTTTTAGGCTGCAGTGACTCACAGCTGTGGAAGCCAGAAAAAGCTGCAGATGTTTGGTACACTGGAGAATTTGCGGCACAAGGGAATTAGGAGTATTCTCAAAAGACTAATTAGTTCAGTGTATCATGATGTCAGAGACAGATGAGGAAATCTGAGTCTCATGCACTAGAGGGAAAAGGTAGGTGTGCTGGCCATGGGTGACAACCAGACAGTTACTGAAAAGATAAGACCTCTGAGTTCTGTCATTAAAATAAATCCTCTTCAGAGGGATCTATAAACATTAGTTCATCTAAATAGCCTTTTAAGTGAGAGAATGAAGATAACATTATGTTTAACTACATGAAAAGTGAAGCAGGGAAATAAAACCAAACTCAAATTTAACCCTCCCATCCGGAATCTGTTTCTTTAAAAAAGTGAAAACAAGACTAAGACAGTAGATTGTAAAAAGTTGTCTTCCTCTCTACTTCCATTCTCATGCAGGATTTATAGTTAATGTATTGGAGAAGGCTGCTATTCACCCAGATAAGGAAATAGGAAATAAGAGAAAACTAGATTTTTACCTTGAACTCTGAAATGTGAAAGTAAACAACTAGTGTAACAAATGAAAGGCATGCTTTGCAAAAGAGATATTGGTTCAATATATGTGAAAACATTTGCTCCTAAAATGTAGTTTTCTGGTGTCACTGCATTATTGAAAGAGATATCAAGGTGCAAAAGGTGTCATAATGACAGCTAGAATTAAACCCAGCATTTTCAAAGGCCTGTGTTCAGACCACAACTCCGTATTTACCTCAAAATATAAAGTTTCTGGGTATTTTGATAATGATTTCATTATATGTATATCAGCTCCTGACAATTAATAGGCTGGAAAGTTCCTAACCACTTGTTTTAATAGGAAAGTGGAGAGTTAATATACTTTAGTAGTTCTACTAGTAAACAGTTCACAAAATTGCATCTGTGGTACTTATGTTCCATTTGTGTCATGTACACTGTCATCTCACAAATTTTGATATTTTTGATATTTTTTTTAACCACAATTCACATGTCTAATGCTTTTTTTTTTCTTTTCAGAGATAGAAATAATTAATAATCTTTCCTTGGTATTAAAATATTGCTACAGAAAGCAAGCCTCATTGAAACTCTTTTTGTTTGCCTTTACAACTGAAGACCACAGTGAAAGGGAGTCCACCTTCTCTGTTCTTCAAAGTTGTAACATAAGAGTTAGAGAGCAGGAATAGTCAGACCAGGATTTTTCCAATCTGTGCTCTGCTAATTTTTAGTAACACCAAGCAGTTGCATTTCCGATGCACAGAAGGACTTAGACGTAGCTGTAAGAACCATGTCCTACTTGAAGGCACTGTAATAAGCCCTGTGGTAGAAACAGCAAGGTGTTTTGAGTTGAAATTTGAACAGATTCATGGAATCATAGAAGAAATACAGAATTGTCATTTGGAAGGATTTTGAAGCAGGACTGTTGCCAACACTAGAATCAGGTCAACTATGACTAGCTACTACTTGAAGCCTCCTTAGTATTTGTAATGTCCCTTCAGGTAGCTGCAGGCCCCCTTAGGCTCCTCTTTGCCAGACTACAGAAGCCCACAACCTCCCCTTACACATCATGTGTTACGGGCACATGCCCATCTTGGTAGCTGTGTCCTAGACTCTTCCCCATTTTTCAGTATGCTCCTTAATCTGGGACACTCAGAACCAGACAAAGAATTTTGGGACACACAAATCCTTGCCAGGCATCAAGCAGAGCCTTGATCTGCTGGCCACACTCCTAATATAACCAATATACAGTTTGCTTTATTTACCTTGAGAGCATGCTGCTGCCTCATGCTTTACTTGGCATCCACTGTAACCCCTGGGTCTTTTCAACAGTTTGTTCCCAGCCTGCATCAATGCTTGGGGTTATTCTGCCTTAGCTGCAGAACTTGGTGCTTATCCTTGTTGAACTTCATGAGACTTCTGTTGATCCAGTCCCCACATTTCTGAAAGGTGCCTCTGCATTAGTATTTGGTATGCCAGGCGTTCCCCCAAATTTACTGTTGTCTGGGAAGGATTACAAATGCATATCTACCTTCAGGCTATACTGGTTTCAAACACAAACTGCATACTCAAAATCTGCAGTTTAACCAGTCCATATAGGGCCCCGTAGACTCACATTTGACTTCCTGATACTAAGTAAAGCAATGAGAAACACTTCATATCTGTTACTCTAGAAAAACTAAAAAAGTCTGTATACTTGAAAAAACGTCTAGGAGTGTTTAGTGTCTAGAGTGTTAGACTAGCATTTGCAGTCATAAGTGAACATGAGTTACTGGCAATCATTTAATGCAAGTGAATAGAGGATGGCAAACCTTAATTTCTACACACCCAAAAGACTTAATTCTGCAGAATCACACTGACGATGAAATATGGATTCCCACGTGTAGCCTAAATGGGATTTCAGCTTTTTCTGTGCTACATAACTTACTTAGCTGATGAGAAATGCATTGAGATTGACTTGTGAGAGCAATTAATGGCAAACCATTGGATCCAGATCTCCCAGTCATTCTCATGAGAGCCCTACTGAGCATGACACAGCTCTCACCTTGTCTAAATGTCCAATTTCCTTTCCAGCTAAGCAGGGGACAGGGCATACCTTGAGCTTTCTCTGACATGGAATATGATGAGCTAGAATGCATACTTAGAACCTCTCCTGAGTCTCCCCCACTTTAGTTAAAGCCAGTCTGTTTGTCATGGCCCATATCTGATTTAACTACAGAGGTAAAAGCCCCTACCTAAATTAGGCTCATTTATTCCAACATATTGTGCTTTTACTTGTGTATTATTATTATTTTTAAGTATTTCTTTCAGCTTCAGTAATAAATTTTTATCAATTTGGAGCAAAAGGAAGCTTTTCTAAGATAGATGAATCTAGCAGAGTTATTTGCTAGCATCTGCCGCTATTTTTGTCCCTCTAGAGCACCTATGGTGTAGACCTGAAATGGGACAATCAAAATGTTTGCTTAACTAGATCAGAATAATTCCCTTTGACAGAGGCATTTAATACTTCTCTAGTGGGACATAACTGCACTGTTTTTCAAGGGATTATCACAGTGGATCCTACTCACAGGGAAGACAAATTTCAGTATAAATGGGTGGCAATGCACAGACATGGATTTCCTGGGATATTTTAGATTCTTCAGTGCTAGTAGAGTTTGTTAGTTCTCTCCCTCTGGGCCTTCCTGTAATCTTTTCCTTGGAGGAGTCCAACTCTGATTACATATGGAAAGTGCTGACATAGTATAGGGGGGAACTTAGTCTGAGAAGGCCCAATGTCTAGCTGAGATACAGGAGCTATGCATGTCGTCTGCTAGATTTATAGGGGATTTGAAATTACCAATGGTTACCAAACTACTACTCATTTTGCCTAGCTGCCTATTTCAATGGGACATGAGGAAGAAGAAAGACTGCTTTTTATCTTGTGTTTATAACTGAAACATTAGCAATTTTCCTGATAAATATTGCTTTAAGGATCAATTCTGACTGTATTAATTAATATTACCTCAATAACATTCCATATGAGGCTTTTATGTGTTAATAAAATGGTGAGGAAGGATATTAAAACTGATAATGCTTTTTAAAAATTTTTATTCTTATATGCAGCAATAGCAAAGATTCTTTCCTCAAGTGTGGTCCCTTTGTGGCTGGCATCTGTGGGAGTTGTTGACTCCCACATATGCTGACCAAGAGGAATTTTCCTTGGTGCAAACACTATAAACATACCATATAGAGGGGACTGTGCTGTTCCTTAATGTTTATGCAAGATGCCTAGTGAAGGATGGCCTAAGGCACACTGTTGGGAGTTTTTCAGACTATTGACAGACTGTTGCAAAGATTCTTAGTCTCTTGACTGTCAAGCAGTCCATAAATAACTCCTCAGGGCACTCAGTTATGCTAAAGGTTGCAGCATCCTTGTTACATGGAGGAGCTGGTCAGGAAATCACCTCTCAGAAAGTCATGCTGGGTTTTGACTTCTGTTCTCTGCGTCTCTGCCTTCTGAAGTATCGCTGTATCTTTCAGCCTTAATGGCAAAAGGACTGGCAGTCGGTCAGTAGCTCAATCCTTCTAAGAGTCTTTGTTGGGTAGTTTACAGACATAGACCAGTGTAACAGCACAAATGCAGTTAACAGTGATACAGTTCTCTGAGACAATGATTGAAAGAGGCATAAAATAAATAACATGAATATCCTTACTTCAGTGGAAGTTTCTCTGTAGACGCGTGGTTAGGGACAGACTGCATTACACATATGCTTTGGACTTTAGGTGCTGGTTCCCAGTGTGGCATTCAGAAACCTGAGCAAGGAGTTATGTCTCTCTAAATAAACAGTGCCTGGAGAGTTCAGAGTAGTATCAACTACCGAGCTCAGCAGGAAACCACCCATAATTAATATGCATACCACTTACCCATCAGCAAAATTTCTGCATTAAGCCCAGAGCCTTGAATTATTTCTTGGAGGTGGATGCCTGCACCTTTTCTATTAAAGTCTGAACCTTCATTCCTCCTTCTTTTCAAATGTGAATGGAGGAGGAGGTGCAGCTGGGTTACCACTGTCACCTTCTTTGGGACAGGCACATGTTTACGCAGGAAAGAGAATAGTCCAGGCTTTTTCTCTGTCTCTGCCTGAAATTGAAGCTGTGCCCTCAAACAGACCAGAAAACCAGGCCTAATGGTGGTATGTGTTCGTAGCCTATTAGCCAAAGCATGTTTTTTAAAAGGTGGAGGTGTTTAGTTCCAGCACTTTCATTTGTTTTATGCGATGACTGCTTATTATAAAATATGTCTCAACAGAAGAGATAGGAAGGTATTTCAGTCCTCACATGAAAAATATAAAAATCTGGTTTGAGTATGTTTCTGGGAAATTGTATTTAAAACCTTTCAGGTAGAGGACAGCATTTGGTTTATTTTCACGTTTAGGCTAATGTGCGAAAGGCACTTTCACCTTTTTGCCATGTACTTTCTGTTGGATGCTAGTGCCTTTCTCCAAGAATTCCTATTGTCATCTGTGTGTACTGGGCACATTTGAAGAAGGGCCAAGGAGAGTTGGAGGCTCCCTTAGAGATACTGATAAGGCTAATATATGAATTCAGTTATTAAGCTGCCTGAGAGGACTAGGAAAGTTCTGGATTTGGGCTTAAGCTCAATGAATGCATGTGGAACTTCAAAGGAAAAAAGGTTAAATTTATCCAGAATTTGGTGACAGGTGAATGGCACCCATAGGAGGTAGGCTTCCTAGAGTCATCTCAGTGTATAAAACTGGTTTTTTTCTCCCCTGTGACTTAAGGGTCAGTAAAGATCAGCTTGGTCATCAGAGGGATAAATGTCTTTGAGAGTACAGTGGACATTCTTGACCTGGGGCCCGTAACATTTGCAACTGTATCCAGTTATCACAGAACCTTGTATCCCTTGTGAAACACATCCCAAGGACTTCTTTGTCCTCCCCATCTGCTATTAGCTCTGCCCTTCATTCTTGAGACCTGCAGATTGTATGCAGAGCCTGACTCCTCTCAGTTTCTGTCAATATGACTCTTTACTTAATCTGAGAGATGGTTATTAAGCAGCGAAAGCAAAGCACTCCTCCACTTTGCAACACACTCAGATCACGCTTGTGGGGGAAACAAACGACTTGCAGTTTAATGTAAGAAGTGGCATTTTGCAGAAATCTTTTGTCTTTTAAAAATATATTTCTTTTTGGGAAAAAATAATCTTGGTTGCCTTTTTTATTGAGCTTCCTACAAATACATGTGTCTTGGGAGCATTTCACTTGTTTTTGGCATGTGGTCCAAACACAGCTGATTGCAGAATGGGGGATTAATAGTTTAATTAAGAGTCATGAGATTTAAGACCTCTAAAGTAGCCTTTACTTTTGGAGATTTTTTTCCCCTGATTCGCACTGTCAGATTTTCTGTCTCTAAAAACATATTTTCAGTGGATACATATTGCATCTTCTCACTCATTCAAATGTTCATGGTAGTGGTTTGAAGTAATACTTGAGGCTTATAACATTTGGATTATGATTTGCCCAGCTGGAATATGCTGCCTCAGAACATCAGTACCATGTTTACTGCACTGTCACTGTTGTATAATTTTTACTAAATAAAGCTCTTAAATGCTGTGCAGAGGTTAATGATCACTTATAACTGCAGCAGTCATGCAGAATACTAGTGGGTTTTGTGGAAATCTTTCTTTAAAATAGGGTTATATTAAGCATTTTCGGCACCATTTTAATTTTGCCATCTGATTATGCAGTTTTATGTCAGTCTTACATGAAAACTCAGTTGAATCCTTTTCACCTAGAGAGCATCTGAGCTGGTCCTCTCACTGCATTCTTAAGTGACAACAAATAACTGCATTAATAGGTAAATATTTATCATTACAGGAATTAACCACAGATGTCTACTAATCTTAGTAACACCAGGTTTAAGGCAGTACAGGATACCTTTATAAACAAACTCTAGAGTACATTTTGGCCCTGAAATGCTTATAGATGAATTATACTGACAACCTGGTCTTCAGTTTACAATATGTGGGCACCACAATCTGCCTACAAAGTGCATATTCTTGATTTAGGGCCATTTTAGTAATTTTTGCTAAACTGCTAAATTAAAGGACTAGTGGCATCAGATAATCTCACCAGCCAAGAAGTAGTGCTTTCCAGGATTGACTTAATTTCCCTTGTATCCTTCATTAACATTAGAGAATATTAGAAAGCCTTTTTCTCCAAGGCATGAGGAGACTGTCACACTTCTATCATCCCTTCTGTGGTTAAAGGAAATTTTTGAATTATACGTTTTAACACAATTATGTTTTCAGGAGGAAAGACACATTCTTGTGTGATAGTCTTTCCTTCCCTTTCTTCCTTGTGAGAAAAATGTTTTGCCGAGAGTAAATTTAGTAGGAGAATACAGGAAAACAAGTATTTACCACCATATGAGTTTTTAATTGTAAGATATGTAAATAAAGAAGTTTAGAGTCATGTATTAGATTTGCAACTGATCTCTTTCTAACGAACTTTCACCAAAACCCAAACAATAGCACAAATGGCAGGTCACTTCCATTATGAACTTGTTTGCATACACTCATCAAAATCAAAAAGTATATTTTCAGGCCTGACAACTTTCATGCAGAGCTTGTCATTATCGTGTAGCTTGAATTAAAAGTAGTGATTTTTTTTGTAATTTTGGGGAAAATGAAATAAAAACAAATTAAAAGCAAATTTTTAAAGTTCTCTGGAGAACAGCATAAACCACCGTTAAGACTTCAAATCTAAGGAATATGTGCCCTTTGGGACATCACTGTGAAAACCCGCAAGCTGACAAGATGCAGAGGCTGCAACTCTCAACCTTCTGCTGGGATAGAAAATTGGGGGAAAACTGCATGCTTCCATAAAAAGATAACTGGGGGGGACAATTGTAGTAGAGCAGCTGGTTTAGGTTATGTATCTTCTTGTCAAGAAGGAACATGGAACTTACGTGAATGTTCTTGCATAACAGAATGTCTTATGTCTTTTTAATTAGGAACAGCTAAGCTAATTTCATTTATGACCTTTTTTTCATTTGTTTTTAAGCTTTATTTTACCAGTGATGGATGTATTATTTTGTATTATTGTATTATATTATATTATTTTATAGAGATATTATATATCTCTAGATAAAATAATAGAATACAAAATGAACTTTATAATTATATCAGGGTAAGTATTTACCCTCCTTGCTAAGGTTTTGTTGAAGTGCACTGTGCAAGCCCTCAGTCTCTAAATGTCTAGTGTTACATTCTGTCAGGCATCAGAGATTTTTCACAGAGCTAACATGCTAAGGGAACTATATCAGCATAGGACACCATGCTAGCAACTGCCATGGAGAAACTCAAGTTAATAGCTGGACCAGGAGAAAATGGGTTGCTAAAAGTGCTCTGATCGAGCTTGAATTTAAAACTAGCTGCTTGAAGATCTAGCAAAGAAAACAATTTCTTAGCTCGGAAAAGGACTGGGAAATTCAAGCCTCCATATTTTAAAAGTTTTTAAAGGGCTTACCGTTCAGAAAGATGCTCAAGGTCCAGACTTCCTTCCAGAATGGTACGCATTTGCAGGGAGGTACAACAATTTGTATGCCATAATCACATGCAAAAGACAGTAGCAAACCAAAGGAAAGTTATTAACTGATAAAAATTTAAAATTTCAGACCAGAAATACAAAAGCAGATTATATAAATCGTTACTTTTCAATGCCAACTAATTTAATCTGCCAAGGTACCTTTAAAAATGTAGCACTAAGTCAGTAATTATAGAACATGTGGAAACATCATTATGTTCTGTTATTAGGTCTTCTATAGCCTTTCCTTAAAGCTTCACAGCTTTCCCTAGATTAGTCGCTATTTTTCCACTGCTCAGACCTATTTTATTTCCTGTAGTAGATTGCTCTTTGGGTCCTAATCATATATGTTATGGTTTTGGAGATCGGAGTAGCTGGTTTTAATTAAGTCCACAGCCAAGAGTTGAAAGAGAATGTCAAAGCAAAGATCTTTCTATTCAAATCCATTCAAAAACTCCATTTTGTTGTATTGCGCACAAGTTAATTAAAACAACAATAAAAATAGTCTATATTTTTACAGTTGTACTCCCTTTAGTATCTTATGTTAGGACCTCCAAGTGTTTATGCACACATGGAAGGCTACTTACAAAAATACTGCAGTAAGAATGAAAAAGTTACTCGCAGATAAGTAGTGACAGAATCTGTAGTGACAGTAGTGACAGAATCAGGGCTTTATCTGTCTTCTGAGCGCTTATCCTACAGGCATTTAAGATATAAATTAATCCCATTAATTTACAGATTTTATACTTGATTCAGCTAAAAGGTGTTGAGGGATAGGAATGAGGAGGGAGTGTTACTAAGCCACTTCTCATAACTGAAATAGGATTTTTGTCTCACTGTGTATTTCTCATGTCTCAGACAACTGGTCCTCTACCTGAGAGTCCGATGGAGCATTCAGTATTGTTTTACCTGTCTCTTTTGACTCAGTATTGTGCAGAAGTGGATCACCTTGATTACCTCTGCCAGTCTTGCAATGTGGTGAATCCTCACGGATAATTTGGCTATTACTATGATTGTTTTAGTAGCTGTTTTGCATTGAAGACTATAGACCAGGCCAAGCAATTCAGTGCTAATGTGTTTATGATGTATACAACCTTATCAGATAGACTCGTAGCATCACATGAAAAATTAAGTCATTAGGGACATCAGAGGTCACCTAATACAGCGTCCTGTTACAAGCTGGGCTAACTTTGAAGCTAGATCAGGTCGCTCAAAATGGGTGGGTTTTTTTGTGAAACCAATTTTGGTTTTCCAAGGCAAACTTGAATATAAATTACAGTGTGGAATATATTTTTCTCTATTAAATACATGTATTTTAGCACAGTGACTAGAGAACAAATCTATAATGAATTTTGGCACTAAAAGATATATACTTAATATATACTGAGCGTAGTACCCATCTGTTGCTGAATCTCTCTCCTTGCTCAGAGCAGTTCTTGCGATTTTTTTCCCCTGGGAAGATTTTTATCACTGAACTTTTCTTTAACTTGCTGTCTACTGTGGCTTTAACTGTCTGTACCTCCTCCCATTCCGTTGGCCCTGAGCAGGCTGAGCAGATTCTGATTATGATTGCAGTTTTAGAACAACTGTGCACCAGGTTTTCACTTTCACTTTGCATTTGCCTTATAAGGAACTTGGAGCAGCAGTAGATTGAACAATCCTAAATGTTAGAAAAAATACATAAACGCAAGCAACAACCCAAAGCAAAACCTCAGCAGTTTACTTTCAAGGTTAGTTTCAAGTTTACATGCAAGTAAACTTGTTAGAACCTAACCATCTGTACACTATTAGGTGCGTATAAAAAAAAAAAAGGTAAATAAAAAAGCTGTCAAATGACTCTTGAACATTCAAACGGCTCAAAGGCTCTTTGTGTGGTAATGTTGGCACAGCTCCTAAGTGACCAGATGGAATTTTATTAACACTCAACAGGACAAGGGCTGAGATTTTGTTTCTTAACTTACTATATTTGAAACACTTGTAGAGAATGTGTCAGAAAGCTTGATATTTTTTCCTACTACGCAAAATTACACATATACCTTCCCTTAATGCAAAGATGTTGGCTGCTTCAGAGGTTGCAATTTCTTTAAGTTGGGTAATAGAAGAGAGATGCATGGTAAATTTAAGTATCACAACTTTTTAGTGAATTTTAAAAAGGTGGTTTTATATATGCAATTAGTGGTTATATTTTTAAAAGCAAGATTTAGAGACAGGCTTTTTAATAAACAGACTTAAAGAATGTATTTTTATAAGAGAAAACAAAAAAAAAATCTAAGTATTAAAATACCCTTGATTTCTGACATCAATAACCACTGGCAGTAGTGATGTCAGATTTCCACTTAAGGACTCTGGTAAACACACAAATCCATGTGAATTTATATAAATCCTCCTTTTCTGGCGTCATCATGGGTTTATTATCAGTAAGAAATATCTGAAAACTGAAAATCTCCATTGTCTCTGATAAATTGCAGGATGACCTTCAAACCAGACAGCTTAAGAAGCAAAGAAACCAAATGTGTAACACACTGCAGACCTATCGTTTGCCCTGTGCCTTTTAAATGCTTCCTTTTCATAATCAAGGTTTTCAGGAAACTCATAATAGATAGAAATATGCTGTGTTAAAGATTACTGTTTCACAACATGTGACTTACCTGAGGCTTCATGAAGAGCACTGATGTGACATACAATTAGAGTTAGTGGTATTCATTATGAGCCTGGGTATCTTATTCAGACAAAATTCTCACTGTTGCTGGTGAAAGATGAGCCTGAGGGCTTTGTACAGAATCAGATCCTGTATTTGTTCAACAACTCAAACGGGTAGCATAAGTTTAGTTATGACAGATATTGTACTGTGGACTTATATTGTATAATTTATATATACTTACTTCATAGTATAGGCTAAGGACCAGTTTCAGAGCTTGTTGAAGTCAATGGGAGTTTTTCTCAGCTTCTTCTTCAGTACTGTTGCCAGTCCTGGAACTTTGTATCCTCAGTCTTGCATTACCTGATTTTCATTTATTTATGTATTTATTTTATTTTTATTAAAGCTCCAGTTTATCCCTTTCATGTAGGAGAAGGCGATAGGCCCAGTATCATTACAAGAGGAAAAAGTAATTTAAACTTGTTTACTGAAAAAGCTAGTAGTAGATTAACTTTATTATATAGATTAGGAATGTATACTTCAAATCTAAATCACTGTCCTGCATTATAGGGTCCTGCAAATGTCCATTCAGACTAACTTCTGGCATTACATATGTGTTATTTTGTTACTTAACAAGCCATATTTTGTACGCAACTTGGAAAAAGTATAGAGAATTGGGAGCCTCATTAAATTATGCAAAGAAAAAAAATCAGTGTTTGTTCTAATATTATAATATATACATTAAATCAGTGTTTGTTTTAATATATTAAGGGAAATAGTTTAAAGGAAAATTCAAAAACATTTTAGGAAAATGTTTTCCTCTTACGTGTTTGTGTAGTGTCTAGTTTAGCATTTGCCATCTATAGCCAGTTAACTTGAATCACATTAGGATCAAGACTTCTAAAGTAGGTATGGTCAGAAAAGGTTATATGCAGTAGCATAGACAAAAATCATCCCAAAGAAAAGACTAAGCTGAGAGAGCTAAGTTTTAAATGTGCTGTTTCTAGACTGTACTATTTCTGTAGATTAATTTTCTTCTGTTTGCGTTCATCACCTGTTCTCTGTTCTTGCTATCTTGACTTGACAAAGCATCTCTTGCTTGCTAGATTAAAAATGCTTCGGGCAGAAAGCATCTGGAGGGGCAGAAGAGGAAGGGAAAAGAAAGAGCACAAAAGAACATAATTAAACAGCCGTAAAGAGCCAGTAAAGAGATGAAAGCCCTGCAAGTTGCATACGTGTGTGTGCATGCACACATAATCTTTTCTTTTCTCTACTCCTGTTCTGTAGGGGTGCCTATTTATATGTAATATGTCATAGTAGGGAATGATAGCATTGGTTGTTATTAAGGTTTCCCCTTTATTTACAAGATCAAGTTTCAGTCATTTACTGACTCTTCAGGAAGAGCTATATTCTATGCCAAGCATCTGCTTTAGGCTGTCCATTTGCATTTGCTTGGTGGGTTTTTGTTTTAGCATTAGCAAGAAACCGGTTTGGACTGTCTGAAGTATCAGTAGTCATTTAAGAGACTGTTTTGGTCCTGTTTTCCCCACAGAATTTTTTCCTTCTGTGAATAGGATGGGCGATAATCCAGGATAATGTGGTGATAGAGAGCTTCTGCTGCCTCAAGGACCCAACCTCTTATGTTGGAGTACTTGTAAGCCATGTTATAAATTAAAGAGGGGTGGGCATGTATAGAGAAGAATTGGTCTGACAGTTAATAGCTGAATATTTCCACAAAGAACTGAATCCTCCTGTCCCCCAGTGACACACAGTTCCTGTAGGAAAATATGGTAGGCAATTTTTTAAACCAAATATACCCCTGGTTATCTCTTATCATATCTCATGCTTTCTTGATACCTACCTATCATGTGTTGCGGTCTGCTTTATGGAAGTGTTGAGGATAATTCATATCTGCATCTGGAGACTCCAAAGGAATCCAGAATGTGCAGTAACTCTCTTAGCTTGAAAATCACGAGCTATCACATGTTAGAAGCCCCAAATTATCACACAAATGCTTTTGACCTTAAACTTCCCATGTTTCACTTCTCCTGTTCAGTCACATAGTATATCGATTCCATCTTACCTTATAAATACCCTGTGAAAACAAGCACATTAGTATCTTTGAAATGTTATGATACAGTGTAATGATACTAACTTTTTAATTGCCAATGCGAAAGGAAGTAATCCTTCAGAACAGGATTTTTAATAGTATCTGGTAAATAACATTAAAACCACATGCCAAGGAGGAGGATAAGAAAAGACATTAAGTAGCTGTTCTTTGACAGAATATTTGTCCTGAAAGAGATAGGAGGTCCCTTGGAAAAAACAGTATTCATCATGTATACATCTTGGCATGCACTGTGTTGGATGGCAAATATTTTACAGGGTCAAATATATGTGGGTTGATTGAATTCTGGAACTTCCTGTGTTTTTAATACTTGACTATGCAACCTAATATCACTAGCAATTTTTTGTTTGCAGTAATGTATGTATATACTATATGCATTTGTGTGTGTATACACACCTAACTCACAGATAAAGGAATTATGGAGATCTTATAACATGGAATATAGGCAACTTCTGCACAGATACATATTTTACTTATTTGGGGGATTACATTAGTAATAGTATTTGTTTAAATCTAAACATCTTAAGGAAACTAACAAGTATGTTTATAACTGTGGAAAAAAAAACAATGAAACTTGAGAATGCCAAATAAGGAGCAAAAGATACAAAAAAAATCATTGAGATTGACTTAAAAAGTCATTATTTTTTAAGGGATAAGTCTTGGGGTTGTTTGTGTTTACTCTTGTAATTTCTAGTTTATATTTTCAAGTTGTTGTTTTTGCTTCCAAAGGTGAGGGCTAAAAAAAGATGTATATTGAGAAATGAAACCTGATATTCTGAGGTATTTGTGACTCACTGAGAGTAATGCCTTTGGAGAAACACCAGCTAACAGATGATAATATTGTGACAGTTGATGACCTGGGAATTGTATAATTTTAACTGTTCTTGGGGGCTGGTGTGGGAGGCCACCAAACCAAACGATTCATTTCCATAGTTTTGGCTAAAAAGTCAGAATCTGCTTGAGAGCAGAAACAGGCGGTTGTCTTGTGTGGACCGTGTGCTGTGGCTACGTACGGTGGCCAGCTGGTTGGCTTTTCATAAAGCTAGTTCATTGCAGCCTGTAGTAGCTTAAATCCTGGAAGAAACCCACTTACATCTTGGTGGCCACTCTTGTCCTTCAGCAAGGATTGATAGGGAGACCTGCAGTGGTGAAAGAAAGGATACTTGCAGCCTGAGCTTCAGCTCCCAAGCATTCTTCACATGAGCTGTCGCATACTGTATTGATGCAGATCAGACCTATGGGAGGCAGGAGGAAGAAGGAGTGTAACACCCATCACAGTCAGCATGCAGAGGTGCGCGGTGGTGCACTTACAGAATGTGCTTTCAAATCCTTAATTGTGTGTTTCCCTTCTTGTTTCTAAACAACGTGCTCAGTGCATTTGTCTAGAGACAGCAGTGCGCCTGACCTAGTGCTTCTACACAGCACGGCTAGTAGCACAGGTTTTGACACAATCTGTCAATGTGAGAACATTTTATGTATTAAATAACATTGTGTTTTTGTTAGCCAGTTACAGAGTAGGAAAAATCCGTATACACCATGATACACAGTTATTGGTCTCCTACATTAGCTATATTCTCAGGATATAAAAAAGTTGAGCCATAACAGGACTTGCTATTTGAAGGCTTAGGTTGTTATATACAGTTTATAATTTCCTTTGGATTTTGACATACATCTATACCTGAGCTGTTATTCTTACTGATGGTGTGATCTCTTTACCAGCCAGATGAGTTGGTGCTTTTTTCATGTAAATACAGTAGGAAGGTTAGGAAGATTGCTACTTCTGCGCTACGTTACCTGTACAGATTTCCTTGAAAGAGGTTTAAAGATTTCACATAACCTAAGTGGGCAGATAAGAACTACACAAAATCCCAAGATGATAAAGTTAAGTTTTTGACTGTCTTGCATCTTTTCTTTTTGGGATATTGCTGGCAGTAGCTGAAGCATCAAAGGACATTTATATTTTGTAAGGATATGGAGCAGGTGCCCTGCCCTGCCTTAGCCTTTTTCCCCATATAGGAAAATTGCTGCAATTAACTTTGATTTTCCTCTATATTCGAAATTCTGATTCTGCTTTCCAGAAATGCAAGTACGCTGAATAGTAATCTGGAGAGACAAAAGACTGTCTTCAAAAAACTTTCTAAAAAGTAAGGGAAAAGGGTAAGATCTATTCAGTAGGGTGACTTTGAAGAAATTAACTGTGATATGCATGAATTTACGAAATTGATATATTTATAAAGAGTCACGTGAACATGTGAGAATTAAACTGGAGTACACAGAAGAAAATTATGTATTACTCAGGGTAGACACAATAAGACATTTTTCTTCATTCAGCGCACAAACCATTTTTCTCTGAAATTTGACTAATCTTGATACAATGCATCACTTAGGATAAAACAGGCATCTTACCTTCTTTATCATCAGTTTTGTAACAGAGCATTGAATAAAGCCACTGAAGTGGATTCAGTTTTGATTGCAGATGATGTTGTGTGTTTCTTGCTCATGAAGGACCCAGTGAGAATTTAAAAGGCTTTGTCTATCAGAAGGTCCCAATCAGTATTTTCTGTTATGTTCTGCATGTCTCCTGGGTTTTTGTAATGTGGCTCAGTGAAGATCAGGCACTTGGAGGAAATAAACTATATGAAAATAAAATGTGCAGTTGTCTGTCAATTAAATGTGATTCCTTACAAATGGGTAGCTATCTTGTATATGATTTTGTCTACTACTCCTAGTAACAGAGTACCAGAAAAGATCTTCCCATAAACTGAGAACCATGTGTCGTCTTTAGTTGAAATAATTACTTTTGCTATCGTTAGTTGATTTATAAATTAAATTAATCCAGTACAGATTCTCTTTGTCAAACGATATTTCTTTTTATTTATGAAAAAATCTGTTTCATCTTTCTTTTAGGGTGTTAACCAGTGGAAATCATTGAAAGTTGTTATGTTGATTTCACTGAATTTTGATTGGTTTCTTTGGACCTTGGGATAATTTCAGATCTTCAGTATTTAATTATGAAATATAAAAATACCTAAATCTGTACCACATTTTCCTAGGGAAGGGACAAAAATCTTCCAAGATTCTGCAAAATCTTCTGAAATGTCATTCTTATAGTCTAGCTTTTGCAACTCATGATTTAAGTAATAGAGAAAGGATCATTAGCATGCCAAAACCAATTACAGCAGCTACAGATCAGTATACCTTGCAATAGTGTAAATATGTTTGTATTAATATCTATTGTTTATCTGTGACTACAAAAAATAATATGCAAAATTATTTTCAAAAATCTCCACTTTCCCCTGAGGCAAAAAACCAAAACATAAAATAAGAAAAAAGTCATTTTAGCTGATCTCTGCTTCTAGTGATCTTTAGGGCTGATCCTTTTAATTCCACTTACAGACATGTTATTGAGGGAGCTCAGAAGCAGTAAAAAAAACCAAAAACCACCACACCACTCCTTTTGCTTAAAATTAACCAGAATTCTACAGCAAAGTGAAAATTTTGCATTGGCAAGAGATTCCAAGTGAACTCAGTGCTGGCTGATGCTGCTTTGTTTAGGTTTCTATCCTGATTTTAAATACAAACTGACCAAGCAGTTGTTAGCATGTATAGACTGACCTGATAAGTACCAAAAATAACTAGGTAGCTTACTGCTCAGGTGGCAATGAGTCATAGTGTGTCAGTATTTCCAGGTAATAAAAATGAAGCTCCATGAGAGATCAAGGTGTTAGAACAGATGCTGAAGCAAATGGATAAACGAGAGAGTAACAAGTTTCTAAGACCAGATGGTATATATCTAAGATTCAGAAAGTGTTTAAGAATGAAGCAGCTCAACTGTTGTCAAAAATAGGCACTCTCATTAAAATTAGTTACTATGCTAGAAAATTAGAGCAAATGTACCTAAGTTAAAAACCGGTTGCAGCAAGAGCTCTCCACTTAGTGAGCTATCAGTATTTACCCAGAACTAGTAAAATCACCTAAAAAAAAAAGTTAACCCACCTCAATGAACATGGTAGGGCAGAAACAAACAAGCAGGATTTCTGCTTGTTCCTCCCCGATTAAGATGTCTGGATTCATGGATTTAAGTTTTAATCTGGTTTAGGGCCAGGATCAGCCTCAGGACCTGTTCAGCACCAAAGATGCAGCTGATGACACAGGAATTACCTTACTGGCTGTGGAGACACCACAGAACCCAGAATCTTTTCCAGCTTGCTGAATCCAAACAGATGGCCCAGTAAAGTCCAAACACATCTGGGGAGATTTGTTTGTCAGTCTTTTCTCGGTGAAGCAAAGCACCGAGGCGCAATGTGACAAGGCAAATGCCGTACAGCCACCTGTAGCTGGAAGTCAGTGAACCCAATTGCTCTATTTCTGACAGTGAATGACCAGTAGCTGATGTCTGGGAAAACACTGGGCAGGGCAGGGGCAAGAGGTGGGCAAGTACAGGGTGGTATTCTCCCAACTTCCAGTAATCTGACATTTAGGAATTTACTAATTCAGAAGTTTTATGCGTATCATAGTATTAATAGCCATGCATGGACTTTAGTTTCCTCGTAATTGTTTTCTAATTGAATAAATTAAATGAGTCTGTTTACAATTCCAGCCTCTTAACAGTTCCACAGTTTGATTACATGAGGTGTGAAAATGTACTTTGTTCCCTTTAAGTTTGTTGCTTGGTAATTTCATTTTGGTATTCTAGTTGTTTTGCTAGGATAAACAGTAAATATTAGCTTTCTTTTCATTACTTTAGTCCTATTCATGATTCTATACATTCAGATCATGTTCTACACTCGGTCATTTTTTTTTTTTCTGAATGAAGAGTCCTTACCTATTTAACTTCTTGAGGAGTAGTTCTTCCTTACCTTTACTCAGCCATAGTTGTGCCTTTTCTAGTTCTGCAGCATGTCATTTGCAGCATGAAGAATGTATGCAGAAATTGTAGAATTGTATGCAGTATGAAAAATGTGGATGCGTAGTAATAATTTCACAGTGGTAAAATAGTTTTCTATTTCCCGTTAATTTCCCAACAAAGCTGTTGATCTTTGAATTGTCATGGACCATTTGGTCTGGTCTGTCCTTACCAGTCTCCTGGTTGTGCGTCCTCGGGCAGTTTAGATGACCTCCTGCTGGGGATAGCCCCAGACTGCCAGCACACGTCTTGCATGGCAGCAGAGCAGAACCAGCACCCTGCAGCTCATGCTGCACCTCTGTGCTCCAGAAGAGGTGCTGTGTCTCTCCAGAGAATCAAGGGAACAGGGGTGCTTCAGACTGCCCATTCCACTGGTGGCATAACTCACAGAGGGAGCATCGCTAAGGACCAAAGAGGAATCCTATTCCAGGTTGTTGCTTGGAAAGGTTATATACAAGAGCACCAGTGCAGCCCAAAGCGTCTTGTTCAAACAAGGCTAAGTGAAAAGAGCCACCTGTAGATATAACCAGGATGGCTGGATATCACCTGAGCCTGTTTGTCAGCTTTCAGAGATGTGCTTCTCTGTGCCTGGAGATCCTTCTCTGACATTGTTGAACGGAGATTGTAATTCTCAGGTGGCCTAAATTTCCACAGCAGCCAGACACAAGAGGGCCTGCTAAGGAAAAAAGGCAACTGTTTAGTTTGATGGCCAGCACCTCCATCTCCATTGCATAGCAGAGAAGCTAGGTGGAGCACAGGTTCATGTAGCAAGTGCAGATTCATCTTCTGTCTGTGCTAGGCAATTGCTAATCCAGTCTGTGAGTATGTCAGATGTGGTTCACATCGGGGTTGTCCCACCTGTGTCCTGGCAGCATGTAAAACACTGCATTCTCAGGGACTCGCTCTCAGCCAGGCACATCTCTATGTCTTTCCTGAGAAGAGTAAAATGCTGTGGGAATCCATTGAGTCACACTGGACTTACTCTATTATTAGAGGAGCACTGTTACTTCTATTATTTTTTGGAGACAATAGCCAACTAAGTTTCTCCTGGCATTACCTATCAAAAATTGATTCTTTACTGGCCTCCGACAGCATATATGTACCACCTGATCAGATGCCAAGTTTCAAAATTTCCTGGCTGGGCTAAGAACAGAGAGTTGTTTCTAATCACAGGTTTGGGTGGTTTGACAGAAAACACTGTACACTTGGGAGCACTTGAGGGCAGCTGCTGCAAAGAAAGGAGGGGAGGGAGTACTTTTTGGCAATGACCTAAACATGAGGACAAAGTTATTTTGTTCTCAATAAACTGTGTATCTTTTGAGTATTTTGCATGTCTAGGTAGGTAAATTGTTGTATGGGACTGGGTATTTTCTGACAAGGTACCCAAGGGGAAGCATCTTAGCTTTTCTGTATTCAAGAAGGACCCATCCTGTGCATTCCTGCCAGCTTACTCGATGTCCTGGGAGCTAATGGGCTCTGATAATTTTGGGCCAGTCTTCTATGCTTTCTTTGGAGAAGGGGCATCCTGGGGTCATTAATGATCTCAGCAGTTGCTGGGCTTCCTGCTGCAAAAAGTAACTCAGGCCAAATATGCCTACTCTTCAGGCAGCCAGTTTCAGGATCANCAGGGTTGGGACAACAACTTGAGAGGTAGGCATTATATAGTGCAGGGCACCTCAGGGACCACTGAATACGGTTGTGCATGGAGTGCTCTGACGATGGCGTGGGGGCTGAATTAGAGTAGAAACACAGATGGCATCGGAAGGGAAGTGAAGAGCGTGGGGTAAGGATGGCTTGGGAGCTGGATGTTGGCGTAAATGGATTACGTGTCTGATCTTTGTGTCAGTTTCTAGGTTCTCAAATAATATAACCTCAGAATACACTTTTAGTCAAAAACAACTGTGGGGAGTCAGTGGTGGATTTTCCATATAGGTTAGTTTGTACTGAAATTCTAGGCAGTTGAAGTCCATACAAAAAAAATAAGTAATTTCTGAAGTCTAGTCCATGCAGACATATACACTTAATTTTTTAAGACATTTATGCCATTGTAACACAAAGAAACCCAGAAAATGGCATCATTCTTTCAGCTCAGTTTGATGTCTTGCTGTTTGCTGAGAGGCAGTGAAACAGACTTAAAGGCTCTGAGGCTAATACAGCCACCATCCCTGTAATAGCAAAACTGCTTATCTGATCAGCCTGTTTCAGTACGTCCCATTTCATTATCTATTGATTTTGAATTCCTTATCTGTTAAGTTGCATGCATAATGTAATAGTCCCTGTAATAACAACAGTCTACCAGGTGTCAATCCAAAAGATACAGGCAATGTGAATGATAACATTCAAACAAAGTCTCATTTTTTAAGAAAATATCTATACTGAAAAAAGTCACAAAATACATAAAAATAAACTGTCCAGACAAAAGCTATCCATCTAAATACTTAGCTAAAACATTCTAATTTTTTTTTTTTTAATGTTAGTCTTAGAAGATGGCTTTTTTGTGTACCTTGACTTTTTCTGTGGTTTTGTTGTCCCAAAGCTCTATGGTACATCGGTTTGGATGAAGATGCTCTGAAATCAAGGCAAAATTAGCAAGTTGGTTCTTGTCCCCAGAAGCTGCAACCCTAGATCCAGTATGAGGTACCTTATAAAACTATTTGCAGCCTAGCCAGCATTCCTGTGGCCTTGACCCTAAACAAGGTTGATCAACCACCAAATTTTTTACGAGATGAAAAATTTTTTACAATTTTGTGTAAAACAAATTAGTGACTGAAAATAGGAATGAGTCACAGAAGAGCTCTCAGAAAAAAAGGGTATGATGAAATGAAATGGAATATTAAAGCATTCACTTATGTTAATTTCTGACTATTTTTCTCTGTAAGAATGCCTGCACAAGAGAGAGCAAAAGTTTGTGAGAGATAGTAGTAATGCCATGCCACCAAAAGCAATGGGGGCTACTATAGTATTTAAACCAGCTCATTTTTTTTGGGTGTTTGTGTAGGAGTAGTTATCAGGGGAAGACAAAACGCAACAGTAGGTGGAATGGGCCAGACAGGTCTGACAGCTCTTGCCAGACTCCTCTTCCTGATTTATCAGTTTGTATCGTTAGGATATACAGGATTAAGGTCTGTGGGATTCAGAGCTTTCTGTCCAGATAAGAGAACTAATTCTTCTGAAAGCAATCCGATAAACCAGGTGTAAGTATGAGCTTGGGGTCATCAACAAAATAGCTGATACTTCTGCTAAACTTGATGCCTTACAAACTCACGACCTGATACCAGATTGCTGAGCAACTGAGCCATAGGGAACATGACTACCCTTATTTTTACCTTTACCATCCTGATCTTGCCCACTTAGACCTTCCCAACTAATGTGAGCTTTCACATGACCTTGTATGTTGAGAAAATCTACTTATTCACATTTCCCTGACACTTAGCCAAAAAGATTTCTTATATTGTTTTTATCTGATGGGTTTTTCTCTCTGAGAATCTGATCAGCCTACTGGGAACAGCTTCTATAGAAAGAGAGGAAGAGACAGAAAGGTAAGCAGGAGATGATCACAAGAAAACAACAGGGTTTTTGTACACAGAAGACAAGCATCTGCAGCTTCTTCCCTAAATGACAGCTTCAGGGCAACTGGGAAACTGCACAAGTCGGGAAGCCTTGTGTGATTATATGCTGAGAGCCTTCTGGAACACAACAGCCCTTCCTCTCTGAGTGTCCCTGTCAGTGTCATCTCAAAGTGTAAGTTTTAGTTCTTTTCAGAACAGCAAAAGGAAAAAAAACCAAAATCTCTGAATCTCTTTAAGATGTATTTGCATATGTCTGCGATTCTCAGGTTTCAGAAGTAAATGTGTCTTTCAAGGTATTGACCCTGTTTAGAAAAGAGACAGGCTTTGACAGAAAGAGTCAAAGTGGGCAAATACAGTTTTCCTGAAGGGTGGTTTTTTCCTATGTGCCCATGGCCTTCTGACATTGTGCCAAGAGGTCTGGTGTTTCTACAGAATTCCTACTTACGTTTTCTTCTTTTGCACAGGAGGAGTCAGTCTCAAGCTGCAATAAGTTTAGAGTTGAAGGCTTGTTAGAAAATCAAGGATTATTGTAATTTATTTTAGAAACACACTTTATGCATATAGTTTCTAATTTAATTTCTATTATTATTTTTAAAGTATTTATAGTATCCAATCATATCTAGTGAAGTGGCAACTTGTCCCATATTGCAACATAGTTTTGCAAGACATTTTAAAAGTAACATGGCATACAGTTGCCACAGGTGTCCATTGATTCTTGAAGTACATGTCTAAAGTTGAAGTTAAATGTCTGTGGAATGTGCACATGCTCAGTGCTATGAAAAATTGAGCTAGGGAATTTGTCCTAGGGAATGAAATATTTGGCTAGTGATATTTGAAAATTTTGCCCAAAATGCATGATTCTGCATATCATATGTAACTGTATAGTATTAATATAGTGGGCTTTCCCCAGAAAAAAATTAACATGTCACTGAGCAGAAAAGGGAGGTGGGAAAAAAGACTGGGGAGACCTTCCTAACTCTATTGCGGGTTCTGATGTGGCACAGAGTGGAAGAAATTACAAGTATTCGAGGTAAAGCACTAATCTCCTTGCACAGTGAAATGAAAGAATAAGTGGAAACTTGTGATTTATTGGGCACATGCAAGGTAGAAGAGGCTGTAAGAGAAAAATAAAGTCTGGGTATGCTCTCCGATAACAACAGCCTCTCTCCATATTCTGCAAAAACTGGTGTGAAGGTAAATTTCTTACCTATGCATTTTCTTCTTCCCCAGATTGTGGGAACCCCCGTTTTTTATGTATGTAGTAGATTTAATCCTCTTACTATAAATGGTTGCTACAGTTTCAAAGCTAAGTGTGATACGTACAGGGAGATGAGATGCCTGTAGGATGGAAGAGAATTAGTGCTATATTAGCGGAAAACTGAAGAGAGGAATATGAGACAGAGGTGGGTGAGGAAAGTGTAAGAGGAGGTGGAATGCACAATGTTAAATTATAGTACTGAGCCTGGTCATTGGGCACCCTACACCTGTGCCTTTTGAAAAATTCTAGTGATATTTCCTGAATAATTTGTTTAAGCAATGAGACTTAGCAGTGCATGTTCAGCTCTACTGTCGGCTAAGTGTCATTCAATAAATGTGCTGCAGTAAGCCTGCTAGACAGTAACGTAAGTCAGTACGAGGGAAAATGATAAATCTTTTTTTTTTTTTCTTGGTAGCTTGATCCAGGAGGTGTCAGTTCAGCATAGCAAGGAGAGGTGGTAGAGGGGCAAGTTTGAGATCTCAAGGAGCACAACCAAGTACAGCTGCCCCAAAGGCTTTAACAGAATTGCCTGCGCGCTGCTGGCTCTCTGCATGTAGGAGTAATGGGATTCCTGGCTATAGTGTAGCTAAGAACATGTACGTTACTGAACAGACAAACTAACTGCCTGATAAACAATTTCATGACAAATTTCTTACCTAAATACTGAGCACTTCAAAAATGAAGCATCTTACCTTTATCTGTATGGGATATTGGGCTACAAAAGCATATGCTAATAAAAAATGGAGGTGTGACAAAAGCCACAGATTTGTCTGAGAAGCAGAGCAGCTCCAGGAGGAATGAGATTCCACCTTCTTCATGGGACACCTGCTGTGTCTCCACTGGGCTGCCAGTGCCTCAAAGACAAATAAAGGGAAGTTCTTGGCATGCCATCTTTGCTTTGCACCATCCCATATGTGGGCAAGTGAAGAGAAGGCAAAACACAGCAGCTGCCAACTGGCCTATGAAGGGGGCTTCCTACATTGATGTGAAGCTCCAAGGCAGCGCTGTCTGCCTTTCAGATCCAGAAGACGCCAGTGATGCATTGCAAAGAAACTATACGTATGGTTCTGTGGGGCTTGGATCAAGGATTTTTGATTAGTCACTGGAGAACAGGAGACAGATAGATATTATTTAACATTATTTGTTTTGAGTAACGCTTTCTGCTTACTGACAGAGTTGGCATGGAAACTAAATCAGCACTCATTTTTTAAAAGGATAGTCCATTCAGAGAGAGATTAGTCATCAGTGGGCAAACCAAAGAGACTCAGGCTGCTGTTGCTAACACTTATACCTTGCTCATGAATAGCCAGAATACTCAAAATGGTAGCAGTCATATTACCCCAACTTTTATGGGAATAAATGTGCATCTACTGAGAATTATGTTATGAGGTTTGGGTGGTGTTTTTTTTTGTTTTTTTTTTTTTTGTAAAGAGGGAAGGGTTATTTAATTATCTGAAATCCACAACAGAACTTCCTTGTTTCTAGAAAATGACATATGTTTTTATGGATCTGTTGAATTTAAGGAGTTAACACAGTTCATATAAACAGTGGTGCTTGTAATATTGTGGTGGAAAATGGCATAATACTTAAAAGGCTATAAGCTTAGCACAAGGGATCTGTGGATGTATGGCCAAGATGGAAGCCTACACAGCATGCAGAAAATGGCATTTTGAATTACTTTCCCTTTATTGATGAAAAAAATCAAGATTTGCTTATTTCCACCGTATTTTTTCCCCACACGCAAGGATGGAAGCAAAGAAACGGCTGCTGGGTTCTGCACCAACTAGGCTGAGAAAATATTGGTGGCTAAATTGCTGTTAAGCAGCATTTCATAAAGTGCTTGCTGGCATCCTATTCTCAGAGGCAGAATGATAAATGTAGATTTAAATTTGAAAAGTTTAATTTCATCTATAACCTTTGACTCTTGGCTTTTTGCATTCTCAGAATACAGACCATACATGCCTTCTCCATTGATACAAGATCTTGTTTACTTTACAGTAACTATTTACGTTCAAGGCTATAATGCTGTTACCAAATTGATGAGGACACTGATTTCTCTTTTCTTTGTGTTTACCAAGCAGATAATTTAAGTGACGCTCTGAAAAAGCTGAAGATAACGACGACTGACAGCACAGCAGATAGCTTGGAGGGATGCTTGGACTGTCTGCTTCAAGCTCTTGCACAAAACAGTAAGTTGTATGGACCTTTAAAATTTTAAATCGTATAATGAGATCAGTGAATTAAAATGGAGGTAGGAAAATGTGGCAGAAAGACTGACTCAAGCAAGTGGGCTGCTGGATTGGCTGTTCTGGATTTTGGGTTTTTTAACCCATACATCTGTAGCATTCGGGTAACAACGAAGACAGTGACAGGTAAATATCTGGATATTTAGAACAGCTGTAGTCCAGTCCTTTTTCCAGTATGAAGTAGCACAATTACTTTTCCAATTGATCACTCAAGAAACAAAGGACAGGGATGGACAAATGAGTCTGATAGGATGGGGAGAGGGATATGGGAGCTGTTTGCTTATTCTGGTTAAAAGAGCATAGTTTCCTATTTGGAATGTATTTTTCCTCGTTCTTCTGATCACATATTTCTTATTTCCAATAGTTTCAATTAGCAGAAATAGGCAGGATATCCAAAGATGAGCCAAATTTGACATGTGGGATGATAATAAAAATAATTTAAGAATGGAACAAGATGTCTTTTTCACCAAAAGCTGTAGAATGTGTGTCCCCACTTCCAGTAGGCAGAAAGGTATGGTAAATGAAGATGACAGCTTACAAGACTTTTCTGAGTTTAACTTTCCTAGCGCTTCAGATGGTGGCAGAAGAAAAATGTGTACAATTTCAGGTTGAAAAACTATCAAGATAGATACAAGCCATGGTTAGAAATTCTTTATTTAAAAAAAAAGTTAGTCCTTTGTTAATATCAATACACTCAAAAGTACATACTATTAATAAGTCTTGTTTCTTTCCCATGATGGTATTCTATAAATCCCAGCCTTTTTGCTTAGTTGGCATAAAATACTTAATGAGGTTTTTCACAATAGAATATAAGCACCACCCTTATCAAATCAAATATGGATTATAACAGTCTCTGCATTTAATAGTAGTGGGTTTTTAATTGATTATTTTGCAAAGAGATGTCAGCCAGGAAATAACAAAGTACTTGGGGTTTAGATCAACCTATTTTTTGAGGATGCTGAACCATTTTTCTTATGGGTTTATTTATAAAGTATATCCAATCGTTTAATCCAACTTCCAGTTGGATTTGGAACTTCCAACTTCTAGTTGGATTTGGTATTTCCAGTACATTTAAGTCTAATACTTAAATGCTAAGTACTAAAAAGAAGAAGGTATGAAAAATGACAAAGTACTTCGTGTAAACGACAGAGTTTACCATTTTACCTATGAAGGTCACATATCTGTGTCGCAAAACAGGTTTGGCAGATGCAAAATAATTTTGACTAATAATAATTTTGACGGCAAACTTACCGATGCTTCCTTGCAACCATGTGACTCTCTTCCATTTCTGTGTAGGGCTTGGCTCTTCCTTCCAAAATCTTTTCTAGTCTCATAGCTGCCAGATCAGATAAGCAGATTATTAGGATTTTGATCTCTCTCTTTTGGGTAGTTTTACAAAATTTAGCTATAATCCCTCCACCATGTACCATGTTCTTTGCATGTAAGTCAGTAACATGAATATAACCCTGCTGAGCTGCCATGTGATGTACATCTCCACATATTTTCAGTTGCCCAAGATTGAGGGCAACTAAAATAACTCTACTGGAAATTAGATGTGTTAGATGGCAGTTTTTTCAACAGCTTGCAGGTGATTTAGGAGCCTGTATATCAGTTCCCTTTCAAGTGAATTAGGCACTTCGATACCTAAGTTTTGCTGAGTCTCTTTGGACAACAAGCTTCCCAAGACAGTCTGATGATTATGAGAAAAAATCCTCATAGAAGACAGGTTTCCATTTTGAAATAAATTTGAGAGAACAGCAGTACATTCAAAAGACTTCAGAAATTATGAGGTACATTGCATATAATAGGTTGATTCAACAAATAGATATAGAATCAGCTTTCTAAACGCTGCAGTCTCGGACTTATTACTGGGCGACCAGTGACTGTCCGTCCTTTGACTAAACAACCAATGAATGTCCTTTCTCATAGTTTGCATCCATCCAGTTAACATCTTAATATGGATTTGATTGATTTTTTTAGTTACAGTGTGTATGATCATATATATGATATATATATATAAAATATAGAGATATGGGATACACACTGTACCTCTGTGTGTAAATTATCATATAATAATAATTAGAAATCAGATTGTTTATATAAAGCTGCACGATCATTGTAACAGAAATAATTTAAATAAGGTTTCTCAAATAATTATTCTGTTCTCCTTTAGTGTATTCCCATGTGTATGATTATATTAATAAAGTATGCATTCTGATTATAGTTCAGTAAATCATCGCATTAGAGTAACACTAGAAAAATAAGCCAGGCAAGGAGTAGAGTTTATTTTAAGAGAATTTCATAGGACTATGATTTCATTGGGAGTTTATGGAGGTATCATAGATCACAGAATTTAGTTTTATTCACTTCATTAAGACTTGGATATAAAAATATTATTTTATCTTCTATAAAATTTAGTATATTACTAATAGACTAATGCAACCCACTCCCTTCTACTGCCAGCCAAAAATGCCAGTTAAACCCAGTGTTAATACTACACTGAGATTTTTAATAAAGGAAGTAATCGTTTCCACAACTTCAATTTGGGCATACTGCATGTACATATGAATGTTTCAGAGACCATTACACTGCTTTTAATTGATAACTGTGTGCATGCAGCATAGGGTTGTGGTTACTGTGGAAACATAAGTTAAATTCCTCAGTCTCTGACAATACAGTGACAATTATAGTTCCATTTACTTTGCATACAATCTTTTAAATTTTCATTATGTTAAAATATTACAAACTACTTTCTTCCCATATTGTCTGCAGTATAGAAAAGGATGGCAAAGTTACAATTAATACTGTAGGTTTTAATTTCTTTTTATGTAATCTGCTGCTTTTTCTTTTTTTTTTTTTTTTTCCCCACACTCCTGACAGATGATCTTTTGATAATCCCAGACAGGCAGTAGAGCCCTGGAACATGATGCCTCCTGTCTGGCTTTACGAGCTATTCTGTCATTTGTCACACCAATCAAATTTGGTGTGTGCACTACACAAGGGTGAATCAAATAGTTTGCTGAATATGATCACCGCTGGTAAATATTTGGCAAGCCAAATTCAAATGGTTTTAGCTATTTATCTAGGGAGATAGTTGTATAGCCCTTCACATCTGAGACCCAGGGCTGAAAATCCCGCACAGATGGTTTCTTTAGGAGACATTGTTTGGAGAGATGTGTATTCCTGTTTATGCTCATATTTTTGTTCTTATCTGTCACCAGCACTTCTGGCTGAGGCCAGTCATATGTGAACTAGCTTGAGGCACAAGATGAAATGCAGGACATTAGGATGACAGAGGCACCAATGACAAAGGATTAAGAGATACGCATTAGAAGTGCTTTAGAATAATAAGAACATACCTCATTTTGTGTGGACTTTCTTCAGCATTCCCAGCGAAGTCAACTGGCATAGCTGCGGACTTTGCACCCATAAGGCCTGCCATAATGAAGACATACAGTAACATTAGTCTAGATTCCCAGCTAATGTAAGTCATCGCAGCTCCTTTCACCTCTGTGGATCTACCTCATGCACATAAACTGAGATTCTGTCCACCTTACTGCTGAAAGGAAAATACAAATGCTTGATCTCTCTCTATCCACCAGTGTTCATCGCCTCTATATTGCTAAACTTTCCATACCTTAGACTTTTAAAAGAAGGCTGTGGTGCGTGATCCCTAAGCAATGCTAGCAGCAAAGAAATAGTCAGCCATGCACTGAATGAAATACTGTCTTCTACTGAACCAGGAGGTGAAATTCATATATCACATGTGCTTTCTTTTAAAAACTATACATTAAACAAATGACTCCATTGTCTGCTTTGTAGAATTTGGATTCTTTCTATATAGACATGGTTTGATGTGTTACTGTCAAGAAGGAATTTTGCTGATGTGGAAACAGGCTGTTTACAGTAATATGGAGTGCAGAATGATCATAACAATCAGAAAAGGCAAAACCCAAGAAATTACTTTGTCAGAGAATACGATTCTGAGGTTCATCAGCTTTTTTTAAATTCAGCTTAAAAAAACACCCTCTGAGATTAACTGTGCATTGCAAAATGAAATTTAATTCTGTGTTTAATACATCAGAATTCCTTACATTATAATTTGAGACTTTGTACAAACGGGTCATTTTCTCCCCCCTCCCCAAAATGGGCTACAGTAATAAACAGCTTATCTTGTACCTGCTTAATAATGTGTGTAAAGAAGAAAAGAATTGAAGTCTGCAGAAAAATCCACAGGAGGAAATGGGGGAAGGAGAGCTCTGGTAGATGAATCTGGATGCATTTTTCTCTGAGAAATGCAGTTGTGTCACCTCCCTGCGCTCACTGCAGAAGGGTGAGTGAGTTCCCTCCCCCTGGGCTTCAGACTGCCCTCTGACCAAGACACAAATGTCACATGCTTGTCTGCAGCCCACAGCCATCTACCTCAAGGTCTTAGCCATAGTTACGAAAGCTGAATATTTGCTCTCGTATTTTTGCTAATTTTCTGTCATGTTTAGCGACTTCGGAATTCAAGGGTATTTTGTGGTTTTTTGGTGTTTTTTGGTGTTTTTTTTGGTTTTTTTTTTTTTTAATTACAACTTACAGAGGAACATTCTGTGAAATCTCATTCATCCCCTATGTGCATGTGGTACTGAAAGTTATGCTGAAGATGCAAGGGAGGCATATTTGCTTTCCTGACCAACAGAAATTCTCAGTGCAAATACTGTAGAAAAATGATGGTATTAAACATCATCTCCAGTGGCATCATTAGGCTTGGTATATTACTGAATTTTATTACTTTTTGAATAATAAAACCCAGCTGATTGTTACAAGCTCAAGTTACTTTCTATTTTGGAACCAAAACCTATCATGTGAAAAAGATTATTGGTTTCAAGAGTTTGGTGCCAAAAGCACAATGTTACATGTTTTACTGTAATAATTCAAAGAACATGGTAGTTAGAACTTAACTAGTTATATGTAGAAAAAGATTTGTGAGACAATGGATTCAACTATTGGCTCAGATATTTTCAATTTAAGCCTTAATCAATGGCAGGCTAAACTAACAGAGAAAAATATCTTACCTTAACATAAGCTTTGCAGCTTGGAATCTATTTTTTTGAAAAAATTAGATGAGTAAAGCACTTATGCACTGGAGAAAAGTATTTTGAAAGATCATACACTTACATTTCTGGAAAGAATTAGTAAATGCTTTATTTTTTATCTCAAACCCAAAGAAAAACACTGATATGTACTATTGGATTTTGGGAACAATAGGTTAATTGTATTGTCTAGGGAAATACAACAGAAAACAATATTGGCCATCATTTTATAACATATACAGATTCATACCTATTAAGAGTTCTCTCATAAATACTGTGCCTATCAAAAAGTGCAGTATCTTTAGATCCTCAAATACAGGTCCACAAGAAAGGACTGCCTGACAAAAAGAAAACAAGAAGGAAACAGAGGTTTTCTTTTGAACCACAGGCCTTCTGGGACATAATTATTGCAGTAACAAAAAAAAAAAATTGTTATTGCTAGTCCAGACATGCTGTGTTTCAGATACAAGAGGTTATAGCAGACATAAATAACCCAGTTTTGACAGATGAGAAATCTGAAAATCTGCTGAGAATGTTATTTTTGGCTCTGATATAGTCAGTGTAAGAGGCTGAAGAAGCCCACTAATCCCAGCCTTCAGCACCCAGCTCTGAAAAATGTCTGACACGTAACTGAAATGGAAAGGCTAGCACATGCATTTGAAGCATTTTTTTACGTATACTTTTTTGGGAGGCTAAGAGTATGAGTTTACAAGTTTGTGTGTAAAAACGGTTAAGCAAAATGACACCAGTAAAGATAAGCTGAAGTGAGAGGGGAAGGCCCCAATTTTGAAAGAGATTTAGAAATTTTGGAAAGCTCTTACAGTTGAAAGAAGAAAGTTTAAAATAATGCACTTTACCTTAAAGGTGTGGTTGGCTATAAGATGCCCTGTTTTCTATTTGTTGAGCTATGCTGATACCTGGTAACTCAAGGAACCGTCAAATGACACATGAAAATTTTAAATTCCTGTTTGAAACTGGAAATTTCAGCATTATTCTAAGGCTTCTTTGGCATGTCATTTTTCTCCCTATAATGAGTGCAGTTTCTTTATGCTATTTTGGTTTGCCCCAAAACATATTTTGGCTATATACTGTTTTGATTTGTTTTGAATATACTTACTGTGTCATATCAGAGAAAATAACATTATGTTACAAACTTTCTGGGCAACTGCTTGCAAGCCTTTGCCATCACTTCCTGCTGTTTCAGCTTTATGGTGTTGAGATCATGAGCTCAGCCCTCCTACTTAGAGCTTCTGTTCAGGTTTTCTCTTGAAAGTCACTAGTGGGTTTTTGGAACCGCATTGGTTCTTACTTGATGGCATGACAGAGGAGGATGTGTTAGCATCTGGAGTTCTTAAGAAAATGTTGAATTTTGCAGAGACGGCAGATTTCTCACATTCCTTCATCAGCCATGAAACTTTCCATCCAATGCCCTGAATGTTCGGTAGGCACTTGCTTTCAAAGGCATCTGGTTTCCTGTCTTTAATGTTTTGGTGGATTTCCAATTCTCACAACCATATGTTAACACAGAGGTTATATTTGAGTTGGAAATTCTTTATTTTATTCTGTTCTTTATAGCTGTTGCTTCCATACGTTGTTGAATTTAGTTAGTACTCATGCTCTTCCTAAACTTGATGTTCCTTTTTCTGATCTTCACTGGCCATAAAAGATGGAACAATTCCTCTACTGGAGCAGAAAAATCATGGAGAATTTAGAGATAATGTTTTGTAATTGTTAAATTCGGGGCTCAACTAAAAGAAATCTGCTTCTCTGAAATTTTTAAATGTATTATTGTCCTACTTAATGCCTTTGATTTATGAAAAAAAAAAAACAAACCAAAACAAAACCCAGAGCTTTACCTATTTTTATCTATTTCCTTTTTGGACATTTTTGACAGTTCAGTGTTTGGTAAGTAGCTATCTGCTTATCTTTTAGCACATGAGAGTGCCATCTGATTTCAGTGAAATCTTGTACCTCTTTAGGTAGAAATAAACAATAGTCATTTCATCTTTTGTTTCTGTGATCCTCTCACACATTAGTATGAAAGTAAAAGATATGCTACCCTCCCACCCCAAACAGAAAAAAACTAAGTTGTAGAAATTGTTATAACTTAGCAGAGTTATTCTAAGGTATGAACATTACCTGAAATCAGTTTCATTTTTTCCTATTGGCTAGACTTTTTAAGCTTACTCCTTTCTCTTTCTGAAGCATGGAGAAAAAACTCTACATTTCACAGCTTGCTTGAGCAAGCAAACCTGTCCTTAAACATCACCAAACTAACCGTTCTCTGTTTTGAAGAGACTCTGTTTGATCAGAATAGGAGTAAAATGAGGTGACAATCATTTCATGTGGGTTGTGACTTAGTAACAATGCTTTCGTAACTGTGAATGCTTGCACAGCATTACAGCTTAAAACAAAACAATAACCGTCTGTAAGCCCTATTCCGACCCTCACATGTAGGATTAATTTTTGGCTACTGTTGTTTGCTGTAAATAAAAAAAGAGCATTCAGCATCCCCACAGATTTAATACACATAACTAACAAGTAAGCTGTAACAACACAAGCCAGTGCACAAGCACATCAAGGTAGCATAGCACAAGCAGGTGGGTAGACAATGGTACCAGTTGGATCAGTGGCCTATTAAGCCAACCAATAACTAGTAGAATTAAGTCCAATGAAAAATAGCATTTCCCTGCTCTCTTATTCCTCTTTGATCTTCAGCACCTCCCTTTCTTCTTAGCAGCAGTCTCTCTTCCAGGTGGATATCTCATCCTCCTAAGGTCTACCTTCCAATGATCGCTTGTATATGTCACCCACCTGTGATCTTAGAAGGAGAAGGAGGCCACCCATGGATGTATACTCAGCCACAGCAGACACATGCCTGTGTGTTAGTCTTGATATGTAAGTGTCCCAGCCTGAACACTCAAGCAACAGACATTTATGGTGTATGTCCATGAAAGGAAATATGCAGATGAAAGCTAGCATATCCTCCTCCAAAAAGACAAAACCGAAACAGTATTATTGCTAATTCTCTACTGAAATCTATAGTTACCTGCTGAGATTAAAGTATTCTTTAGGAAGATGGTGGCCTTAGCCCATGACAAAGATTTTACTACTTCATTATTGCTGGTTTGTCTTGGAAACTACAAAAATATTAACAGTAGCACTGAGTTACCCATAGTACCTTGTACAACTCCTTTTCTTTGCGTATTAGAGACATGAACTGGTGTCTGTTTAGCAACTGCTAAATCTTGATCCAGCTTCTTTGGACTTCAGTGCAGAGATAATGTATTTAATGTCTACTCAAACCAAGGGAGGGAGAGGGAATAGAAATGAAAAAGGAAGAAATGAAACGAAGTTGATGAGTAACAAGGAACGAAGCAGTGCATAAGATTTTTTAGAGAAAAGAGAGAAGGGAGCAACAGATCCAAAGATAAAATTTTGGAAAGAAAACAACAAACTAAATGCAGGTACCTAAGAAGCAATGGATGCCATATCTTCCTAAGTCCCATTGCCTTCTACAACAGCTGCTTACACTCAGAATCTCCACTGATGTAGCTTAGTTACTGCAGCACACATGTTTAGAGCACAGAGTAAAATTAGTAAAAGGACTATAAAGCAATGTCCTGATTCTGGCAACATTTAAATATATTCTTACCTTTAAGGACATAGATTCTTATGTTCTGGTAGTCCCACCGAGCTCAAGAGATATATTTGTATGTATAAAGCTATATACATGGCAAAGCATTTGCATGTTCAGAGCCAAAATATGTACAGCCTCTTTTAGCAATTCTTCTGTTTTAGGTCACCATCAGTCTTGATTCTTACATGACAGTAGGTGTCAAGGAATGCGTTCTTCCTTCAAAGGTGTATTTCCAGTTTATTTCTTAGTACCCTGTCTTTGTTGAGCATCATATAAACCTGTTTTTCTTGATGGGGAGTATGAAGCTATAAAATTAAAGGAAAAAGCATGATATATGCATTTAGCTTTTGCCATTGAATTATGTTTTAAAACATCTATATTAGTAGAAATTAATATAACGTTTAACGTAATTGGGAATGTTTTGCATGACCAAAAATCCTTTTGATTGGCGTGTATGCATGAAGTCAAGTCTTCTGCATAAATGGTGATAATGGATTACAGAGGAAAAAATTTTTGACAGGAGCATTTTCATATAGAGGGATAGTTTTGGTGGGAAACTGAAGAGAGAGTACATATAACCCTGAGGAAGGTTTTATATTCTGCTGCTAAGGAAGGCTTGGCCTGCTTTTGCACTAGCGAGGATGGAAACCATCTTAGTACAGATGCAGTTTCTACTGGCTAAAATGTTTGCTACAATACCTCACACCACATCCCTCAAAGTAACATTACCAACAAAACAGACTTTTATTATTTTTGTAGTTTTTGGCAGTGTGGCTGCATCAGCAATAAGGGTTTGCTGGTGGGAAGCTGTCAAACCAAAACCCCGCATCTTAGACCAGTGTGCTCACACAGGCAAGAATTTCTAGTCTGCCTCTGATGCAGATAAACTCCTGTAACAGAGCCAGAGGTTCAAATTGAATTGGGTCAGCTCAGCTGATTAAGCTCATTGCAGTCCATACGTTTTCCTGGGAAGATTTCTAGTCAAATGCCTTTCTGAAAGGTGGGGATCCTGATGGATATTTTGTAAGAGAGAGTTTTGGCTCAAATACTGTGTTATAAAGTGTTCCTTCTTCTTGATGAAGAAGGATGTTCATTGCATCTTAGCTCATGAAGCTGTTGCCTTTTCATGGCACTGTATACACATAATCCAGAAATGTTTCATCAGAAGTGCTGTATATAATACATTATTACAGTATACCCATTTAATTGGAACATAGTAAATCAAGGTGACTGCTTTTTATTGGACTGTCTCCCAGTAAACTGGCATACCCTAATGATACTGAATGGTAATCACTGCTGCTTAGTGAGATTATATTTTACATAAATTCCTCTTAATAGTGATGTATTTAGTTAGTGCCAGATAGTTAAATGATGTTTATCCAAGTGTTAAATTCCAACTGCTATTCGTTGGATATACAATGTGCCAAATAAAGATTAAATATTATATATTTTTTCTTTGCAGAAGGCATCAGTGAAGCAGTTCCAGATAATAGAAATGACAAATTTATTTTTAGATTGCATTTTTGAAATGCAGTACAGAAGCAAAGGAAAAGGCCTGCCTTTTGAAATGCGATACCGAAGCAAAGGGAAAGGCCTGCTTTTTACAAAAAATTGTATTTAGACATCATGTAACTCACAATTTCAGGTCTGAAATTTCATTCTTAGTTTTGTTCCAGTCCCTTGTGACTTACAAATGTCATCTTTTTTAGGTGAGATTTTCCTTAAGCTACTTTGGCAGCCAAACTTTTTAAAAACAGCAGTAGCTAAACAATTCCTTTTTATGTAGGTGTACTCTTCCAGTAAGTACTGGGCAGAATTTTACAGCAGGCATTTGAACTTGTTTGAGAGCACTCTTAAGAGATTGCTTAAAAGGAATGTGAAACATTTCTTGCATATATAATGCGCAGCTTTCACATCTGATTTGATTTTTAAACTAAATTGAATTTGGAAAAAGGATTTTACACTATGGGCCTAGTATTTCTGTTGTACAGATTGAAAAACTAAAGCATGAGGATATTTAAGACTTTACCCAGGGTCCTCTAATAAGTCCAGTTAGTAGAAGTAACAGAAGAGACAGATTAAAATGTCCACGCAGGCTGACTATAAAACAAGAAGATGCTAGTGGATGACATTTGTACTAAGATGCCAGACAACAAACTTGGCAGCTAAAGCACTATTATCAAACTCTTTCAGCAACTGTGCTACCGAAGTGGTTACCTCCTGCAGAGGGTGAGTCAGAAAAGGGGAGCGGAGGAACTAAGAGCTCAGATAAATCCACCAAACTATGCGTCAGGGCTCTAAACTAGATCCAGTTCAGGAACTCAGGGATTCTGAGCTGCCTAACTTTAGTGTTCTGCCTCGTGCTGTGACATACGCATGGAGGAATTATGTGCATAATTCTTCATTGAAGGCAAAGCTGGCATGTATTTTTATTAAATTACTTCATTGGTACCTGCAACAGGCTATTCAAAGGGTGGGTCTCATCCTGAAATTCACTTTTATTGTTTGGATATAGCCTTTGGAGAAATTAATCAGTGGGAATCATGCAGCTAGTTGGTTGGTGAATCTGTCTCTCCATCTGTCCTTCCTTCCTTGTTAGAGCTGAGATTTTAATTACGAACATCTGTGCACTATCTCTATTTCTTCATTAAAAATAGGAATTAAAGTTGCCCTGTTGCTGCCGTCAGAGACAGAACAGAGCAAACGCCACGATGGAAATGTTAGCACAGCTAAGGGAGAATCCTCCCTCCCTGCCTCCTAGGGGTGTGGTTTGAAGGATAGGTGAGCAAGCAGATTATATTTGTGGGGATTTCCCCATGTGAGGAGGAGCATGCCAACAGAAAGTTATATTCATTTATTTCCGTATATAAATTATTATTAGATTATTTCCGTAAAAACAACTCGATAATTGGAACATCCTTTTTGGCTAAGGTATGCTAAGCAAAAGCCTCCTTATCAGTGGTGCATTCTTTGTTGCATGAGAGCACATCATTTGTTTCACTGAGGTTCTTTACAACCCACTTTTTGTGCTCCTGTAGTCAGATTAAAATCTCCATTTTGTGGTTTGGAAAATACAGTAGGAGGCTATGGAGAGAGGGACAATACTTCTTCAGGGAGGCCATATATGGGGAGAGCATCAATACTTGCCCTTGGTCACGTGAAGCTTTTTTAATGTGGTGGTTAGGAGGATGTGCCAGTTAGAAAGCTATCCCTTGCTCCCTTCATTCTCTTCCCTTCTGCCTTCTGAAAGAGCAGATGGAAGGTTCCTTTCATGATATACGTGGCTCATCATTATTTATTCATGTGTTCATCTTTCTCTTTCTGATGAGAGTACATGTAGGAGGGACATTATAAAGCCAAGGTAATTTTCTGCAGTAGTTTCAGGAGGCTTATAAAACATCTTTTCAGCTAGAAATACATATATTTTTCAAAAGAGTACATTGCAAACACAGTTGGCTTAATAAAGAGGACACTCACAAAGCTGCTCGTTTACAATTGGTGTGCCTCATTTCTCATGTCAAGCTCCATAACATGGGAATTAATTGCAGTGCTAGCCTTCACTACTGTTGGATTACATCTAATAGTGTAACTTAAACTCATTTTTCATAGAGAACAGGAACCGTGAACCTATAGTTTTCTTCTGCTAGCAAGGGCAAAGTAGTAGCACTTCTGACAGAGATGCCTTGCCTTTCCCTTCCCTTCCCTCCCCAGCCCCCGCCTTGTCTTTCACTTGGAGGTGGACGAACTGATGCAGAGAGGAGAAAGGAGTGAAATAGAGAGGAGTGAAATTTCACAGGAAATAGACCTGAGAGGGGGGAGTGTAGAATTTAATTTGAGATGCTCATTGAATTTTTTTCCTATAGTGATTTCTGCTACTTAATTAAGCAGTCTGATAGCCACGGTGCTCAGCTCTCCAGCTCTGATCTATGGCATTAAAGAATTTCCTGCCCACACCCTTTATTAGTCTGACTTCAGGCACTGTAAAAACCATGAAAAGCAAGGATATTGACATTTTAATCACTCAGCTATGACATTAATAAGATTTTGGCACTATGTGATCTAACATACTCTTTGTCTTGATATCTAGTGATATAAAGAGACATCTAAAGCTGCAGGTTTAACCTTAGAGGTTTTTTCCCTCAATTATGCTGCTGTGGCACATCACTGTATTATATGGTGTGCAAAAGGGCTGTTTCTAAAGCAGCATTACAGTCCTACAATTTCTTTGGTTTAAGTTGGGGGGCAGTGGGTGCTCTACAGGTGGGTTGGTGCATACAGACTGAAAATCAGGGTTTAAAAGAAAGCATTTGAAATCTGGACATCACATATAGCAACAGGATTTTGAGGTACGTCACCCTAATGTCAGGCTACTTAGATTGTTAGGCTTCCTTAGGAGACATTGAATGGATTTGAAAGGGGATGCAATTCTGCTAAAGGAGTTTAAATGGTAAGCATAAGCCAACTTTTTAATGTGTGATTAATGTTGGCTGTAATTTCCTTTTTCTCCATTATAGAAAGCATGGGAGGAGATTACATGGTGGAGATTTTGCCTAGATCACTCTTGCTCCTAGAGAAACATTTAGTTTTACTTGCTCCAACTACAATTGACAGTACATTGAAATAGCAATTCAAAGACGACAACTGAAATAAGTTTTCTAAATAATTTAGCCTCTGATAATTTACTAGGAAGCCCAGAATGAAACAAGCATGCAGCAGATTCACATCCTTAACAAGTAATACCTCTTTCATGCATACACATGCAGACAGGAAGCCAGGCAGGCCTTCTCCAGCCTCTGAAGAGAACAAATAAAGGCAAGAATTGAGGGTTGCCTGTGCTAAAGCCATTAGCAATTTCTAATTCTCAGCAAACCCCAGACTATTTCTCCTAGGCCCAGGCAGTGATAAGGGTACCTTTGGCAACACTGGTGTGTGATCTTCCAGTCTTAGGTTCTGCAGAAAGAAAACCAAATCGTGGTTTTTACAGTCACAGTGAAAATACTGCTACATAAACATGACCTTTCATCGTCCCCTCCAAAAGAATAATGCCACACACACTTTTCCTCTCATTTCTGTCCCTATCTATGTTCCTTTGCCTTTTATACAGGACTCGTGTCATATGAAGCTGAGCAAAAAAGAGACAGAGGAGCATGGGTCTTAACAGGCGGGCAGTCTAAATCCATGCTTCCTAAAGCCCCTGACCTGACCACCATGCCACTCTAGTTGCAAGTGGAAAAAACAAAGGAGAAGAAAAGCTTGGCTTGATTTAGGGCAGTTATTTGATTTTCAATGCTGTCTGCAGCTGCAGTCCTTTACAGCCACAGTTACACCTTCAGTGCATCCTGCAGAATGGGGTCTAGAACTGCAGACATACACGTGCAGTCACACACAACACTCTTAGCTCATATTTTGCAAGTAGCCGCGAAGTAATTGTCCCATTTGGGCATTTCTAAGAAACAGTCAGACTGCTTATATACCTACAGCTGTGCTGAAATCATCTTCAAAGCCTCCAACTTGGTATTTTCTTCTACATCCATGTATGTCAACACTTACTACCTGAACTGAGTGTACAGTTGACTCCTCAGACAAGTGAAGGGTGGCTGAAGACCTTTGTTTGGAGTTCCTGATTTCCACAGGGCAGCCCTGTGCATCATTTGCCTGTTAAGCCCTCCTCCTTGAAAGGAACATAAAAAATACTGAGCAAAAATGCTAGATTTAGCAAGGCAATTTTAGGTTTATATGTAAGACATCTTGTTCCAATTAAAATACCCTGCCTTGTGTAGGCATTTCAAAAGCCCACCAAAAAGACTGATTTTCTGTAACTGTCTGCCAATTACGTATCTTAACAAATCAATTTGTATATTTCAGCACATTCTTTTTTTTCACCACCTTCTTTATTAAAACTTTAGTATGATGAACATAAAATCCCTGGAAAAAATGGATTTTTTCTGCAGATACAAAACAGGACAATTTAGGGTAACGTGCATGGGGATGTTACAGTAATTTTATTGGCACATTCCCTTACGATGCCTTATATGGAGAACATATTATAAACTACCTGCAAGGATTTAATCTCATACTGTCATATCTCTATTTTGACACTGGATTAATTTGGATATTACACCGAGTGTAAATTGTAAGTGTTCTGCAGAGGAAGAGCAGGGCTTAGGTAGACGTGGAGCAGACAAGCTGAAGCACCCCATGGCATTTTTTACACCCAAGGCAATTACTGGCGAATACGCCTCAGGGAGCACTGTGGGCTGCATAGTTAGTAGCTATCCTTCTGCCTGATGCCAGAGTAACATGAGGGAAAATCAAATGATTATGCTTGAGTACTCACTCAAGGTAGAGTGGAGGTAGGAGTGTCCCTGCAGAGTGGAGGAGAGGTACACTCACTGCTGGTCAAATTAATAAATCTTCCCTCCTTTGTGACTAGCAAAAATTTGATATTGGTACTCAGCCTGTGTAACAAGAACCAGTGGGATGTTGGTTTGAAGGGGAGAGCATGTGCATAGGTGTGCCTCCTGTACTGCTTAAGAGTAAGAAAAAAGTCAATGTTCGGTTTTCATCTATGTGGTTCCAGCTAGCTGATTTCCCAGTTTCCAACAGGTCTGTTAAGCCCTGTGCTTTTATTGGTGCTCACTTGCTTATCTCAATGAAATAAATCAGTGCATATCTGCTACACACAACTGGCCTGGAGAAGCATTTAATTTTATTTTCCTACTTCTTGCAGGATATATTTTATTCTATTTATACAATTTATGCTTTGCCCAGTAATGAGTCCATCAAACTACAGATCATAAAAATAAGACTGGATGCTATTTATCTTAGCAGCATGGCAGGAGAAAATGCGTTAATGTCTGCCGCCTAGTAATACAGGTTCACAGATACCTACATTTTGAATTTTGAATTCTGTACTTTCAGTTTTGAACTTAAGGGAGAAGGAGGACCCCCTCTTTAATAGACAACTAAGATGCTGGACCAGTCTTTAGTCCTGACATGATTTTCTCTGAATTCAAACTTTTCTTTCATCTGTATATATCCGTGGGAGAATATATCTACTAAATATATGCTATATGTCAAAACTTATAAAAGCTTCCAAATAAGCCAAAAGCTCCTTTACGTTATATCTTCTGAGAAGGTTTCTCACTACATTTCAAAAATTGCAGTAAACTAGACTGCAAACAGGTTAATAATAATTCACACTTGTATTATGCATGATATGTTGAAATTAATCAATCTTCATTTTATACCTAATCTGTTTGTAATCAGATGTCATCACTGACATATTGTAGGTGAGTAGTCCTAGCTAAAGGCTGACATCCTAAGATGGAATTGAATACAAAAATACAGAGGCATAACTGCAATCCAGAATTGAAGTTCTCTCCTTTTACTCCATTTTCTGTCACCTAGACACCACTGGCTCCCAGCCAGTGAAGCACGTACATACCGCATGCGAGTCACAAAACCCACGTGAGTCACCTCTGCCAGCCTTGTGCTGGCTTCAGTTCAGGGTCAGCTTGAGTGGCTCTCTCAGGCGCTCAGAGGCAGCAGGGGACGTTCTGGAGCCACAAGAAGTCATAAATCAATTGCAGCCCTGAGAATGGGGAAAGGGAGGAGGAGGAAGGAGGAGGTGGTGAGCCCGGTGACATGTCATTACCAATTCACACAGGTGAAGCACAGCTAAAGAGTGGTTGCAAACTGCTGCTCTAGAAGACTAACTAGTTGTGGTGCACAAAATGTGAGTTTACTTGGTTAGGGGAAAAACAGAGAACAGTGTCTTGGAAAAACTATTGGGTTAGTTTAAGGCTCCTTCTTTGCTGTTCAACAGTATGCAATATCCCTTCCTTTTCTCCCAGATTTGAAAGATACTATACAAAACCAAAATCCATTGATTGCTACTATTGTTGCCCAGCCTGACTGTCTTGATAGCTCTTACACCAGAGTAAGAGTGCTTCTAAGAAACTGTAGAAAGTGGTGCTCAGAGGCCTGTCTTCTCAACTCTGAAATGTCTACATCTGTTTCTCACTGTTACTGGCAAGCTCGAGTGATTTTTTTTAATTTTAACTTGCACTTACTGCTTTGTGCTTACTGCACAAAGCTTTTACTTTAAGTGATGTGAAGGGGGTTGTGCATGTTGTAGTGCTTAAAAATGCCCCTGTGAGACACAAGTTGTCAAACAACAGACTTGCATTCAGTGGATTTGTTTTGCTTTGCAAAAGTCATCAATTAGAGTACCTCAGAACTGTCTTTGGAAAATGCAAGTAACTTCCATTATGAATGGCTTAAGGAGTCATGCTGAAGTGATAGGTGCCATCTAATCATATGGTATGTCACACTAATATTTGTCTCAAATATGCCATTATTTGAAAGCATTAGCAAAATATGTTTTAGCATCTAGTACCTTATCTTTAATTGCAGTTGAAGCAATGTTAATTTTCAGTTTGTTACAGAGCTGTTGGCCAGCAATGCTAGGTGGGGCCCTGTTACGGAGCAGCCGCACAATTTCTCTCTACTACAGGCAGAAAGAGGAAAAGTTTTGTCCCGAATCTTTGACCTCTACTACAAGAAACTCAGTGTTATTTTTCCCATTCCCTTCTACTGAGACTATACTGGAGCTACTGTAGCTTAGCGGAGTAACATAGAAGATACTCAAGCTGTGTGTAAGACGAGTCTAGACCACAGTCTGTTTAGCTCTCCCTCTTCTCCAGTTTCCGACTCCTACACTGCATTAAGTTGTGCCCTCAGCTGTAAGGACTTCCCCCCATCATTCCTTGAACGTTTCCAATAATTCATCACTTCGGGGTACCATTCCTTTACTTTTACATAGTATTTTAGGATGCTGCATATCACTCCATGACCTTTAGTCTTTCTACCAGTCTCTCCAGTATTTTTCCTATGTATGCATGAGTATGTATCTGTATTTACTTATATAACAGAGAGTCACCTTATAAAGATCCATTGATTAGGAATGGCAAAGTATTAAGTTTTATGAGCATATAATATAAAATAAATGCAATCATTGAAATAGCAGTTGGCTTCTTTTATGGGAAAATAAGTACTTTAATAATTACCTTTAAGAAGAGTTTCTGGTTTTCTTTCTTTTCTTGCCAAAGCAAGCTGATGTACAAGTCATTTTTGTGTGATCTGTTTTTCAGATATGGAGACAAGTGAAAAAATCCAGAAAAGTGGAGTTCTTCAGGTGTTCGCGAGTCTGTTGACGCCACAATCTTCCTGCACAGCAAAAGTAGCTAACATCATAGCAGAAGTAGCCAGAAATGGTGAGGTTTTCTACAAGAACTTTTCTGCTGGAACATCTTCAGTTTTTCACCTCACTTGTCAGTATGTTTTACTTCATTTATGTTTTCATTTTGTAGATTAGACACCTTTCATATCCCTCCCTTTCACTCTTTTTGTTTTTATTTTCTCAAATTTTGTTTCTCTACTTTTTAATACAATGAAAACAGCATTTGGCTACTGGAATTTTTTTAGTCCTTACTTTCATGCTATTTAGTTTTTAAGGCAAGCAACAGTATAATTTATTGGGCAGAAGTAGCATGCCACTGGCTTTATGAAATGCGTTTAGGAAAAAAAATGATGTGCATCATTTGTGGATCCAGTTACACACAGCGCATGTAGTTACCACAGTAGTACGTACACAGCTGGTTAAGGGATAGTAGATTGTTTCTTTGGTATGATATTTGTGATAACATTATTACCATTATGAGGCCTTTGATACCATGTGAGAACCAGTTACTCCTACCTAAAGAGCGTTATATGTGTTAGAGTAAGAGCCCAATATCCCAAATGAGAATCAGGGGTCCATTTTGGTATGTATTATATACATGCAGTCATATAATATAGGAGATAATCTAAAACTATTTAAATTTTTTTTCGTTAGAAAGAATTATCTTAAAGCTCACACAATACCCTGCATACCTTGAGCTCAAAAAAATGTCCTCATATCTGCAGGTAGGTGCTAGTGGCAGACCCTGTGACAAGGGCAGAGGAGGTTTGTGGCTGACTCTTCTCACTCCTTGACTTACTGCTGTCCTAGACAAAGAGGCACAGATTACATTTTGCACTTTCCTTCCCCACAGGCCAGGCAGAGAAAACTAGGATAGCTCTTAACTGCTGTCTGCATGCAGGCTTAGCAGCCACATCTCTCTCCCTCTGTAAACTCTCATGCTGATGCCTCTTCAGAGAAGGATCTTCATTATTGCTGACTATTTCCACATTCCCTTTCCACCTTTTCTTTGGAATGACAATACTACAGCTTCTTACTGATAGCCCCTGTGTGACTTCCTCCACCCAATTCACTGATTTTAAGACAATGCTATATATGGATATTCAGAAACAACATTAACAAGAAAAGAAGATATACATAGTTAGTTTTTAAAGTTTTAAAATTATTTAGATAAATAGCCAGTAAAAAATGTAAACACAGAAATTTAAACTTAGAAGTGTTCCAGAATGATAGAGAATCATGCAACTGTATCACATACTTTTTCTGTACTAAATAAATTCATAGTAAGTATATTTAGAATATTGCAATCAACTGTCTCTCCTCACAGTCTTTTTAGTTTCTGCCTCAGAAGGGGGAAAGTTAAGAATAAAAACAATGTTCACAATAGCTTAACTGATTACTGTGCATTGTTTCCTGCAAGATTATCTTACAGTGCATTTTAGCCAGTATCTTTCAAATATGAATTAATGCATGAACTCTCTGAATAGCTTCTAATGTATCTTTTTCCCTGCCAGCTTTTAAGTTGCTGTTATGAGTATACTCATCAGAAGAGATGGCATTTTACCTGGTTCATCATACAAAATAGCGTTTGTCTTTTGCTTAGAGTTATTAGCAGGTGCAACGGGGACCTCTGGCAGCCAAGGTTAAACTGAAGGTATTCATAAATTAAGGTGCCTAGTGGTTTCAAGACTGAGATGAGCTGGGTGTTTCTCTTTGGATCCTAACTCTGTTGAAATAGTTGCTTAAGCAGGATAGCAGGGAACACCTCATTTGAGCTCTTGTTGTCCTCTTGCATGAAAATACAAGTGTTTCATGCTTATATTGCACCTTTTTTTCAAGCTTCAGGGTACTTTGAGAAATTTGTGTTATCAACATCCTACAGGTCATAGGCATTACACCGAGGCAATTGAACTGATTTCCCTATAGTCATGCCATGCAGCATTTGCAGATCTGGGAGTAGTGCCTCTGACTGAAACTGTGCTTTACTGCTAAAAGAGCATCTTTTTTCTTCCCCCGTTCTTGTTTTCCTTTCCCATTCCCCTCATCTGGTCCTACACACACACACACACACCCCCGGTCACATCAAATCCCTCTACTTGCCTCACTGTTTTTGTCATGTTTCATCTGCTCCTTTTCACCTCTGTGCTCTTGCTGTGTTTCACCTCTCCAGGTTACGTGACTCTTCCTCCTCCCAACATGAGTTTGTATTAGTCTCTCCCATTTTAAATATCCAAACACACAAAAATCCCTTTAGTTGCTTTTGTCTCTCCAGCTATGGACATTTGCTTTTCAACTGTGAGCACACTGAAGGCTCAGATGTACGTGCTACATGGAGATTTATCTTCCCGCTTTATACCTTTTCAACCCACTTCCAAGGTATTTAGTCTCCTCTTCCCTTGCCAAGTATAGGATTGAGAACAACATCTTCACAATCTGTAACACTACAACACAGCTACATTTCTGTTTCGAAACCTCCTTTGGTTTATGTTTCTCTGTCCTCAGTGATTCTCCTCCTAACTTCTTCAGTGCTTCTTCACTGTTTCCTTCGAAGGATCTGCTTCGTTTACCTACCAGTTTAGTGTAAACCTTCTAAATGACTCTCTTCTTGATTACCTTATCTGTCTTCTATTACTTCTATGTAGTATCACCTGCAAATATAGTTGTTGTTACCACATTTTTGTTGCTGTCTCACAGATCTATTTTGCTATATATAGCACCATTTCTTTACTTCTTACCCTTACATGACCTCGATAAATACAACTTTGCTCAGCATATTGCCTCATTATTTTGTTGCTGAATGGAAAACTGAAAGCTTCTGCTCACTCCAAATGGGGGGAGGGTGGAGGAAGGGTTTCTTACTTCTTTTCACCACATAGCAAGAACCTAAACATAGAGCAGACTGAGACCTCTCAATCTTTCAGGAGAGAACAAGTTCATAGACTAGGAGAAAAAAACCCGAAAACCTGGCTTTGGTGGTGAGGAGACGGGTAAATTAGTGGGTATTAAAGAAGGTGATGTAGGGAGAAGCTGAGGAACAGCCGAGAGTTTTTATATGCAATTAAGAGAGGAAGAGGCTGAAGGGACAGAGAAGACAGAGGGAGGAATATAATACGTTAAGTAAATAAACATTGAGATGAAGATAAAAGTGGGTGATAAAGAAACAGATAAAACATTACAAGGATGTGGCAAGACCAATTTTAAAGAACAGGTCTATCTGATACTTGTTCTGACAATGGATACTGTCACCATTTATCACAGTATAGCATCTGTCTACAGTTCTAAAAAGTTACAGTATCTTAGGCAGGTGGGTCAATTGTGGTGACTATTATCTTCTGTTGGACCTATGCAAGTGTATAGATATTGCTGATTCTACTTCATCTACTTGTTGATATATCCAAGTTTATCATTATGTGAGGATTGCTTACCTCTATGACAATTATTTCTTTAGCTAAGATAACACTGCAAGGTTAACTACAAAAGATACAAGATTTTGTAGCTACAGAAACGTCAAAGAACATTGTAATAGGTGCAACAAAGGGAGTATTTAAGAAGATGTATTTGTACTTCAAGCGTTGTATAAAATCTTTGTGTTATTGGCGTGAGGGGTTCTGTTGATCCAGAATCAGAAAAACTTTATAATTCCTTTTATGGGGATTGTACACTATGGTTCATTCTGTCTCATAAATGACTAACACAAAGGTGAACTGATTTTGGAAGATCCAACATAGTCTAGGATCAGGAAGAGACATAATTTGCTATTCACAACAAATCAAAAACATATGGTCCTTTTGCCTATTACAATGCTACATCTCTGAAGGGTGCTCTGTACTAAACTATTAAGTAACAGTATTGGTGTATCAGGTGGTTGCTTCTGTAAATTTTCCTTGTAAAATACGCAGCACAGTGCCTGACTAACTATAGCTCCTTCTGCAGACCAGTCCTTTATCTCTCTGGCACCAGGATAATTCTCTATCTATGACTTGCACAGATGTGAAATAATAATTTGGTTCTCTGTGACTGGAGGACATAGCAGGGAGGAAGGACAGAAAGGCGGAGAGCTTCCCAGTGAATGGGTCCTCTAGCTTTCCTCCTATGGTGGGCATCAGTTAGACTGTGGAAAGGTGCAGGCCTTTGGGCTCACATAATCTCTCTTGTATCTCTCATTCTTTCCTGTTCTTTTCCTTTCATTACCTTCCAAGTAATGAGCCTGTTACTTAGCTTTAATTCCTTTTTAATTTTTTTTTAAAGCAAAAGCTTTTCAGGAGTTGTAATTAAGGGAATAGAGGGTAAAAATGCTGCTCATTTTGGAGTATGAATACTAGTTTTAAGTCATCTTTTGTGTTATTTAGTAATTTTAATTTATGTTGAATTTGTTTGGGTGGAGAAGAAGGTTGTGAATTCACTGTTCTTTTTCAGCACTTCTTTATGATGCTAAAAACATGCTCAGCCTGAGCCATGTTAAATTAGTTTCCATGGAAGTCAATTAAATACTCTTAATTCCCTCTAAATTAATGAATAATGGAAAGAATGTAAGCCCAAATCCTGTCTTGGGCTTATCCTCTAGAAACTTGCATGAGAACTTACATTGTTTGTCTATGCATATGTTTATTCTCACAAAAGGTCCAGTTGCAATGCCAAGGTAACTGGAATGGATGAAACTGAAAACAGCCAGCTTGCTTTAACAGGCTTTGCATTATTTGCAGAATTCATGCGGAACCCATGTGTGGATGCTGGGTTGATCCCTCCTTTGGTGCAGCTGTTAAACTGCAAAGACCAGGAAGTTTTGCTTCAAACAGGACGTGCCCTGGGCAATATATGCTACGATAGCCGTGAGTGTTGAAATATGCCATATTTTGTAGATGCTCTTGTAGGAGGGAGGAGAATATTTTGGTGTTCTGTACATTGTATAATGGGGGGTAATTTTCCTCTTTTTTTGATTTTTTTTTTTTTACCACACAATTCTTCTGATTGTACAGGGCAATTGAATGTCACACTCGCATTATGCTTTTGTGACAGGAAGATGAAGAAAAACTATTTCAATATTGTGATACAACTGGATATAAGAATAGAAAAGATTTGTGATCCTGGATTTGTGGGGTTTTTTAAAAACATAATGAGCTAGGTTTTCAAAGAGCAGGTGCTACATACACAGAGGCCTGAATAGTTCATTTTTCCTCAAACAGAATGTCTCAGAAGGCAACAGACAAGGTCAGAAGGGAATATTCATATTCTACCAGTCTCAAAGCAGTGCAGAGATACGTATGTGGCTGAAATAATGCCTGACCTGTGTTGCTGGTACTCAGAATTCGTATGTAGCCAATCAATTGCTTCAAGATTACATATTGGTATTTTTGGTAGTCAGGGGTTATGGCGGGGATGAGGGAGGAGGTTGGTGAAGTTTTTTGGACACAATAAATTTTGCAGTGCAAGCAATTCAGTTTTGAAATGCAGTTGTGACTCCATGTGCTGATTACATGCATGGATATATCATTTGCAAAAACAAACAGGTGGTTGCAGAGTTTTGAAAATGCAGCCTTATTATCCCTTGCTTTAAATATTTTGATAAAAGCCAGTGCATGACAAATATGGTACAGAAGCAGACACACTAGAAATGTCTTTCTATGGACATGAAGGAATTAGAAGCCTATGGATGTCTGCAGATGGGAAGTGAGATGAAATTGTAAAAGCATTTTGTTATCTTGAGATTTAGGGCCTTATTTCATATGGCAAGAAATTTTCTTTGTACCATGTGTTGTATTTACTGAAAGTTTTGCTGTTCTGAATACTGTCTGTTGGAAAAAAAAGAATTATTAGTAGCCTTTTTCCTCGCTACTTTTTTTCATCCTAGTTTGCAGATTTACATTTTATATTGTTTTAAATTACCTTGCCTTTGACCTCAGGGAAGTTAGTCAGATTTTCCATGCTGGCATTTCCATTTACAGACAACTACTGCTTGAGGATGTTAATGTATAATTCTTTCATTTAGGATTTTCTTTAAGGTGACCTATCAACTGAACACCTGCTTCCCCATGGAAACTTCAAGTAGAAGCTGTTGAGCTTTCTATAATATCATTTATTTACTGTATTTTATTTCAGGGTCATATGCGATATAAAGCTCACTCCCAGGTGGCACCGGTTTATTTCATATAAGTAAACTCTACATAACTATTCATGTCATTGTTGTTTTCATGAAATTGTATTTTTTTGTATTTTTTGTATTTTTCGTGAAATACAATAAGGACACACAAAAATGGTTTTGTAATATCAGGTATTGTGGACTACTGCTGGCTTTTACAGTGCAGGATTTATCCAGTACAGAAAAGCTGTATTACACGCCTTGTGTTGCCCTTCTGTGGAGCAAAGCTGGCACTGATAAAACCTACAGTACACAGTGATGTGTTCTGTATGCCATGTGTTGCTGTGCTTGTGTGGGAGGACAGTCACTACCTTCCCTGTGTAGTTGAATAAGAGTAATGAATAAATTGTAATAAAATGTCACAAAAATTAAGATTAGCATCTTGGATTTGAGTGGAAGATGCTATTTGCAATGCTTATTTATCATACCTATTCTATCTGACTTTATTTTATGTTATCTTATTATGTAATGATTATGTAGTTATGTACCCTATCCTAAATCCGTATGTAGGACAAATACTTTCAATATGCTTATTACTATAAAATTTAATATATTTTCATTTATTACTATTATTTTTCCCTAACAAAGAGTTTTGAAGTATAACAAAGACAAGGTGTGGAGGCCAATAGTTACAATAAAAAATGTTGTTATGTGTTGATAGTCTTTTTCTTTTCAATTGAGGCAAAAGGAGCTGTTACCCTTCTGATAACTGGGACTCATATAGGAACTTGAAATACAGCAGTAACTATATTTTACCATATACATGAGCGTTTCTTTGCTTCTACTGCTCATGTAATTATAACATGCAGTGATGAGGAAGGTCTTTAAGTCCTAAATCAATGTTAGGCTGAAATTAAAGCTCATATTGAATGGCTCATAGCAACATTTCTATTTATTGAAAGCCCCAATTATCCTGTATTTCATCCCAGCAAGCATGCATCACTTTGTTTATTGACAGTTTGTGCAAAAAGGAGTTAATCAGGTGTCTATTTTTGAGAGAAATCTGTGTGGCACAGGATGAAAGTTGTGGGACAAATGGCTTTTCCTACAGGGAAGGCCCCTTAAAAGTGGCCTTGCAGAGAAGGATTGCCTGGATTTTATTTGTGATTAAATGAAAATGGCAGTCGTTTCTCAGAGTTTACAGATCCTAGAGTTGATGCAAGACCATTTCCATGTAAGTTCAGGAGGAGCTACTCCTGGAACACGGCTGCTGTGGAAAGGTAATTCATTGCTAAGTCCCAATGCTGGAAGAGGTTTAGTACCTTCCACAAGGTACAAAGGGAATTATACGTTTGCTGACCAGAGACCTTACTGAACACATTTGTCTCCTCACAGAAAACGTGAAATAAAAACTTGTAAACTTACTGACAGATTTTCTTCTCTGTTAAGTTTGAGGTGCACATGCACAGCATTATGCGGTGCTCATCAGTGTTAGCCCCCTAAAATAATACTGAATCACCTGTTTGAGCATGGAAGAAAATGCAGAGAATTAAATGCATTTCATAAACAGTTAAAGAGGTAAAAATAGGTCAAATTTATCCGAAGCAGTCTTGAGAGCATCCTTTTTAAAGTATTTATGTTGTGAAGAGATCTGCTTTATGAGAGTCTCTGAACATCAAGAATACAGGCAAATGTAATTGCAAAGCAGAGTAGAAGGAAGCTTTGTTAGTACTGATGAGGCTTCTGTCTCCCAGACGCCGCCTTGTATGCAGAGATGAAAGAAACAATTGAGGCACCCAAAAAGATTTTAAGTCAGAAGCAATGAATTTAACTAATCACAGTATGCAGACTGTTCAGTGCTGTCCTACAATTTAAGAACAGATACATTACTGCATGTTCCTGTACAGCCTGTAATTGTTCTACATGCTTTATCTAGTAAATGCCATGTACACCTCGGCTCCCAAATTTTCATCAAAGCAGAAAGTGCAAAGCAAAGAAATGGAGACGTGGTCTCTCCTCCTCTCCCTCCTGCTTTCTCCCCCACTACACTATATCTACAGCTTGTACTTCCGTATCCCCAGACAACGGATTCCTCAGCCTCACTCAGGGACAGAATTTTGTCTGAACTATATTACTAGATGCCAAGCTCATAGCCCACTCATTCCTTTTAACCACTAGTTATGTTTTTTCACTTGTAATCAAAGCTAAATTCTTAGGCATTTTCCAGTCAGAGCATCAGACCTATCCTTCTAGCTGCTTCACCGCTCTTTATCGATGAATCAAACTATAGCTACTTTTCTACCGTCTTTTTTTCCAGTCCTCCCTGCCATTCTCCCCAGTGCTCTTTCTTTAGTGTGTTCATTTAGGGCTGTTAACAGATGTACAGATGTTACAGGGTAATAGGGCATACCTCCAAAATGCTTCTACGTTCCCCCTGCACCTTGGTTTCACCTGCAACATGAAGATCTCATCTCCATTGTCCAGGAAAGGTTATGTTTAACATAACACAGTTCTTGCTACAAAAATCAATGTCTTAAGTCAGAGCAAAATTGTTAATTCTGCTGTATATAAAGCCTAAAAATTATTTGCTACCATCAGCTCTGGCAGTTGGGATATTAAGTTAAAGAACAACATTATCCAAATTGCAGCTTGTGATCATTTCATGAACGACCTGATGGCTAGAGCATGCCTCAGCTCTCTCTCCTAATAGATTGTGAAGACTCTGGTGACTTGAATCATATGGAGTTTGGATGCCTGGGGGACAGGGAGACTAAGACCACAGTTTTCAAGTTAGATCTGCCTTCTTGCAAGACCCACATGAGAATGCAGGAGAAAGAAGACAAAACCTGTCTGTAGCCAGGTCTCTGTCTTGCTCTGACACCCCACACACCAATGCAGTTTGTATAGAAGAAAGATCAGGTCAATCAGATACATTTTAGTCAAGAATTTTAATGGAGGATGATGCTCTATTAAAATAGTAGTATTTTCTTAGCAGATAATAGCCTCACAGTATTTTTTTATCATTAAGTTTGTGATGCACGTTATCTTAATCTTGGTGATTTTACCACAGGTAGTTTGTTGCACACTTCAGTTTTGAATTGATTGACCAACTATTTTCCTGTGGTTTTATATAACATTGAGCACACTACAGAAGCTACCGTAATTATACTATAAAAGTGATAATTGTAAGACGAAGTGAAAGACTAGGATATTTAAAAGCCTGATTCAGTAGCCATATAGACTAGAGGAAGTCATTCTGATTGACTTCAGTTGAGATTAGATTAGACTCTTATCCATTAGAAAATAATTCCTTCTTGCTGTTTAGAGCATCCACATATTCTGAAAGCTGTCCAAGGGAAAGAAGCTCTCCATATGTCTTGTAAGGAAAATGGAAAATTTCCCATTCTGCCCTTCCATAATATTAATATTAATATTAATGGTAGAGCTTAGAGACCTCCTAAGGAATCTCAAAGCTATTGCTTTTTGCACCCATCCACAACCTTGTTTATTCATGAAACCACTAGCCTCGGTACATGTTCTCACCAACCGTACTTCATGATATAAACTGCTATAGAATTGGAAGGAAAGTAAAAACGCCAACTCTTTCTATAAAGGCTCTCCCCTGACAGCTGCTTATCTACCTTTGCAGGAAATTTACTGGATCCTTTTCTCATTCCCAAGCTTTACATTTCTTTGTTATCTACCTAGTTGTGTTGATGGCAAGACTCCTTGCTGAATTTCAGCAATGTGGCCTTGATCTCACGTAGACCCAGATCTCTCTTGATCCCAGCCTTAACACCAGACCATGAACATTATACCACTTCTTGTTAAAAAGATCTTACACATGCTATAAATTCTGTATACTCAGCTGCCCATCCTATAAAGATGTACAGATCTCTTGCAGGAATCTGCTAAAAAGGCAAAGTACAAAACCAAGAAACTACTCAATTGTACAATTTCATACAGCTCTCAGGAGATGAGGCTAATTTCAGGATCTAACGCAGAAAAAGAGATGCTTAAGAATTAAACATACTGGAAAAGAAGTCAAGTGCAGTTTTCTTCAAAAAAATGACATAACCTTTTTCAGTACCATATGGAAAACCAGCAGAATCCTAGAACACAACTGGTGTTGATAATGGCACACTACTGGCTAATCATTTTTATGAAGATCACCCTGATTCACGCAGCCAGGCAGCATCTTACAACAGTCTTCCACTTTTCATTGTACCAGATACCAACCAAATGCAAATGCCACCTACTAAACTGTTTCACAACTAATATCATGAAATTGAGACCAGAGGCTTTAACTTGTTGCTTGAAAACTGGTTGTTTAGAACAGCTTACAGAGAATTAAAATTCTAGATTTTAATTGTACAGTAAGTGTTTTACCTTTATATCTGTCCTCTCCAAGGCATGTCAGTCTTAGAAAACTATAGCCTTTTAAAGTTAGAACTAGTCCTTGATAATGCAGTACTTTTTCCAAGCCTCTGCAGCAGAAGTATTGCATCAGCTAGAAACTAAGCATACCATATGCATGCCAACACATAGTTCCACAGTAATATTTAGTACTTATCAGCAATTAATCATGAATGTTCTTAGGAAGCTGTTAAACAGTATTATTCTAATTTACTTATTTTATAGCTGGCCTAAATGGAATCAGAATGCTGAGGAAGTCTTCCTAGAGCATCAGAAAAAAACATTCAAGAGGTGATACGAAAAACATGAAATCTCATTCTCAGGCTATTACTCTTTTTAAAATCTACATTCTAAATTTTAACTCTACTGAAACAAGTGGCAAAATTCTCATGACTTAAGCCAAAACTTCACAGAACCCCACATAAGGAAAAAAATAATAATAAAAAAAAACAAAAACCAAAACCAAATTGCCATAGATATGCAACTTTCCACTTCTTTAAGATGAAGGTATGAAGCCTGATTTTCTGTTTGTTTTAAAGAGTATAGGTACGATAGGTCCCTGCTTATTTTCTGCAGTGCAAATATTTTTCCTCTTCGTGTTTTTCCAGGCAGTTTAAGCAGAATAAGTAAATCAGAATTCTATCAGTACAGGTACAAAGAAAATTAAATCTAAGAATGAAAGCAGATTTTTTTTTTATTTCTTACTTTCTCCCCTCTAGCATTTAATTCACAGTCTGTAAAGTTTGTGTATTGCTCATATTCTAACAGGCTCAGAGACACCTGCTTAACTTACAGCCAAAATAGAACATACAGGCAACAAGGAAATTTAATAAAATTTAAA
>VWZL01000556.1:954319-1080564 GCA_013396915.1 Stercorarius parasiticus | reverse complement strand
AAAAAAAAAAAAAGAGATGGAAGGTGTTTCCAGAGTCTTAAAGAAGTTCATGATCAGACTTGGAGAGAAATCCTGCTTTATTCACTACATCTTGCTGCCACCCTAAAATCAAGTTAAGGATTCAGACTTTGGTTAAGGACTGAGCTATTTCTTCATACTTCAAAGGTAAACAAAGTAGGAAAGGCAAAACTTGGGATTCCCCTAATATTTATGAAGAGTAAAAAAAATTCCTTATCAGGAAGAAAAGCTTTTAACATTTCAGTAACAATAAGTGAACAACACAAGATATGTAACTCACTCTTCTTTCAAGTCAACCTTCCTTTTAATATCTTTTTTCACTTTGCTTTTTAAGATATTTGAAATTTTTCATATTTATAGATAACTGCACAGTCACATGTTGTTGCTTTCAAGCCCCTCAGAAAACAAAGCTTGTTAATTGAGTGTCTAGACATGACCAAAGTGTCTGGCTTATTCTGCTTCATTTAAAAAAGTAGGCATTACACGTCTAGAAATATCAACTGTCACTAAATCAGCAATGGTAGAAAACATCAACTGAATTACCATGGAAAACAGAAGAATCTATTAGCATCTTGCTAAGCATTGCTTATATACAACTGGGAAGTAAACGTTTACTAATTTTTTTGGTTAAGCTTGCAGCCATCGTTCCTCTCTTTTAACTTTGTGTTTTAATACAGTCTAATTATATAATTGTAACTTCTTAAATAATAACGTATAATATAATTTTGTTTTACTCCCAGATCCACTTCTGCAGATTTTTGCAACATTCTGTGCACCATGCATATATTGCACAGGCCAAGTCTTTTAGTTGTTTGGATGATAGCTAGAAGGGCATCTGGTTTCATACAGCATCTTGTACAGTGCAATCAACATACAACATGCAAACCACCTAAACTCACTTACATTTGTTGCATTCATATCTAAGAAATACTGTGCAACTCTCAGAAACAGAAATTGGACATTATTGGCAATGAACTGTATTAGTAAAATCTATCACTTAATGCAGTGAAGCTCTTCAATGTCTCAGCCAGGGGACCAGGACTCTATTTAGTTAGAAGGTTTTTATAATACTGTTTGTACACAATATAATCAAGAGCCAGTGCCCACCAGAGGAAGTTGCAGCCTAAGGGCCTGATAAAAGACAGTGAGGAAAGAGTTAGGTAAAACTACAAATAGTAACATGACAGTTCGCATTAGCAACAACAAAGCAGTGTTCCTGTCACATAAGGTGTCAGTGCATATGAACAAAGTTGGTCTTTGAGCCTCCTTGATCCTGAGACTGCTCTGTGTCTGGTTAGTTATCCAGCCAGCAAAGTGGCCTGAGGAGTCAGGGTGGATGCCTTGAATGCCTTATCTACAGCAGCATTCACATTTCCCTGAAAAAAGAGTCGCTTACCTGAGACAGTGTCCAGTTTATCAACCACATCTTGGCACCACTTGGCCTCTTGAGTGTGGGCTATTCTGCAGTTGTAGTGCATTGCTAGTTGCCCTCCGGTCAAATGAGTGGGCTGCCTTCTGCCAAGGAGGTAAAAGATTTCTTAAAACAAAACACTTTGCTGGTCTTTCTCAGGCTGTATCCTACAACCTTTCAGGTACAAGAATCTTCTACAGGTCAGCTTCTCCGTGCACGCTGCACACTAACAAGCAACAGCCTGCACACTGCTGCTTCGAGTTGCTTTAGAAGGCCAAGTCCTCTCACTCCCCCTAGGCTTCATGATTTGGGCCAAGGATAGCACTGATCCCAAACCGAAGACTCATCCCAGCTTTTCCTAGATCCCAGGGCTACTTGTTACTTTCTCACTTCTCTGAATATTTTTTTTTTCTTCCCAGGGTCTAGTAGGATCTACAAATATGCTTTATGGCAGGGGTTTTTTTGGTTTGGTTTCTTTTTTTTGCCTCTTAGGCTTCTCCCAACCTATTCCAAATCCCCATGGGTTACACACTTTCTGAGACTGCTCTTCTGGCTGCTTTGGTGGAAAACCACAGCTCCTTCAAGCTCCTTCAGCTAGCAGTACCACTCTCACACAATACCAGGCTAAAGCCTCTTGCCAAGCTCCTTTCAGCAGCACCCAGCAAAATGCCCCTGTTCTGCACCAGACTGTGACCATGCCACACTCAGTTCACGCCCTTGTTCTTGGAGAGTTTGAAGCTGAGAGACAACATTGCACTCAAGGCCTGGGAGTAAAAATTCTAAATTAACTGCTGTGTGCAGGTTTATTCTGTTAATAGCATGAGATGCTATAAATGCCTACTTACCAGCGTAGAGAAACTGCCTGATGTTTTACTGTATAATTGGATTCCGTGATGTATTTCATGCTGTATGAAATAATAAGCATAGGCTGGCCTCAGCTCTGACTTATGCTCTCATAAACCTAGAGTAATTTGTTTGACTGCAATGGAATTACCAAGGAGTTGCATAGAGTTAAAAAAACAACTGAAGAATCTGCTGTAAGCATATTGCACATGAAAAGGAAGGCAGAGGGAAGTGCTACATTCAACTTGGAGGGCCTTTACCTGACTTTTATATATCTAGTAGAACTTTTTCATACTGGTTGGCTTCTTTATTTTCAAATAGAATTCAGTAGTGGAAATTACTAGATTTAAAACTTAAATCTCCTTGATGTCCAGAACAAATCACCCGCCAATACTAAGGCTAATAGTATTTTATGTCTTGTTGCTAATAAAAACATTTTTGCTGTTTATTGAAATCTCAGGGGCACTAGTAGAATTTGACTGGAAGTGAAGTATTAAGAAGTCTTGAACAGTAAACTCATCACTGTTCTCTTGTCTAAAAATCAGAAACAGATTATTTTTCTCATATGTATCTGACAGATGACATAAGAGGAATATGAAAAAGAAGCAAATTCTGTTGGAATTAAGTTGTGCAGTTGAATCTGGCTTGCATTTGACTGCTGCCTCAGCATAACATTACGGAGATTACAATACTGGCGCATTTACCCCTCCCTTCAAATTTTCTGTCAAACTCCTGACTGTATACAAATGCCATGATGCTCATGAGAGAGATTAGGGCTTGTCGGCTTTGATATCCTACGGTCCACACATTGAACTTATTATAAGGAGTCTACCAAAAATACCCCGGGATATCCATTTGGATACAACATTTTAAAATTGTATTTCTTAGAATAAACCAGCTGCACAAGAGGACCAGTATGCTGCTGCATCATTTGTCATTAGCCAGCGAATATGCTGGCAACAGCTTTATCCAAAAAGATCAGTGCCACATATTTTCAGTCCTTGAAGGCACTATACTAAAAGACAGCGTTCTGTTAGCATTTCTAGTTTATTGTTTACATATTTACTGTTTTAGCATAATTTCTAAAAGAATAGTTTATGATACAATACCCTCAGTGCAGCTGGAGTTAGGGCTAAGGATAGTTGCTAGCAATTTAAGATGAACTGATCACAAGACACTTCATTTATCTCTGAAGCAAGCATGACTAATTCAAGATTATTTTTTCTTCATAAAGCAAAAATTTTAACGCTATATTGATTGATTTTAATCGATAAGCAAATGAAACAAAATTGTACTCCTGGTAATCAGAGTCTTGTAATTCCTGAAGGAATTAAATAAAGGGAAAGGAAATTTCAGTACAAGATAGAGCAATTCCAAAAAATATCTTTCAAATTATTAAAACAGGGATCTCATACAGTATTGCTGTGTCCTGTCCTTTGTAGACAAGTGCACAGAAGACATGGAAAAAGCAGCAAACAATAATAGCGCAATATAATTAAAAGAACCTTACTTTCCTTGAAAAGATAAAATTAATGCAATGCTTCTGTGTTCTGTAACAGAGTTGTATTCTGTAGAATTGCAGTCAAAGAATTGATAGGGCCCAGAATCCAGTGATTTAAAAGCATACACATAAAAAGCTAGGGTCAAATGTTAAAACTGAATGACAGCATTGCCTTAAAAGTTTTATCTTTACAGTGTTCAGACAGGAAAAAAAATGGTAAACTCCCAGTTTATATGTGGCAATGTTTTTTTCCTAATGTCAACGTAGATAACATGGTTTACACTAGCTAAGGGTTTGCCCCTAAGAGTGTTTTTTGAATATTTTCTCTTTCTATTTTCTTAAAAAGAAGAGAGAAAACATGTAATCAGGATCTTTCTTCCTTTGGAGTTGTACTCCTGCTGGTTTTTCCCCACGCATGGTTATAATTTTCTGTATGTCATGTCATAATTTCCTCTGCAGCAGTCAGTTTGATATCACAGAAGATTATGACTTCAGGTGGAAGAACAAGCAGCAGGAGCAGATGAATGCCTCAGTACGAAAATCATGCAAAGAGGACCTAATTAAAACGTAGAGAAAAATAAAAATAGGACCTGGAGAAAGAACCTTTTCCCCCTCCCACCTTGGACTACTGTGGATCTGTTCATCTTCATCTTTAAAAAAGTAATAATAATAAAAAAGTTATCCATGAAGCAGTGGTCTAACCTAGGCAGTATTTTGGCCAAAAAGAATGCAGGATTAGAGCCAAATGCAATAAAGATGAAGCACTTAAAGTAAAATGGCAGTATGTCATTTAAATGATTTGATCGTTACATCTAATTGCAGAGTAAAAGAATTTTAAAAGAAATACTATTTTTTTTTTCAATGTCACCAAAAGCTGCTGTCTTGGCACCTTGGTTTATGCAAATCAGGGACCTTGATCATAAAAATCATTCTTTCCCTCACTGACTTACATCATTTATACCAGTGCAACTATTTATACCAATAAACTTTTTTAGAACATGAATCGGAGAAAGGAAAATTCAGGTTTCCAGTTGCAAGACAAAACCAGAACATTTCAAAGTACAAATCTTAAATTTGAAGTCCAAAAGATCATTCTTAAGAAAAGCTGTCAAATAGTTTTCTAGTTGATTATCTGATAAATTGGTATATTTTTGAGACCTACATATATAGTAAACATTGTAATGACATGGTAACTTGTGATTTCTGGTGCTTTTTAAAGGTTAAATCTATTTTAAGGTCTGCAAGCCAATATAGAGCCCCTACTGAGAAATATCATTACATATGAAATTGTATTATGAAACACAAAATTCATCTTTCAGAATTATACAGTAACAAAGACTTAGCAAAAAACTGTTTGGAAAGCAGTGGCACTGTGGCCATCATGATGTAAAGATATGGTAGGCAAAGGTAATATGGAGTGTTCGTACCTTAACTTTTTTTTGTGAGAAGGAAATGGACGGGCTTTCAAACAACCATTCAGTACATCACTACACTGAACTTAATTTTCTGTGCTTTTACTTGGTTGTTATTTAACTAGCTATGATGCCATCACCATCAGAATCATAGACACCTACCTAATTTTTACCAGCCTGTGTGTTTACTCACTATATACACACTTAAATAACAGCGTGGATCTTTGCAGGACCAGGATCATTTCTGAAGTACAAATGACTTCTAAACCATAGTTTAAATATTAGAGACAACAAAGAGAAAAGTTTGGAATAGTGGAGGAACCAGACCAATATATTTTAAAACTTAAAAACTGGGTAAAACTTAAAAATTGGGTAAAATTTTAGAACTGCTTAAACTGATGTTTTTTTTCTGGTGAAGACGCAGCTCTATATCCTAATAGAACATTAATGGGTTTGTCCCAATCTGTATGAGATGCATCTGCTTCTTTAATGTCACTTGGATTGCCAGAGCTGAAACTTTAAATTAAAAAAAGGGTGCAGTATGAGAAAAACAAAGCTTATTTAAGATTTAAAGAGCACTAGGTGAGCTATTTGCAAAAGTATTTTTCGATATCTGCCCATACTATGGCACAGCCATTTGCCTGATGTAACTATATTTCCAGAAATAATAACCTTACAGTGGTGACAGAAATCAAAGTACTGGTGCAAGTTTTTTAGAAATAATTTATTGGCTTTGTGTAGCTTATGCTTTATGTTGTTTTCATACTTCAAGCTGTCGCTTTAATTCTTTTTTCTATTAACCTTTTATGACTCAGTGGTTTGTCTTAGGGTTTAGTAAACTGGGGAAGAAAACTCAAGGGAAAATTTTGCAAACGCATCTTGGGAAAAGCAAATTGAAACTACTCTAAGTGCTGCATTTTGAAGACCTACCAATCATATGCACTAAAAAAATTTTAGTCTTTGACTTGAGCATCCATTGGAGCAGGCATGGCTGAGCCCCAGGGAAATTTCACAAGACACTGTTCATAGGGGAATGTGAGCGATCACAGTAATTTGTTAATCCACATTGAAACCCAGTTTTGCATAAAATTCCTGTGAGTAACTCAGGTCAGAAAGAGAGACTGTACTAATTCTTAGAGATGGTTGCGTTGCATTCAGCTAAGGAACACTGTGGAAGTAATAACTCATTCTGTAATAAATCTTACTGTACATTTTGTAGGAAAAAAAGTTCCTTCTGGTCTCTTGGGTTGTTGTCATTCTCGCATCTTTAAACAATATTGCTTTTAAAAAAAAAAAGCTGCAACAGCATTGCCCTTTGTGAGCTGTGGCGAAGCATTTTTAAGCAGCAATGTGAATGCTCTCATTAAACTGTTCAATCACGGATCTCTTAGGAATAGCAAATGTTTATTTAAAAAGGTCACAGGAAAAATTTCAACACAGCTCCTGGGAGGCTGGAAGCACGTTAAGTGTGGGAGTTCATAGAGCTACTGAACTGCAAGGTAGTAGTTGGATTGAGAACAAGACACAGCAAGATGCTGTGGTCTTGTTTTGACTGTAAATGATTTGAAGCTCAGTGAGTATTCTTGTGTGCAAAATCTGTTTCTTAGCGACGGAACAGAGAGAAGCGAGTCAGTAATAAGTACATGGAGCATTCTGAGTCAGAAATACGCTTTTTGCTTGGGCATGCAACGCAGTGTCATAGCCTGAGCTTGGAGTGGGTAGTCAGGACCTTCAGAATTTTCCTCCTACATTTGGTACAGGATTCTTTGCGGCCCTGCAGTAATGAGCTGAGTTAATCCTCTTGGGCATAAGAAGGCAGCACCAGGAGATCCTAATTACAGCACTAGCCAGGTCTGTTCTTCGCCCAGCTGCCTAGGGCAGAGAAGCAGGGTGAGCTCTAGAATAGGAAAGAGGTGGAGCAACAAATTCAATTAAGGCATCTTTTTTACGAATCTGCCAGCCTATATAGTCATGTCAAAGTGTGGCACTTATAGCCTGCCACCTACTTGGGAGGGATCCTGAAGTTCATTTTATCCTAATTTTTTGGGTATTCTATAGACATCAAGAGACATTTCCTGGAGTGAGTTTTGTTTCTGAATCTTTCTGCCTTACTTTTGCTGTCTGTACAGCAGAAGCTGATCATCTATTTACCTAACAAAAATATTGTGTGCATAAGAGGTTTGTTATGTATTTGAAGTGAGAGACTATTATGTACTTAAAAATACAGCAGGTTTTGATATATAACTTCTTTGACAAACCTGAGAGAATGAAGTAAAAGGATATACGAGTTAGATTCTCATTTGTTGTAAGATACCGTCACACAATTATTTTCAGAGTTGTGCCAGATTCCATCTGGGTAAGGAACCTGGCCTGTAATTGTTTTTTGGTTTTTTAACCCTTGCTTCCAGACCCTCACCCAACTCTACCTTTGTATTGTTCTTTGCTTACATATTTTATATGCAGTTCCATGTGGAGACATGGGAGAAAGTTTGACACCTGATTCTTATCTCAAGCTTAATTTTATCATGGTTTTAGTTTGTTGATTTCAATTGCATTATAGTAATTTGAGGACCACACTCAGTCCATCTGATCCAGAATCAGTGATTCAGTTTCGTTTTGCATACCTGTTTTGACTCAGAAAACAGGTGAGTCAAACACAAAATCATGCATTTGCATAACTTTTGTAATTAAAAAAATACAAGAGGAGGATACATAAAATAGGATGTTGGAATATTCCAGCCAAGTTTGGTTTGTTTTTTTTTTTTCTGATGGTTTGGTAAACATAAGGACTGAATCTGAACACCTGACTATATCATGTCACTATATTATGGTGTAGGACCTCCTTTCATTTCAGCATTACACTTACGTTTGTCACTGCATCAAGGATGTGAGAAATTTATTTCTTTTATATTTCTCCTTTTTTTTATAGTCCTTCCTTGACACGGAATCTTACCTTGAATTTGTTTGACTGTAAACAGATTTCAGTTTCTCCTTTTTCAAAATGGAATATACATACCTGCTGTGAAACACAGTCCCCTGAGGTCCTGATCACGGAGACAGTCATGGCAGTGATGTTTTTCCTCTGTTGGATGTTACCTCAGTCATTCTGCAAAACAATTATTACTTTGGTAATATTTAATAGTTAAGATCCACCAAGAATTACCCTTCCTCATTCAGCTCCACTCAGCAAATTATCTGCAGTCTCTGTATATACCCCTCGTATATATATATGTATAGTTCTGAATATATGTATAGTGTAGGTTTATATACAATACTTATCAGTCTTTTTATAGCTATAGTAAGTAAGTGATATATATGCCTCATAAATAGTATTAACAAGAATTGGAAGATGTAGAAACTTCTTTTTGCACAGCTCTGGAATGCTTTATAGTGGAAGATCATTATTATAAATGTGGACAAACTTGGTTTTCATACTGAATACATTGCAGAGTGAGGAAAACTTGGTAGCTTGACCTCCACGTACAATGGGGAGAGAGAGGGGTGATGAATCAGTGGTGAATAACAAGGGAAAGAGGAGATTTGCTTTGGGGCCATTAAGAAGTTGAGGAGAAGGGGTTTTTGTCTTATTTTGAAAAACCTTTGCTTTAGTGATTTTCGCCTCAAGGTATTATTTTCATCCAGATTTTCCAGTTGATTCCAACTGTAACTCACTTGGAAACATATCTCTTTGGAAGCCCTGGAATTTAGGTTATTGACTGTTGTCTGTTGCTGATTGCCTGCTCGGAAAGGAAGTGATATTGTTGATTACTGTAATCGAAGGCCAATTTTTCCTTTATTCCTACACTGATATATCAAATCTGATTTGTTATACAGAAAGAGTTACATAAAAGAGATTATGGTGTTTGGTTATTTACGAAACCTCAGAACGTTGTAGCCTATTATAGATGCAGAGTGAATTTTTCTTTTAACAATACAAAAAGAATCTGAGAGTGGTATTAAATTTCAGGTATAGAAGGACAAAGAACATAGCATGTGGCAGAGTGAGTGCATGAACAGAGTTTGTGACTGGGAACTAGTACCTCTGTCTGCTTTCTCAATTTTATTCCCCATTTTGTGTTTAAGTAACCTCAGCAATTTATTTTCTCTAATTCAATTTCTTGATCTGCATAACAGCAAGAGTAATTTACCTGGTCCACAAGGGTGTATGGGCTAGGCTTTGTAAAGTGCTCAGAACCTGCCTTTGGCAAAATCCAGTGTATCTTCAGAATATTATTTATCGGCTGCAGCAGCTCTGCCTCAAACACTGAACTTCTTTACAAAGGTATTAGTGCCAGGTGGTTAATCCCTTTTGTTGTAGGTGTTTTCACTTTCCTAGCTCTGTTACACTAAAAGCTGGCCCTCAAGCATCTCTCTAGATGAAGTTCACAACACTGGAGGACTGACTTCACTCTGTTTAAAAACTTCATTTTGTATGATTACTGTTATGTTTGGGACTCTTCGGTGGGTTTTGGTTTCATTTTTTTTTTAATGTAACTCTTTGTTTTACAGATGAGGGCAGGAACGCAGTTGACCGTGCAGGTGGTGCACATATTGTAGTAGACCATATAAGGTCACTGTGCAGTAGAACAGATCCAGCCAGTGAGAAGCTCTTGACTGTCTTTTGTGGCATGCTGATGAACTATAGCAATGAGAATGGTAAACAACACCGAAAATTTGCTTTATGTCTACCAGGAGAACAACCCCATCAAAAAAAGAAAAAAGATAAAAGTTAAAGTCAACTGTAGGTTTACATTGTGGATACTAACACTAAGTTATTCTGAAAAGATCATTTCAAACATAGAATTTTCAGTAAAGTTATGTTTCCAAAAATAGTAGATATCTTTCTGATGCAATTCCGTATAGCATATTGTATAAAGTTTTAAAATCAATTTCTGGAATTTATTTCTTTGTCTAATACATGGAGATGTATCATACACCTTAGGAAAAAATAGATTTACAGAAGTAAACTAGAAGTCCTCTCTTTTTCATCTAATATCAAACAACACCGTAAGACTAATTTGTTGCAGGCAGGCAGTGTTGCCTTGGTGACGATTTGGGGGTATATATGCCAAACAGTTTTCCTTAGTCATTTTTCTCCTTGTGAAATGTGTATAAACCCACATGTTACCTTCTTCTAAGGTAGACAGGGAATACTTTATGTATATGTTCAACACTGCTCTGCGTCTACGCATTATAAGTTTATGTTCTTTATCCCATTAAACGGAGATGTTAAGGGGCTGGGATAAAAGCACAAGATAGTATCTTAAACGAGAAATCCTTGACCACTGAGGGTAAGAAAATAGTGTTCTACATTAGTTGTACAAATGTGCTTTTGTGCACGCAAGTGTGGTAATATGCCAAAGCATTCACACATTCACGGCATTCATGCATTTCCAAGTTTTTCAAAATTTCAATCTCTAGGAAAATTGGGATAAATGAGGAAAGCTAAATAGAGGCTCTTCTCCTGACTTGTAATGGCACAAATTGCAAATGTAGTTAGCTAATCACATTGTTTCTTCGATCATGCCCATTTCCTGAATTATAGTGTTTTAGCTTAGGAAGAAATAGCTTCTTTATTAGCTGCTCACCATATCCTTAGAGTTATCACTTGCTGTAACTCACTTTCCAAATCTATGTCCCTGAAACTCTTCTACTTTTCAGGGTGGTCCACAGGCTTAATTATTTTTTTTTTTTTTTTACCTTTACTGTATAAATTTTTGATCTGCTTTATCATATCTTCTAGCATAGTTCCCTTATGTGTTTTCTGTATCATCGCTCTGGAACTCCTGCTCTTAGTGTTACTTACCCACCTCCAAATATCACTGTTGTATGTGTCTCATCTCTTTCTCTTGTTCTTGCATTTGTTTTTTCTCCTCTTTTCCTAGTATTATCTAAGAATACTTGTTTACTTCTTCCTTCTTCTCCAAATAACAACTTTCTATTTCCTTTATTTCATATCTTTTTCAGCAACTGTTTTGCTTGATGTCTGCACAAGTGTCACATTTTATTACATTCCATATCGTTAACTCTGTATCTTCTTTATTTGTTAAAATATTTGGAGCAAATAGATATTCTTACTTCTAAGCTACCAAAATCCTCTGTATTAATTAAGACTAATGAGCATCCAGTATATTTGGTAGCTCAAGACAGACCAGTCCAAAAGCGCTGTGTAGAGATACTGTATCAGTTTTGCTTCAGTGACCAAGCTTCCCAGCAGATCTTCCCTAGGAAAACTAATTATGAGATAAATCTCTCCAACAAGCAGCTTCTGAACAGTTTAACTGTTACGAACATTGTATAAATGACTCATTCCATCTAGTAAGATAGCTTATTCTGATGCAATCAATAAAGCAGTTGTGTAGTTCAGTGACAACTAGGAGGATTCACTACCTGCTCTCTACTCTGCTAAATGACATCTTTCACCGCACCCGAACTAACGAACTGATGCAATATTCACAGGAGCCACCAAAGCAGTGTCAGAAGTGAGAAATGCAGGACTATTCCCAGCTCCTGGATCTGGGTGCATACCACCATCCTGTCCTACCATCACATCAGGGAGGATTGCTGGGAGCTTCCCAAACCCTCACCTTACCCCACATACTTGGTGGTCTCCGTGAGAAAAGGCCATTTGGTAGGCCCAGCACTCATGGGTATGCTGTGTAAAACTTGCGTCCTGTAGTTCCATTGTGAATTTGCCCACTGACTGGGACAACCACTGAATTAAACCCTAAATAATCTGCTGAATCAATATTAAAAAAAAATAAGTAGAGGATTAAATTTTTAGAAGAAAACCCAGTTATCTACCTGCAGGATATGCACGGAGAGACCTGTAGTTGGCCTGTTTTGCCAGTTTTGTTTTAAGAGCCACAAGTACAATTGGACCATAGTTGTGAGCTACTCTAAAAATATCACCTGCAGACCATCGTAAATTTTCAGAACATCAGTCAGTGTCAGATATGAGCCCAAGACAACCACTTACTTCCACATATTGCAGCATTAGGTGGATAATATTCTGAGTAAATGCAATTCTTTGATGACCTGTTGTTAAACATGAAAACTCAGATTGTCCTGACAGTTAATTGTGCTCACAGATTAGCAGATACCATTTTCAGGATTTACTCACAAAGGCTTGATCCCACATTACTTACAGAGAAGATAAACACTGCATTGGTTTTGCTGAAGGATGAGGAGTATGGGATTGCAGCCTAGAGTCCCAGATTGCTTTGTCAGTAGTTATGGAAACAAACTGGACAAAAATAAAAGACAAAATATTGGAAATGTAAGAAGGAAGTGTTTCAGTCTTTGAAATAGCACTTCTGCCTTCTCTTCTCTTGTTTCTATTATCTTTTCCTGCTTAGCATGCTATGTTACAAAAATTAAAGGTGGGGACTTTGAAGATTTCTTTACAGCTTTTAATGACTTGCACTCTTTTAAGTTGCACTAGCTATCCAGATAAGGATGATTACAGCACATTTGGTTCTTAGCTGCATCTAATTATCTGTGAACACCCTAATATTTTCTAATCCTTAGCATTTTATGAACATAGAGTATATAAATTGTTTTATTTGGTTCTAAACAGTCGTAATTCCCAGTCAACTAATTGCCCTCTTTTTCCAATAGCTACTACTTTATTTTTAATAGCTATCAACTACCTTATTTTTTTAATGAGAGACTAATTCTTGAGTACTTCAAGTTTTTGAATTAGCATTATCACACATGAGTTTTACAAAAACGGCAACTAAAGAACAGCTACAAGTAATATTTTCTTTTCCTAAACAGAGCAAATTAATGGAGCATTCTTGTATCTAATCCCTATTCTGGACATTCAGCTTGCAATTGTAACTCCATTCATAACACTGTTGTCTAAGCTTTAAAACTAAGATTCCGTTTACAAGGTTCTTGTGCCATCTGCTTGTGTTCAGGAATTATTTTTGCCTGCTGTCTCTCAATTCTTCCTTTGCCTCCTAGGTATCTTATCATTTCATTAGTCACAGAGCAAATACTGCTTTGGCATATCTTGCAGTTCTTTTAAGCTTACCAAAAAAAGAGTATCAATTTTTAATAGTATTGCTAGAAATCAGAGTGTTTTTCTGATGGGACGCATCCCTTTGACTTCAGACCAGATTATCTTGATCCTCTGTCATAATCGTATTTCACTACCCAAATTCAATCAAACACAAATAGCTCATCCTTGCTTTCCCTTATTAGTTCTTAAAATGCAGAGTTGCAGTTATGGGTAGGAATGAAACAAACGTGTCACACATGTTTGTGAATGTTGTGCTCATAGCTTAATCCCAAAAGAAGCACGTCTTGACAAAAGTCTATAATCTTTCTTTGTCAAGCTATGCAAACTTAATTTGGGGTACAGGGCACCCGTGCTTAAAGCTGCTGTTTGGGCACCTTTCAGTGAGTTCAGTATGTTGTTGTGCATCTCCCATTCTTAAGACTGGTATCATTACATATAGTCTCTGCGTATCTATGAATCCGCTTAAGAGCAAGAGGCAAAGCAGGCTTGGATAAAGAGTGAAAAGCTAATAGCTAATCTAATTAAACTAATAAACATATGCAAACACTCACGTAAAAGAGTTAGTCACGTGAGTAGTTATTTTGCCGATCTCATAATCCTGTGAGTGAAGACTATTTACAAGTTAATGGAATCAGTCTGTAAGGTAGCTAATTATTTCTTGAGATTTATAAAACAAACCATGAAAGCATTTTTAAAGAAATGCAGAAATGGTGGAGGAACTAGACCAATTGCCTTATTAGGTAGTCAAATTGGAGATCAGAAGTTAACTGGATACAGTTTGTGAAAGTATACACATGTTTATATACGGGCATATATATGTAGATAAAAATTATTACGTTTATAGGTTGCTTCCTCATCTCATTTCATATTAAACTTCAGTCTGTCGAGGTTGTCTTCAGTGCTTTTGTAAAATGTAACATTCTGATGTTAAAGCATATAACTGCCAAGCCGTTCCTATTCTCACAAAACTCTTAGTGACTGGAATGAATGTTGGGGACTGATTTGCACTGTTTACCATCTGCAAAAGCTATGCACAAGAAATGAAAAGGGAGAATTATGGCACCATTATTATGGTCTAACGGCAATATTTCAGTAATGCTTCCTTCTAAGACTTACCTTTGTTAATTTTCATGCTTGCCGTGGTTTTTGTTTCATTTACATCACAGCTAAAGATGTCTAGCATGCTTTCAAGACCTAAATATACAAATGCAAAGTAACCTAAAGCATGTAAAAGCAGATAAAAAATGTTTCTTATGATAGTGAGATAATCAGTACAATCACTTATATGTTATAGGATGATTTAACAAAGATGTGGGGATTGCAAGCAGGTTTCTCTAGGGTATGAAATTATGCCACCAATTTGTACAAAACAAATTTTCCTTTAGCATTATAATGACAGTTACTGATGAAACACAAAATGACTAGTTGTTTTCTGAAGTTCTGCCCAAAATCATGAGCTAGCCTAAATCAGCATTTTAAACTCAAATGCCCCCAATAAAGTTCTCAATTTGGGATATTCTCCCCAGATCTTACTCTTTGGAGTTTCCATGTGTGTCATCGAAGGACATGGAGCCATTGAAATTCAAGTTTTAGGTAGGTAATTCTTTGTGCTGGCGCATGTATTGATTGCCTTTTATCTACCTGTATATGCATCTGTACAGCATCACTGTCAGTGCTTTTCACCCCAAGAGAACACAGAGGCATCTTACTAGTGCAACATGTGATAGCAGTGTAAAATCTGAGAGAATTTCTTTTGTGGCTTTTAGTCATAAATCCAAAAGAGGCATTCAGTTTTTCATGCTTCCTGCTCACTATGCATAAAGTTCTGCTTAGGAAGCTGATAGAAATGCTGTTTCATGCTGAGACACGGTGTTGCCTGGCTTCATGGCTCACTTTAGTCCCGTGTCAGGCAACTGCTTGTAGGATAGATGCATGTGTCCCTTGAATTTGTCTCCTGCTCTAGTAGGACCTTAACACCTCCTGCAATGAGAGGCTGAGATGCGCAGTTACTCCAAGTTACCCAGTCTTTCATAGGAGAGCCTGAGAACTGCTGTCAGTCCTTCAGCTAAGACTCATCCACTTAGATGTTTTTAATTTCTCTGAACTAAAAAGTGCTGTGGGTCTCCATACAAATGAGAAGCCTAATACTTTTCTCTTAAACTTCTTCTTTGCCCTTGCATTCACTAGAGAAAGTGTCTCCTATTGGTGGTAATACAGATGTAAATGACAAGTTCAGAATTTGTATGGCAAGCCCAGGCTTATGTATAAACATAGCAAATAGCTGCTGGTAGCCTTTTATTTTCAAAGGTTTTGCCTCCTATGCAGCTTTGTGACTCACAGGGTTGTCCTGTCTTTGGCCAAGGAGAAAATTTATCCTTTCCTTTACTGTGGTCAAGGTGTCAATATTTACCTTATTGGCAATTCTCTAATCCCCTCCCTACCACTGCAAACCATTCCTGTGCTCAGGTGCCATCCTTCTACTCCAGGGAAATGAGACTGGTATGCAGTCAGGTATAAGACATGACCTTTGACCCAGTACAATTGTTCTTTCTTGGTATATTTTCTTTTTCCCTTTTTCCTACATGGGAATTCTGGAGACCTTTAATCAGTGCCCTCCATGCTCTCTTGAACAACAATATATCCTTCTACTTGGCTCTTAAGATTCCTGTTGCCTTTCAAAGATGGATATGGTTTCCCTTTTTCCACTCATCATCTCCTCTGCACTTTTTATATATTTTGTATCAAGAAAGAGACAGCAGAAGAAAAGCTGTGCTCAAAATAGAGAGTTTATGTTTCTGATGTCAGAATGCTTTGCCAAATGAAGCCCATAGAGATTAATTGTCTTTTTGTCCATTACAGTTGGATAAAGTGATTTTAGAGTCACTAAAGGCATAGTCTAGTAACAAAGCAATTTCTTTCCACATAATTTTCTATGGCATTTGTGGTTTGTGTCTTTGTTCTCCTACTCTCCATGACTACCACCATTTTTCCTTCAGAATTTTTAAGCGTCTGCAGGGGACAATCACAAACCAAGGACAAAAACAGATTATTTACCAGTAACTTGAGTTCTCCTACATGATCATTTTCTCCACAGAACCATTCTAGCTCCCCCCTCCGTGATTTTCCTACTCAGAGATAGATTTTTACAGTCAGTTTGGAATAAAGTAGGAGGGTATGGTAGTGACTCACACATCTGCCGGAGGTAAAATGGCATTCAATGCATGCGCTAGTGCAATTTGTACTTACCTGAAATTTGACAACTTCAACAGCTCTTTNCTTTATTAAAGATGTCAAGCCATAAGGATTCCTGCTCATCCCTAATAACCTGTAATAACTATGCCATTTACTTAGTGTACCAAATTGAAAATTATTATAAAAGTATTTTACAATGAACATAAATGAACTAAACATTCCAGAACCTTTTCACAATTTTTATTATATGAAAATTTCACACACACTCAGCAGCATCTGGAAGGCAAAGAGTTTTCTGAGAGCATGAGATGATACTAAGTTTGCTAGACTTAAGTTGTAATGTGTTTTTATCTCCCTGTAAAAATCTGCAAATTTTATGGCTCTGATCCAACAAGTATAAAAACTCCAACTGATTTCAGTTGCTCAGAATAAATTCCTTTAAAAAAAATAAAATTAATTCCCGGGTAGGTCTTGACCCAAAGCTGAATGAAGTAATAACAATCCTCTTGAATTCACTAAGCTTTGGATCCTTGTCTTTTGAGTGTGTAACACTTAAATGTAGTTAAAGTGCTTAGAAACAAAGGAAAAAAGATGCTTAGGAAAATTACTAAATAACATCTGGTGTGTTCGTGTCTGCTTCATTCTATTCAACTGTGAAACAATGTTTTTCTTCTTTGCTATGTTATAGGTAAAATGTATAAGAAAATATCGTTATAAATAATCCTTTAAAACAATCATGTTTCTGCCTAACCATCAAAGCATCTTTCTATTTGCAGACATCTAGGAGCAATAACTTTCTTACTTGTAAATACTATAAACTTTCATCCTATGCAAGAAATTATCAGAATGGCTTCTAAGGACTTTTCTTAAACCTTCCATTTTTTTGTCTTTATTAAACTTTCTTTTTTCTCAAGCTCCTCATAATCTACATTGTGACTTCCTGTGTTTATAAAACTTTTCATGTTTATTTCAGTGCCAGTTTATATTCATTCTAGTTTTAATTTTCCAGTTTTGACCTTTAAGGGAAAACAGTATATAGGAACATGCTCTCAGATAAATAATTATTTCACAAAAGGTAGTTTTGTTTGACTTCAGTCAGCTAGTCTCAGTGAGCTCAGAATCAAACCCAACATGTATTAGGAAACTGATAGCCACAAAATTATCAGTAGCTGCGTAATCCATTATACCCTATGACCATATCAGGAGGGAATATTTCTGGGAATAGGTCCCATTGCCAGGGGCAAGGGGAATTATGAGTCCATATCCCAAGTCTGGACCAGATCCTAGTGTAGAAGAGTAGAGGAGACAGACGTTTTAATGCTGCTTAGCCTAGGAGTTGCTTTGTGTGAAAAATGTTTTTTTGCTTTAAAGAATAGTACTACGAACAGAAATGCTAACTCACTGTTGCACTTTCTTTTTATGTAGATACCCTGCAGTCACAACTTATCAATATGGGTGTTATTCCTACGTTAGTGAAATTGTTGGGTATTCATTGCCAAAATGCAGCTCTGACAGAGATGTGCCTTGTTGCATTTGGCAATTTAGCAGAACTTGGTAAGTCCACAATGTTATTCTCAAATTTACATTCAGTTTTCATGAAGTTAAATCTTGAGACTGACAAAAGCCTTGCCCTGATGCTTTTTCCATTTCTTTTGGTACATTTAAAATTTAAGGCAAGCAATTTCTGCTTATTGTCTCTAAAATCTATAGTTGTCTCTTTTTTTTTTTCCCCTTCAGAAACTGAAATTTATTTGTGTACTTAGTACAACCTTATGTTTTATGTTAACGTTCTTCAATGCAACTAAGCCCATTTTAAATCATCTAAACAGTATTTCCTGAGCGCTGCTAGTTACTGTGAATTATTTATTAATAATATAAATAATGTGTCCTGGTGTAGCTCCACAAAGTTATATTGGTATGATTTAGCTCACAGAAATCACTGAATGAAACTGAGACAGGCACAGTTCATAAACCTGCCTACAGAATATTCTTTTAGGTGTAGAGTTTTAACATGTTCCAGACTAAATACTTGCGTGTATAAATCATGCACACTACTAAGCTGTAGATGTTCATTACAACTTCGTTTAAATTGAAGTTTGTGGTCCTGCATTGATCCATTGACTTTGCAAGTGGATTAGTTTTCAGTTGAATTCCACAAAGTGTAAACCAACAGTTTGTTAGGACCCATGGCTTCCATTGCTGTTCTTTTCCTAACCCATTTGGTGAAATTTTAGGGCTTTTGCACTGGAGTACAATACTATAGCAGTTATAGATATCATTCTGTATTTCTAAGAAGATTCAGCAGTTCAAAATACGAAAAATGTATCTGTGAGTTTGTATTATTTGGTGGCCTGAAGTTATTCACAACTGTCCTAAGTTAGTAGATTTCAAGGCCAGAGAGAATATTATGTTACCTAGTATAGTCTGATCACACGCGTAATACCTTTGCTTATAGCAGACAAGTCTACTTAACAAAGCAACAACAGAAAGAGGCATCAAAACAGCAGTAAAGAAATGAAGGGATCAGAGATCTTCAAGATGGGCACTACATATTGTGTCTGCACAGCAGAAAGTATAATACGAGTCGTATACCGGAAATTCTAGTGCTAAAATGCAACTAAACCCATAAGGATATTAATATAATAAATGGTATCTCCACTGAGAACTACATTTCCTTTCCCTCCTTGGAAATATCCAGCTTTGTCCAGTTGAGCAAGAGCCATGGGAAAGCAGCTTAACAGCAGCTGCCTCCCTTCCTGTTCCCATACACTGAAAAGATGCTAGTTCTTTAAGATTGGCACAAAATTAATTTAACTTGTAATACTTTAATCTCCCTTAAGTAATAGCTTAGTCAATCACATTGTAACGGTAATATTTTATTTTTGCCTTGTAACTTCAGGGAATTTTATTGTCAGGTTGTCATTTTTCATCACTTAAAGACAACTGCATTCCATAGATCCCCTGAGAAGCATTATATGAAACTCTCATTCTGTTTCAAAGCACAGCAAAACCCCAGTACAGAGTGTGATGGTTCTGCTTTTAAAAATACTGGAAAGGTCAAAAATCCACTTAGAATATGCTATGCAGGCATGCATAGCGAGAGAAAACAATAATGGGATGTGCACAAAAGGGTCTAGGGCTGCAGTTCATGCATTTCCCCAGTTTTCCCCTCAGCATCAATTCTACATTACAATAATCCCTAACCAACCATTAGAGCAGTAGCAAAGGTGCTGGAAGGTTTTCTAAGTACAGATGGCCCTCAGGAGGTGGCAACTGGAGAATGCACAACACCAGCCCTACCACCTGCCTGCGCTGTAATACTGCTGGTGAGGAGGAATAAGATACAGGCAATGGAGTAAGAGATGCTTTTGTTGAATCTACATTTGAAGAACCATTATCTGCTGGCTAATCTCCTGGTAGCAACCTAGCCCATCTGTAAAGCGGCTTTATGCTTTCTGTGCAGTATGAAATGGCCCTGCAACAGCCACGCACGGATTTCAAAGGAAATGTCACCATTGTGAAACCATGTAAATAGTAAAGCATTCAGTACAACTCTTCATCTCTCCCGTAGAAAATGCAATATATAATCTGTTAGTCCTCCTGTTAAGCTGAGGGCAATCCAAGACTTAATGTATATTTTTCGTAATGTTACTGTTTCTATAGCTACCTTTACATTCTGTTGGGCAGAAACAGCCCCAACAGCCTTGATCATATATTTATATATTTTTAACAGCCTTAATCATAATTAATTCATCTCAGTACATTTATTTTAAAGTGTTAGACATTTTTCTTTTCATTTAGTGACAAGCACGAGTCTGTTCTTGTCTGTGAAGAGCGCTATTAGTCATCTTACTGAATAAACCTGGTAATAAAGAGAAAAAAATAGTCCTACCTTTTGATGTGGTTTGTTGACTTGATGCTGAATTTTTCCTTTTGCTTCACAGAGTCAAGTAAAGAGCAGTTTGCCTACACAAACATTGCTGAAGAGCTTGTGAAACTGTTCAAGAAGCAAATAGAGCATGATAAAAAAGAGATGATTTTTGAAGTTTTGGCTCCCCTGGCAGAAAACGGTGAGAATATGTATTTTGGTATATTGGTGTCTTTTGCAGGGACTAAATGCCAAATAACTGGCTGTGTCTCGTTCAGAAGCCACCATGATTGATCCTTGTGATGACAGTTTCACATGAATTGAATAGGTCTTAATTGTCTGAGCGTATGACAGGAGCCAACAAATAGTTGATGCCAAGTCTACCTCTGATTCACTCTGTATATGATTATGTTACATTTTATTTCCCTGTACCTGCAGTGGGAATATCAAAAGCTGCTTTTTAGAGGGCTGTACAGCATTTGTCTGCAAAACGCTGGCTCAAGAGTTCACAGTCTATTACAGCACCAGAACATCAGTCATTATGTCATTTCCTGGGATCTCAGAACCACTGGCAGTTCCATTTCCTGTGGACATATTTTTGCAAGGGGCACGTTAATTGCAGAGCTAAGAGCAGGACGCTTTGCCCCTACTGTTCATTGAGAGATCACATAAGTTGAATTTGAGTGTTTGGTAGCATATATTATGGTAGCACCAGGAAGCCCCAGGAGACTTGAGTTTCATTCAGTGCTCAAGCCAACGCGGGAAGTGGTGTGTGCCCGATCACGCCCCCAGGATGTTCCTCCCAAATGAGTTCTCGGTGGTTTGTATAATCTACCGTCTGCCCTTCAGGGAAATGAAGAAGTGAGTTAACAGGTGGAGCTGGACTGAAATGGGAAGCAGTTCTGAGTATGGAAGACATCGCAGTAGTTGATGGCTCCTTGTTTTAATCACCTCAGCATTAAAGCTTGTTTGAATGGAATAAATTTTTAGATAGAATTGTAAAGTCTAATGATTTCAGTTTTATCCTACTCTGGTGAATACACACACTCTGTCTGTGTCTGTTTTACACAACATAAATCAAGATAAATTTTTACCTCAATTTAAAAAGTTATTTTGTCTTTTATTTTAAGTGGTATGTAAAAACAGGGTTCCTTTTTTTGCTTCTAAACATGCAAATTTTGCCAAAATATATTAATTTATTACATAATAACTAACAAGTTGCTCTAAGGTAGTTCCATCCATGGAGACTGACACAGAATTGGGCCCAACCTTTTGTGAGTCTGACACATTTCAGTTCAAATGCTTCATTTTGCTTAGGCTATGTTTTATAGTCACAATAAAATTTGATAAGTTTGCTGCTGCTGACCATAACTCAGGTGTCTGCATGTTATGAGGTAGTCAGCTGAACTCTTCCACTGTGGATTCAAGGCATGCTTAAATGAGTTCACTGTGCTTGTATTTTTTAAATGCTTTTGATTGTAGATAATTAGCAATAGGTCATCAGGGAAAACCATCTAAATGAAGAGCCTGGATTTTGGTGGTTCGGGGTTTTTGAGTTGTTTTTTTTTTTTGTTAAGGACACTGGTGTAGCAATTTATATTTCAAATGACAGCACACCTGCAACCTGGTATTCTGTAACCAAGGGAACTCTCTATTTTTTAAAGTACCTCAGTGCAAAAGTACCTATTTAAAAAAATCCCAATAGGATATTTTGCATTCCCTAACAAAGTTCATGAGAAGGTCAGCCACTCTTAGAGGAACAATGAATTTCACTCAGGCAAAAAGTCTAGTGACAACAGGAAAATGAGAGTCAGTCTGAGTTTTCAACAGAGGTAGAAAACTTCTTCTCACCCAGCTGCCACTTGTAAACTATATGAAAAAAATATTTCCAAAGCTTTGGCCTTTAAAAATATTTTAACTCAGGTTAAACTCATTGTTAAAAAAAACATTTCATGCAGAAAGCTAAGAGAAATCCATTTGTTTGCACATTTCTGCAGAGGTTTGCAACTGCTTTCTAAAACCAGCATGCAAAAACTACCAGAATCACTTCCACACAACAAAAAGACATAACACAGCATCAGATGACCTGCCATTCCCAGATGACCTGCCATTACAGAGAGGGAGTTTTGGCATGCAAAGAAGATTCCCAGCTCCAAGTTCACGGGGAAAAATCTGTTAAAGATCGTGTTGTAGATATAACAGCAGAAGTATTGCTCCCAAGTCCTATTTCACCACCTGAAAAACATGTTTATCACCTTCTCTATTGAGCCTTGTTGCCAATACCTAAGAAATGAATTTGCCTCATCACTTTCCGGTTTTTCTTCACAACAAATTTCTCTCCCAACCCAGCCTTTTAGATTTGGCCTTACTGTACTCCTGCTGGCAGAAATCTTGGCTCAGCTAAAAGAAATGGGTGATTACTTGCTCTGAGATTTCATCAAAAAGTTCTGTGTTTTACACTTGCATGTCTTAGTGAAGTCAGGAGCTCTTCTGTACATGAAATAGAAGGAAAAAAAAAAAACAACTTAGTTTGTTCTGCAGCATAGTTGAGAATGTCTTTGGAAAGCCCGAACACGGCACAGTCCTTATGAGTCTGCTGCGTGATGACTGAGATGCCAGAAGTTTGCTGTAGAGAAATATCCTCATTTTTGAGGAGTGAAGAGGAGCTCCATACAGCTTCAGCATATAGTTGTGCTCTAAAGGCGGCCCAGGGCTGGGGGAGTGCCTGGTAGGTGAATACTAACAGAAGTTGGCCCTGAGAATTTAAAATAAAAAAAGTTGCAGTTTTATCTACGCAAGCTGTCAATGAAACCATTGACATCACTGCTTCTTTTCACAGTCTGTCCTGCATGTATGTACAACAGATGTATTAAAAATCATGATTCTGACTCCTATTGTCCATGCTATTCTTCAGATGTCATTAAACTGCAGCTGGTTGAAGCAGGCTTGGTGGAGTGCTTACTTGAGATCGTCCAGAAGACTGTGGACAGTGACAAAGAGGATGATATTGCAGAGCTTAAAACAGCTTCCGATCTTATGGTTTTATTATTGCTTGGAGGTAAGTACAGTGTGTCACTACCTTCTGCAAAGCAACAGCAGATACCTGTAATGCTGTCTGGCTGCTGAATTTTACCACTTACTGATTTTCTAAATAACATAGAGGACCTGCTGCCTGCCAGTTAACATTTAATGGGTCAGATTTTGTCTCTCATCACATTGCAGGACTGGATTAGTTGTAGTGAAGCCAACAGAGCTTCACAGATACAAAGAGAAGAAATTGCCCTAACAAACACTTCTTTGGCTTGCTGACTGTCTATGCTTTTTACCCCAGATGAATCCATGCAAAAGTTATTTGAAGGAGGAAAAGGCAGTGTGTTCCAAAGAGTACTTTCATGGATTCCTTCCAATAGCCATCAGCTACAGCTTGCAGGAGCATTGGCTATTGCAAATTTTGCCAGAAATGGTAAGAATATGCCATAATAGCTTATGTTAATTTATCTGTGCCCTTCTATCATGCTCTGTCTGTACAGCTACAAACAAAAGCTGCGTGTCGCGGTAAAGCTGGTTTTGAGCTACACAGCAACAACAGTAGTTTTATACTTTACAATCCTGAAAAGCATTAAGGCTACTTTAAAAATACTGTTGCACATTTCTAGAGAGGCACAGGGGATTTCTGCCTTCTTCAGGGTTTCTTATATCACTGTTCTAAATTTGTCATGAGCACTGCAGCTCCCGCTGATGATGGTGGTCAAATTCTCAACAATAAAATGTAGAAAGGACCAAGGAAATAACCCTTCTATTCTTAAAAAGCTCTTGTAAAAATCTTAGTAATAATCTTCCATTCACAAGTGACTTGTGTCATCTCACACAGATGGAAACTGCATCCATATGGTGGATAATGGCATAGTTCAAAAGCTGATGGATCTGCTAGACAGACATGTGGAGGATGGAAACGTAACTGTGCAGCATGCTGCACTGAGTGCTCTCAGAAACCTGGCTATTCCTGGTAAGCTTCACTTCGCATTGCTAATTACCCAAAGGTGAAATTGTGTTCTCCCACTGCACCCCCCCAGGGGATGAGGGTGAGAGAACTGGCAGTCCTAGAGGCAGGTCAGACTGCTGCTTTTCATTCAGGCCCATCATCGCTTTTATGTCATTTGCACAGCAGTTGTGACCAGCAGTTTTATATACATCACTATTGATCATCCTTTGCCACTTTGATCCCATAGTATCCTCCCCCACCAAGGAAAGGGCAGCTTTGTAATAGGCAGGGAGCTGTGGAGGCCTCAGATATGATTTCTCAATCCTTTCTCTCCAGAGCACTGCTTTTTTTGTTTGTTTCATTTGAGATCTCTCTCACAGCTGAGGGTCCCCACCAGAGAGCAGTGCTCACTTTGTTGAGACACTGCATCTTCCTGTGACTTCCTCGGGCTTTAACAATTCCCAAATTAGAGCTGGAGATAGACTGTTAGAATAGCCAGCCTATTACATGCTTTTTGTAGACAATGAACTGAATGTTAATCTTGTCATTTTTAATAAATTCATTTATATGAGTTTTGATTACCCAAGCATAACAGGCAGAGCACATGCACATAAAAACAAAGCAAGTTTGTAATACTTGTGTATGCTTTCTTGGACCAAGCCAAAAATAAGTCTTTCATCCATTTAACCTTATTTTACTATTTTCGGATTTGACAAACAATAACTTTCTGAAAATTAGCATGCATACATAACTAAACCCATGCAGCTTTAGTGGTATGCCTTACCTTTCTCAGGTGAGTAATTCTATTTAAACTTCCATCAGGCAGCAAACGTCCCTGTAGCCTGTGCCCAAGGGTGTCCGCCGGAGACCTACATAAGTGTTAATGTATATTGTTATAGAAAAATGAGCAAGTAATAACTGGCTTCGGCGATGAACTGCTTCTTAAATACTACTTTGAATATGAAATAAGTACTTTTTTCTAAGTACAATACTGGACCAAGTTTCCACCTTACATATATTTCCGAGAGCTCCATGAAAATGGAGAACATACATAGACTAGTGGAGGAGATGAAAGGGGGCTTAGGGGGGGCAATACAAGGACTACAGGCTCCAGACGTGTCAGGCCACAATGTTGTTTGTATAAAGTATTGGAACTGGGTAAGAGGTTACTCAGCTAGTCACTTTAGTTCCCTTGACCATGTGAAGTTTTCCCACAACACACTATTGTCAGTGCAGACTCATGTTCCTAAAGTCTGTGTTCACAAGCTGATTTTCAAAGTGTGTCTGAAAATTTGCTTCAAGACCGTCTTGGAAATAAACTGCATCTTCCAGAAACGTTCTTGAGATCATTCCTGTTCTTTATTCATGCAGTTGTAAATAAGGCAAAGATGCTATCAGCTGGTGTTGCAGAAGCTGTATTGAAATTTCTCAGATCGGAGATGCCCCCTGTTCAGTTCAAGCTGCTGGGAACATTAAGAATGTTAATAGATGCACAAGGTAAAAATAAACTGTTCTCTATGTTAAGTGATTCTCTTTGGTTCAGTCTGTGATGTGCTGCCAAGGTTCTTACAAGAGGGAAGCAGAGGGTTTTTTAAAATTTTATTCCTGAAGTCTTGGAATAAATCTAATACATATGCAAAGGGAAAAGAACGTGGGCTGCTTTTTTTTCCAGAACTCCTAAATTGACTACCAGGGACCCTCAGAATAGGTGTCAAATGCTTATTTACTTTTGTACTTCAGAACTCATCTACACTGTCACATTACAAGTATGTATTAAGGCGTGTTTTAAGCTACCACTCCTGTTTTGCTGTTCACTTATTGCATTTTCTGGCTATACCTAGCTCCTTGGAACAGACTAACAACGCACTTGTTAATTGATAAACTGCAATTTCAAAATGAACAAGCACCTTTCAGTTTAACAGCTTGTTCTAGGATGAAAATTTATAAAATCAGAAGTGTGCAAAAAACCCAAATAGTTAATGAGATAAATCAGCCAAGTATTTATTTTTGATCCAGTTTTGTAGATTTTTTTTTTTCCAAAGATCCATTCTAATTCTAGCAAAGCTATTAGATGTGAAATAGAAATTCACTGAAGAAACTTACACGACTTATAGTCTATAAAACGTAGACTAATCGACCACAATGCTCCCTTCCGGTAGCAGTCCCTTCTGGTTTTAAATTTTTGAGCTGGCTCACCTGGGAATGTGACATCACCTGTATTTTTCCTACTGATAATCAACGCACAAGCCTCATTAACGGGGCTGATAAGTTGTTTTCAAAAACTGGATTATGAATGTTTTTCCTGTATTTTGTTTCCATTTTGACTGGCTTTACTTGCTTCCATGCAACCTAGACTTTTCCCACTGTTAGTGCAAGCTTGTGAAGTTCTACTTAGACTCCTCCTAGTTAGTAACTTTCAGCTTATTTTTCTAGCACTTGCTTTAAAAAGTGACAACTTTTTTGTTGTGTTATTGGCTCCGGCATCACGTAGCAGAAGCAGCTGAACAGCTGGGCAAAAATGTAAAACTGGTGGAACGACTGGTGGAGTGGTGTGAAGCCAAGGATCACGCAGGTGTGATGGGAGAGTCCAACAGACTACTTTCTGCACTTATACGACACAGCAAATCAAAAGTAAGTTAGTGGTGAAAAAGGTCAGCTTGTAAGAACTAAGAGTTACCTCTGCACTTGGTGTTGGTAGCCAAGGCCTCCGGTATGTAATCCTTCTGGAGAGCCAGGCTGGCTAATTCATGTGCTACGTCTCCTCTGCCTCTGGGACCTGCCAGTTAGACGCAAGCAGCAGGTTTAAATGCTCACTGGAACTATGTAGTTAAAAAAAAATAAACTGAAAAAAGCAAAACAATTTCGGAGTGGCAGGGCAGTTGAAGGGACACAGTTAGGATTCACGTGGCTAAGTCTTGACTCATTTTTATTCGTATTGTATCCTGTAGAAGTTCAGCATGCCGTATTTTCTACGTTTTAATGATGCTATATATGAAGAATCATTGCACTCAATTGTTATGATCTTGCTATATATTTATATAAAAATGAGATCCAGAAATAATCTGTCCCCATGCTCTTCATGTAGCATATTTCACAGTTTTAAGATTCTAACAGGTCACTAGAAATGCTAATTTATTCCAAATTCTAACAGAAGCTTATTTGTACATGGCAAAAGGTATGACATTAAGAGAAACAGTGGGACAGAGTTCTGTCCCTTCCATCACCTTTGCATCAACCAAATACCTTTACACAAGCAGCCCAAGTCCACAGTCCTTGCTCAGAAGAGTATTAGGCAAAACAGAGCCCTAGAAGGGACAAAAGCATCTCATCTGGAAACAAGCTAGTTCAGGCTCAGACTTCATTTAGTGTATTCACTGACATGAACGCAGGCTGCATGACTGAGTTTAAATAGCAAGTGTGCTTTGGACAACTCAGACTTTAACAGTAGCCTCTTCATTCATGCATGGCATTTGCAGAGTGAAAAACATCGTGGACCTGATCTACAATGAGCCTCTCCAAAAACAAATCAACAGGATTTACAGAGACTTAAAATCTTTCCTCATTTCTAATATTACTGTCGCTTTCTGATGCCTATTCTCTATTTTATGTTCAGCCTCTAAAACTGATTAGGGTTCATTTTTTTCCCCGAGTTCTCAGTTTTTCTACACCCCGAATACACAGTCCACAAAACGCATGTGTAGATGGCACATACCACCACAGATGCGAGTTTTTATCAATACTCTCTACAGGGAAACAATTCAATCCTAAATACAGAGACATTTATGATGGCATCAAATATATGAAGTTAACAGAATTATCACAGATGAACTTTTGTGTGGTTTATGTACTCAGAGAGGAAACTTGACTGGAAAACAGCTGAGAGGGTGGAGTTTTTTTAATGCTTTTACTGCCCTCTAGGTTTGAATACGAGTACAACTGGATGGTTCTTTAGAGCACATCCTTAGGTTTGAATTTGGTTTTTCATTTTAAAGGACTCGAGGTAATACAAAAGCAACAGTAGTTTAGAAAACTTATGTCTCATTCTAAAAAATGGAGTAGGTACTTGTGGGTTAAGCCACAGTAGCACCAAACATTACTGCTGTCTCTTCTATCTGTTTGGTACTGCTTTTTAGAGGGTGATGCTCATCAAAATAAAAAATTTTGATGTCAAAGGTGCTGATTGATTCCCAAGGCTTATACAGCCAAAATTCCACACCAATTCAAATAGTAATTAGCAGTTCCCAGATTATTCCATAAAGTCTCAAAACTACTTTGGAGTTCCAGCAGAAAAATCGCAAATAATAAAACACATCATCGTAAGTAAGGAAAAGCATAAAAATACTTACGTGCCATCATACATTATGATATTCAGAAATAACGGGTTTTAAATGTGAAATTCTTGAGTCATTAGGCTACGACTTGTGCCACTAGCATCATCAGTATGATTAGGTAAAAACATTTTGCTTTTCAAGGATTATGATGATGTTGTGTCTGTTCCCTTGCATAAAGAACATCACTGCATGGCCTGCGCAAGCACTGGCACAGAAGTCATTCTAAACACATGTATCAGGTCATGAGTTTTGACTTGTGGCTGGAGTTAGAAAGGGATGTGTGCTTTAAATGGAAATTCAACACATCATTGATTAAAAATTTAAATCAGATTCTTATTTCAAGAAATAACTGCTATTTCAAAACTTTGTGCACCCACAGAGCAAATAAAAAATAATAAAAACCAAATCACATTTCCTTGAACAGTTTCCCTTCAGCATGCCAAGTTAGTGATTTTCTTCAGGGAAACATTTTTAAGTATTTTTGGGACATAGAATGGTGAAAACATCAGGTGCAATCTCACTTTTTAAATTATAATTAACAAGTAATCAAAGACCTGCAGACACCAGAAGTCTTTATTCATCCCTTTTTACATATGTAAGTTGAATCAAATTTTGGACTTGAAAACAGAATTCCAGCTGCATATTTTTAAACTGCTTTAAAGCCATTTAAGTCAGTCAGCATTTTCATTTCAAAAGGACAGCATTTCTGTCACATAGTAAGGACTCACCTCTGAACATTTTGAAGAAACCCTGAAAATTCACAAAGACAGATGAAGGATTTGATAACTTTATTAAAAATATATTCTTATGTTTCCTTATCCCAAATATATGGTTTGTTGGGCGCTTTTGATAAGCTGCTCTGAACATCACAACATAAAGAAGGGAAAACTAATCATCTTTGACCACCGGCTGAGTTCAAATGTAACAGAGCAGACTCGTCGTTACACGACTGATGGCACACCATGAGAACTTGAGTTACACAGTGTAACCTGGAAGAGAGTTAGTTACATGTGTCTTAACTTACTTGTGTGGTTAACTGGCTTGGTTTAACAGGTTGTATCTTATAATTGCAGAGTTAGAGCAGACAATTTAGAAGCCCACACGCGTGTACATTTACGTATAAATTGCATAAAGTGCGTATGTGCATAAAGCCAATGAGTATCCTTACCCAAAGATCACCTAGCATCCATGACAATTTTGTTTCTTAAATCAGTTTGTATGCAATGCAGAATTTTTTCATTTCTATGTTATTTATTTTAGGATGTAATTAGGACCATTGTACAGAGTGGTGGCATCAAGCATTTAGTAACCATGGCAACCAGTGAACACGTAATAATGCAAAATGAAGCTCTTGTTGCGCTGGCGTTAATAGCGGCTTTAGAGTTAGGTGAGTATCCCAGCGGTTAGCTCTGCCTGTTTGCTTTCCAGTCTGTGCCCAAGAGAAGTCACAGAGGGAGAGTTGGGCGAGTTTCTTTTGCAATGTAGAAAAGCCTCCGCCTTCCACCTGCCTTTTGGTAGCACGGAAATATGCGACAGTTCATGCAGACATAGGCAGGCAATGAGGTTACGCAGAAAACTGGCATTTGCTGGTGATAGTGTCTGCTCCATCATTCTGGTGGGTGCATCACATGATCTAGAAAGGCCCTCAAAGGTAACTTTCAGATCCAAAAGGCTAACAGTTAAGACAATCATAATTTGGAGTGGAGACTATATGACCCGACTACATTCCTACACTGGAATAGTTAATCCCCTTTTGAGAGGGCTTATCAAGGTAAAGTTTTCACTTACCTAATTACGAGAGCTAGAGAATACACAGAGGTGGATGATGCCCCCAAAATGTCTTTTATTACTAAGTTCCACAGAAATAGGTGCAAGAGTTGCCATATGAAGGCCAAGATGATTACATGACTTGACTTGCCTGTGTAGTACCTCAGTTTACCAAACAAAAAGGTAAATGCCCAAGAGAGGTTTTGCTTATCCTATTTGCTTGCTTATTAACTAACATAACAAACTAAACTTTACATATTTTTGCTCTTTATTTCATCTCTTGCCATCATGTGCTAGAGGAATGCTATGTTCAACTTCCAAATCGCTGCCAACACATCAGGGAATTGTTTTAATACTGAGTTCAGTATATGTTTCTTAGGAAACTACGGGGAAATAACTCACACTCTGATCTTGAAAAGTTTATTCCAGCCTTTACAATGGACCCTGAGTTCCCTCTACCATGGAATCGAGAATTACACCGTCTGTATTTACTCAGACAAAATTTCCAAAGGCAAATTCAGGCAATGGAAGTCTTGAAAGCTGAAATACTGCAGTTGTTGGCCTCAATCACTAGAAACCCTGATGGCTTTTCTATCAGGTCACTACACACTTAAGATTGAATTTTATCATTAAACCCTGTGATTTTGCTTTCAAGCGGTTAGGCTAGTTTACATTTTTATAACAAGAGCTGTGATTCCTATCATCATACTGTCTAATACATGCTTCAGTTTTATGCCAATGAGTTATTACGTACCACAGCACCATTTTCACTATGGTGAGGGATCCACGTTTCAATAATAAATGGCTAACACACAGAAACATCAAAGGAAGCAGCACTTCCAGATTTACAGATTTTCACTTGTCTTTCAGTCACTGCTGAAAAGGATCTTGAAAATGCTCAGCTTGTTCAGATTCTACACAGACTGCTCGCAGATGACAGGAGTGCTCCAGAAATAAAATACAACTCCATGGTGCTGGTCTGCGCCCTTATAGGATCTGGTGAGTCTTCAGGAGGGGCTGCTTTCCTAAGAGATTTATGTATTTAACCTTAGGTCTCTGTTTTAGCCTGAACATAGAACATGTGTAAACACACTGTGAGACTGGTTCTCTGTTCACAATGAATGTGCACAATTTACTATGACACTTTATTTATAGTGTTTGTTTATAGTGTCAAAAAAGAGGCTGTTAATGCAGTTTTAGATATTAACTGCCAAAATTGGACTGGCTTCTGCAGGATGCAGCTAGCTCAAACTTCGACTGACAAGAGAGAAATGAAAGGCATTTAAAACTGTACAGTATCAGACTCTCTTTGCAAAGATGCAGATAGCAAGAACTTCATTCACCTTTAGCTGGAAGTTCACCATAATTGATGTGTACTGGCTTTTTTTAATTGGTTGACTTAGTCAAGTAAGGCAAGGAGGCTCCTCACTTGCAGTTTTACATTTCCTACAAGAGTGGTAGGAAAGAAATAAAGATACAGGTAATATTTGCAAAGACACATGTGCACACAAATGAGTACTTAGTACAGCAGGTAGGCTATAATCCTGCTTTAGAAGGGATCCTCACACTTACCTCACTAGGAAGAGTCCTTCCCTCAGCAGCCCTCCCATGCTCAGCCCACCAGGCACAAGTTTTCAGGGTTGCTTTGAAAGACAAGGAGGACACGCTCTAACACATGTCAGTGCTGGACACTGTAAAGTCTAATCTTTCTGAGCTAACCCTCTGCTAAAGGGTCAGACTGTTTTGAGGATGGTGTAGCAGCAGGCTATGATTTGATCCTGCAACTTCCCACCTGTGTGTAGGCTAACAAAAAAAACCAACCCAAAAACAAACAAATGAAAAAAAAGAGCAAGGTGTGATGGGGAAATTGGATTTCCAGCTTAGGTTTCAAGAAGTGGCTACGTTTCTTTCATTTAGTTCTTTAAGAAGTATTTACTCTGTAGAAGGAGAGCAAATTTCATTCCATAAAGATTTCAGAATTTACAACTAAGATGACGAAGAACTGGAGTAAGTACAGAAAGGTGGAAACTCAGAGCGTGTCTGCACACAACTTGCCAAGTGTGAAACATTTAAAGGTTCTCCACAGATGAGTTTACAGAACTTCATTTGAATTGATTAAAAGTTACCATAGCTAAGTGTATGCTGTCTCCGTAAGCAAAGCTGCTTTTCTTTTTTTTCATTGTTGTTCTTAAACAGAGTTCACCATGCCTACTCTAAGTGTAACTCTGGTGACCTGTACATCCATGTGAGTGAATGCTGGATTACTGACATCTTAAAGGAACAAATATTTGAGTTTAGAGCAGTATAGAATCACAGAATGGTTTGGGTTGGAAGGGACCTTAAAGATCATCTACTTCCACCCCCCCTGCCATGGGCAGGGACACCTCCCACCAGACCAGGTTGCTCAAAGCCCCATCCAGCCTGGCCTTGAACACTTCCAGGGATGGGGCATCCACAGTTTCTCTGGGAAACCTGTCGCAGTGCCTCACCACCCTCACAGTAAAGAATTTCTTCCTGATATCTAATCTAAGTCTCCCCTCTTTCAGTTTAAAACTGTTACCCCATGTCCTATCGCTCCACTCCCTGATAAAGCATCCCTCCCCCTCTTTCCTGTAGGCCCCCTTTAGGTACTGGAAGGCCACTATAACATCTCGGAGCCTTCTCTTCTCCAGGCTGAAAAACCCCAACTCTCAGCCTGTCCTCATGGGAGAGGTGCTCCAGCCCTCTGATCATCTTCATGGCCCTCCTCTGGACCTGCTCCAACAGGTCCATGTCCTTATGTTGGGGGCCCCAGAGCTGGACCTAGTACTCCAGATGGGGTCTCACCAGAACAGAGTAGTATATACTACTATAATTGTATATAGATATGAATGTACAAAGATAGTGCTTAAAATTTGCTAACAAGCCTCTGCTCCCAGTAAGCATTCACTTCAATGTTAAGGCGTAATTTAGATGTCACTCAACATTATTGAGCCATTTTGTGCTTGGGATTATCCATCTATTTTAGAGCAGAAGCCTTTCGGCAGATGTTCCCCCTCAGCCTCACTGTGATGTTGCATTTATTCCCGCGGCTTCCAACTAAAATAACCATCCTCAGAAATTTTGCCTGACACTTGGCATTTTCCCTTCCCTGAGCCTTGTCACCTGCAAGATTGTCAGTTATTTAAAGTCAAATACCTGTTTCTCTGTTCCACTAGAGTAAGGAGCAGTCTTGTCGTGGGGGGAGTTTTAGGGTTATCTAACTGGCAGAGTTCAGTCTGCCACCTAGACATGAGACATCGCAGCCTGCTCCCAGGGAACAGACAGCACATGATTGCAATATACAGCTGTAAAGTTAGGGCCCAGCACTTGGCTGACGCAGTGCTTCAGCCCTGCTTCCTGATGAACAGACCTGTGTAAAAATCAATGAGTACATGAGAGTAACAACTGAGAAACCCTGGTATTGACTTTTGCCTTTTTTAACTATTTTAACCGAGGAGGGGGGGGGAATAAAAGAGCCAGCTCTGCTCTTTACATGTGAAAATATTAAAATACATCTCCCTCCCAGCTCTGCCTCTAACTTATTCACCACTGTCTCCATGCAGTGAGTATTTATATTTACGTGTTTCCATATTCTACTGTAAACACACCTGTGTAGCCATTATAAATTAATTGACCCCCGTATAGTTCCATAAAGACTAGAAGTGGTTTAATTATTGGTAAGTTTAATTCTCCAGTGGCAGCTGTTGCTACTATCCTTTGTTACAGGGTATCTGGCATCCCATTTAACTTGATGTTGCCAACAGCTGTGTGTTAAGCAATAAATAGACATATATTTATATGTGACTTTTGCCATCTGGAAGTTGCTCTTGCAACTGGGTGAAGGGATAGAAAGAGGGGAAAAATGAGGACAATGGAAACATGTAACAAAGAACCATCAAAACCAGAGCATTCATAGCTGGCACAGTCACTTCTCTGTGTGAGGGTCTCCGGGCTCACAAGAAGCTGGATGTTAAGCAGAAGTATTCAGCCACTGTAAGGCACAGAAAATTCCTGAAATTCAGTTCAGTAACACCTGCTTAAACATGATGATATCTCAGAAATCTGAGCTTACACAGGATAACCACCCCAGCAGCTTCACTGGCATCGCTCTATATATACAGGTTCCCAGGTGCACAGCAGTGTGAGAGTTCCCAGCTCTTACACAGTAGGGTTAAACTGCAAGAAAACTGAAAACATGTGAACAAAAAAGTAGATAGGAAGGGAAACAAATGTCAAATTTGCTATTAAAAAAAAATAATAAACGTGCATAGATACAGCATAGATAATACGAAACAGATGGCTGGCATTTCTGCTGGGAAGCTCAGGGATTAGGCCCCCAGCAGCCCCTGGGAAGCAAAAAACATACGTAGGTGTTTGTTGCTGAGTAGGAGTTCACTAGAGTGGCCTGAACAGGGCATGAAACAAGACTGCTTTGGATCTCAACTGTGAGATGTCTACAGTACAGGGCTTTGAGAAAACTCATCACATTTTAAGAAAAAAATTGCTCAATTGTATGGGTTGTTCCCAACCTTTCCTTATTAATACAAAGTACAGTGCAATCCAGGATCAAAATTGTAAAAGCGTCCCACAGTTTCGAGTACAACTTAAGCACTGCATACATATGCACAGCATTGAGCAATGCACCAGGTGTTCTTTGTATGAACTTCAGAGCTGAACTGTAAATGGACAGCTAACAGTGACCCAGTGGCGACACATCCATTGAAGAACCACCTCACCCCCTGCACACGCCCACACAACCAATCAAAGCTGATTTGATACAGACAAACAACATAGTGAACCTTTCAAGGCAAGCTCACTTGGTCAGGCTAGTTTAAGGAATAAATCAGAAAGATATTTTCACTAAAATTACTTCCTCAGCATCTGTTTTGGAAGGCAATTCAGGTGGAATTTCTTAACTGCTATGCAGTAGCTTCATCCTTCATCTCTACCCGAAATCTGTGGGGTCTGTGCATGCCCCAGGCGCTGGACATCCTCAAAAGCAATTCAAAAAAGTAAATAAAAAGATTACGTGTACACGTACGTTTGTGTGCTTACGTGTGTACAGGGTTCAGTAGAAAAGTTTCTCAGACTCACCAAGCTTTTCTGTTCTTTTGCCTGTCTCATACAAAGCACCGTTTCTTTTACTGTTTCTTTTTCCAGAACCTCTTCAGAAGGAAGTGCAGAGCATGGCATTTCTAGAAGTCGTATCAAAACTCCGCAGCCATGAGAACAAAACTGTTGCCCAGCAGGCCTCGCTAACAGAGCAGAGACTTGCTGTAGAAAGCTGAGGAAGGTCTTGTTTCCAGTGCATCCCATCACAGATTTCACCTTTGTCCTCTGTCCTGCTGCCACTCCTGCTATGTTTTCCACTGTATCACTCGTGCATGCGTGTAATGTTCCCACACAAATTGATGAACTGCTGTAGGTACCCGTCCAAAAAAGGTTTCTACAAATTCATAGGTGGTGTTAACATGAACCTGTGTCCACCCGTAACTGTTCTACTTGTATTCTTGTTGCTTGGGCCACATAGTAGAATGTGCATGTTGTAGTCCTATGATGACGTAGAAGTGGTACTACACAATGACTCTCCTCACGCCCCCTAACTGCATTACAATGTACTACTAAATTAGGGACAATACAAGACGCAGCAAGTCCGGACTAGTGTGCTGACTATAGGATTAAGAAGTAAATCTAGCTCCATTTTTGGTGCTTTGGAGATTCAGGTTTGAATGCAATGTACTGCTGCTCATTCACTGGTCTTGCCTATTAATGTCAAACTCGTGGTACCTAGAGGTAACAAATAAAAATTTCAGTGCTCTCACTTTATCCTATGGTTTGTCCTTTTCTGTGATCACATACAGAAGCTGCAACTGCACCACGATGCACTGGTGAGGAGCCCTTTTCGTTCCCAGCTCTAGCCCTGGTGCAATCACTGCCTTTCAGTTGAGCAATTACAAAGGAAACCATTCCAACCACTTCCACTGTGTATGCTCGCACAGAGGCACTCTGTGGTTTAACAATCGTGCATTCTAACGGGAATACACTACACAATCCTTATCCCCTAAAGCCACGTGGGTCTGAGTGCTCTCGGCTTGCTTGGGATTGGGATTGTGTTTGTTGGGGTTTTTTGGTAGATGGATTTTTAAAGGCATATCTTGCAGCAACTTTTCAACAGAACCCCACTGAATGAGAAATGCAGCATGCAAGAGTCTTCCTTTTTCTCCTTTCCTAGGTAAAGGAGTTGGGAAATTGCCAGTTTAAGCATCTTATCTCACAGCTTCTCTTTTTGTAGGTCTGTAACATGCCAGCGAGCAACCAGCAGATGACCCTGGCAAGACAGGGAGCAGTTGGGATAGCAGTTTCCAGAAAGCCAGCACGTTATTTTTGACTGTGCAGTACCATTGTCTAGCTTGATCGAGCCCACAATGCACAAAGATCACAAGATCTATAACATTTTAAAGTGAACTCAGCACTCTCAGTGGTGAAGTGGCAGCCCCAGAAGTTTCAGGCTCCTTTTTTCAGCAGAGGCAGCAAACCCAGAGGCCAAGCCCCCACACAATCCCATGCCATGGGGTTGCAAAAATACTGCTTTTGACCTTCCCAAATTCACTTCCCAGCTCCATGAAACCACTGTCTATCCCATGGACACTGTGATGGGAAGATGCCAGTCATGATGGGAAAGGGATTACGTACACAGGCTGGGTATGAAAAGAAACTTGCCTCAAATAATCAGTTTAAGCTCCGAGACTGTACCAAAACACAGTGGATGCTACAGGAGTATTCACACAGCAGAGATTCTGCATCCACTTAATCCAGTGCCAAAAACACACAGAAAAAGCCTCTAATACTAAACCGCACAACAGCCTCTTATTTAAAAAAAACATTCAAAAGACATTTGCTAGTAATAGTGCAATAAAGCCACTGCCAGTGTAGAGCTGTGAACACAGACCAAGACCACATGGCATCAGGCTCCAAATAACGCAGAACCTCTGCACTGCTGAACGTAACCAGCATGTTTACAATCACAGTTCACAGTGGACCCACACAAGCCCAAGTTCTCAGACATGGAAATAATTTCCATTGATTTAAATAGATCTCAAAATACATTTGAAAGACCAGTTATCAGTGACTTACCTGGTTCTATAGACTACTCCTTTTGACATCAGTATAAACAGCAAGTGCTTACACAAGCTGATAGTAACTGACAAAGTTGTGACACTGACAGAATTCCCATTCACCTGGACCTCAGGTTAAGAATTAGCCATATCCTTATCATCAAGCTTTTATTAAGGATATTGACACAGCAAGCACAAAGGCCAACACCAATATCCTTCTACTTGCAGGTGGTTTCCCTGGATGGGATATCAAGTGACTTATATTTCTAGATAAAATCTGTGCTAAGCCTATACACAGAAGGAAAGTCTGCATAAGGGCAAAGATGGGTGTATGTCGCATTCAAAGGAGGTAAATGAAGACTGTATCTATCCACACAAACGCTGTGCTGTTCTGAGGCATGCTGCAGCCTGCAGGTCATTTCTATGGAGCTGGTAAATCATTTATGCTCTGAGCCTCTTTTAATAAAAGAAGCAGGATCTAAGGACATGACTATCACAGGTATTTCACTCCTTGACTGAAGTCAACCAAATTGAAATTGCTGACAATAGTTCTGATTGGATGTTTAGTAGATAGATTACATCTAAGCAAAGCTTGACATCCACTGCTCCAACTATTTTTATGACAGCGATGCCAGACATTGGGCCTTCTGTCTACCGCCACAGCAAACCAAGCTAAAACAATCACTGCTGCCACACCGTGCAGGGCAGGCAGTACCTCCCTACTGTCTTACATTTGTCTGCATCTGTATGACTTTTGCAAGACCTGGCATCACACCAGTCAGGAGGACAAAAAGCACACATATGTTTTTACATTTCACAGTGTGGAAATACAAGGAAAAGTTCCACTTTGGGTAAGGCACAAACCCCGACAATATGGGCCTTGGATCCAGAGAACCCATTGGTCAAATGAGACCATGAGACCCAGAAAAGGTCATTTGTTTCAGAAGTCCTGGAAATGGTAACTGGCCACAACTTCAAGAAACAGTATGCAAGTCTGTTAAGAGTTCGACAGAATGCAGGCAGCCACTCCTAGTCTCCCCCTCCACTGTGAAAATGGCTTATCCAACTGTGTCACATCTATTGCATGTTACAAAGATGCAGGCAATGCCCTTGACTTTGCTTCTTTTTGGTTGACTTTTGTTCTTCCCTCCCCCAACAAAGCCTCCAAAATCTGCATTCTTATTAACCAAGTTATTTCCGTACGTTCAGATAAATGCATATGCCTGAAATACGCAAAAGGCATTGGACTTCAGTTTGGATATACAGACGTGCTTTTAAATCACTCACAGTGGTGTTTTGTGGACAAAAGTGTAGGTTTGAGACATTGAATCGGATTAGCTTGCTCTATAGTTTTTGATATAGTAAAAAATGGTGGTCTTCTTCCACTGTCTAAACACAAGACATCATTACCCATTTTAACCTGCACCATAAAGTAAGCTAGCTCTCACTGCTTCTGTTTAAGGACACGTTGCACTTAGAACTAAGTGAAATTCCTACCTCCCTTTACAGAAGTTTAATTAAGTCATGACAAATCCCCTTTGTGCTGCTCCCTGCAAAGCAGCAACTGCTGAACACTTCAGGGTCACTAAAGTGATTACAGGGAGAGCACCAATAGTTGTACTAACCAGCAGCCACAGCGGTCTGAGGAACACCAACAACCTGTCAGAAAGAAACAGAGCGTGTTCATTAGCCAGAGACTTCAACAACAGTTGACAGTAGATATGGGATCTCCTCATGCGGGGATGTGCTCTTCACCTATTAGCTAATTATTCGTTTAAGGGCTGCCACCAGCAGCGTGATAATATGTTTTGTGACTTAAGTTGATCACAATAGTCTGCATTGCGTATGATAGACTTGGGGATTTATTTTCCCCTGTTAGTCTGGGGGAGGGCAGGAAGGGGGTCTTCCCCTGGAAGAATTTTGCATGAGTGTATCTTTGTACTGTTAATGTTAAGTGCGACATCAAGAGTACACATTCACAACATCATATTTCACGCAATTTTATTTATAAAATTGTAATTACCTAACAAATTGCATATAAAATGATTTACTTCAAGTAAATACAGAATACTGCACAACTATTAAAACTATTGTATTGTCCATCATAAGTGTATTAAAACATTCCTAAAAAATGCCTCTATTAAAAAACAAAAACCCAAGAACACAAGTAGCATGATCAAGACCACTTTCAATAGCTTAAAATGAATTACCAGGAAGTTGCATTAACTTCCTAAGTAGACTCCAGTTACATCCACTGAGATCAGCATGTGATACAATACCACAGTCTAATGCTAAAGATGACAGGTAATACATTATGCACCTGATCTATGCTTTTCTCCTAGACTGAAGGTAACCAGTCCAAAATCAGAAAACTAAAGCTCAAGTCAAACTCTACTGGGCATGCAGCTCTGTTATAGCAATACTTTCAATCAGTAAGTGTAGTTGGCTTTTACAATCAATTTTACAACTGATAAAAAAAAAGGAACACAAGAGAATACATTCGTATAAAAAGGAATGATACACAAAGGGTAAATATCGACACCTTGCCGTACACCCCAGGATGATCCAGAGAGAGAGATTCAGTTGGAACTAATCTGGAATATACCCATCAGAGACAGGTCTGAGTCACAACATCCAAATCCCAATCTCCCCAGAGCTCAAGGTAGTATCAGGTCCACCTCTACTATGTACACATGTGAACATGTGAACAGCGTGAACATGAACACACATATGGATGGAGCTTTTTATTAACACATTTATATTGCCGAAACACAAAAGAGAGCTAGCAGTGCTGCCTGGTGCACACTAGTAGTCACAACACTTATTTTTATACCATATGTTAAGGGAGACAGATGGGTTTCTTTCTTTTCCTTCAAGTGGCAAAATTTGGTAGCTAATGGATCCAACAGGGTAGTTTTGTTTTGTTTGCTTTAGACAGTTTTAGACCAATTACAGGTATTTGAAAAAGCTTCATAGAGAAATCAAAAATGGGAGGGAGGAACTGGAACCTTCAACAGTGCTTTGACACCTGCTAAGATCTAATCTCCTTCCTAGGTATTCGCAGAACTGCCATTTCAATGCACCCAAAAGGCACACACAGAAAGAAGAGAAACAGGACCAAAAATTCACAAGAGTTTCTCTTCTAACCAACATTGTTAATCAGAATTGATTTTACCAAGGGCATCTCTGAAGTAGTAGACTGTCCAGGACAGTTCTTATAGCACCATGTTTAGTCCTGCCGCAAGTGATGGCAACCTCCCACAACTGGTAGAGGGTTCTGACTCCGACCCTCCGTTTTACAGCCTAATGCTGTTCTAATGCCAAGCAGCAAAGGGAAAGGCAGGGGAGGTCCTACTACGAACCAGAGCCCAAGCCTGGCCAGGTTTTACCTCCCCAGGCGCCTGCTGCAGAGCCGCTGGGCAGGCACTAGAGGGCAGGCGACGAAAGCGTTCCTGCCTCACCTCCAGGGCGAGGAAAAGCCTCAGCGACCGCTCGGTTTTCATCAGCAAACTCTCATGGTGGACACCTTTCGTATCTATAATAAACACTTTTAGGGTGAAAAGCAGTCATGTGCAAGAATCATTTAATCTGCATGCTACTATTTACATTTCAAACACTATTTACACACCAGAACTACAATTAGCATCTCTCTCAAAGGGGAGAGAAGAAGGCTTTCAGGACAGAGTACACTTGAGCAAACATCTCCACAGCTTCAAACTCTAAGGGGCACAATCAAAATTATGGATTTTGAAGCAAAGAGATCCTACTGCTACTGAAACAGACACACAGAGACAAATCAATTAATAATAAAAAAAAGAGAGCGAGATCAAACAACAGAAAGGCCTGTGAACATGGAGCGTATTTAGAAAGCAGAGGAGCAAGGACTGTGATGCCCTTTGGCAGGGCTCAGTGGGGATTTTAGAAATGGCTTGAAAGCCAGGACTACTGCAGAAGCTACCAGACCTCTCATTAGCAATGCCACCATCCCGTATGAATTGCCCAAACAGAGTTGCTTCACACTCCATGAGGGCCATAAGCCTGCCAACAAGTTTCTGAACAACTACTGCACATTAAAAGATAATTAGACTGACCTCTGAACTCACATCTACCCCACCACCACACCAGGCAGGCTAGGAATTGCCAGGAAGTCATACCGCCTACCATATCTTATTGCTTTAGAAAATGAGCCCATGTAGCCAGCAGTTGTGCTCTAGCTGCAGCTCACCTGAAGTTTTCACAAAGTTTTCTGGAAGAAAGCTTGCTTGCATTTGGCAGGCTCTGACAATAATAGATTGATTTCCAAGGCCTCCTACAAACTTTCCAAACTGGACACCTAAGCTGCTGATGGGGCATTTCTAGGACATCTTACCCAATCTGTAGACAAAAAAAAGGTGGAATTGAAATGTGCAATATAGACAGCTAATCCTGAACATTCATTATGCATTCATCAAACAACTGCAAAAATGAGGAAAATAAGAGCATCTCTTGGGAGCGAGGAAGAGGGGGGGATCAGCATCTGCAGCAATACCCAAGCTCTAGAAAAATAAGTTATTTAGTGTTTTTTATAAGAACAGTCAGCCATTCTGGGACTCAGTAGAAGTGTTGCACACTTGTGTGTAGACATGCAAGTAGTGAGAACAAGACTGGCTCACCTCAGAGCGTTTACCTTCCTATCAGTCTGACATTGCCAACAGCACATCCAGCAGACAGAAACTCAGAGAACAGCGCGACAAGACAGAAGGCAAATACAGTACAACTGCAGAAATTCAAGTAGAAGAATGAAGTTGTTTTCAGAAGCCCACAGCAGCAACAGCAGTGTTCAAGATCAGTGGCAACAAGGAATGTTTCTGCAATGTCGGCTTTTTTTTTTTTTTTTGCTTTTTCTCCAAACCAAAGCGCTGGGTCACAATCAAGGCTCTTGGGTTACTTCCTCAACCACACTTCCCTGATTTCTCCCCGCACAATTTTGTCTCAGTGCAGCAACACTGGTGCTGATATCTGTCTGTCCTGCTGCTATCAGGCAAAACAGTGCGTCCCTTTGGGGGGAAACAAACACCAGTAACTCCTCAGGTTGAGAAGTGGCTAAGAAAAACATAACACTGTGGTGAGGTGGAACCAACTTTATTAAGGACAGTGAATTATAATTGCTTTCAAAGGCTTTAAAAAAAAATAAAATTACTCCCAAGTCATGGCTGGCCTTTAACAGCAGATACCAAAGGATACGGAGGCTGCCTGATTCAGAGCCAGTCAGTGGGAGTTAACCAGAAGAGGATGAGGTAATGCTCAAAGACAGGAGGACAATAGGACTGTCTGCGGCATCTGTGTGTGCCAGTGGGCTTACCACCAGCCTTCAGAAGGAAAAAACCATGGCCGCCTAAAGCACAGGAAGGTAAAATGTGAAAGGGTACATATACTGACATGTTTAAGAGTCATAGGACCGGAAAGAACCTTAATTGGTCATCAGACCACCCTTCTATCCAGAAGCTTTGGGAAGCTCTGAAAGCAATGCATTCATCTCTTCTACTCCACATACTTCATCTCAGAAAAACACTAAGCTCTTACTAAGAGGCGCTACGCACCCTTTGCCACTGTCTGACCAAAGCAGGAGCCAAGAGCTCACAGCTTTCAGGCCTGGTTCTGCAGATACTGAGAAGGGTCATACAAAAAGCTAAGTTTATACAAAGTGCAATAAAACTACTCAAGCCATGGTCAGGTTTGTAAGTTCACTATTATTAGTGAAGTAGAACAAATCAAAAACTCTTTAAGCTGGCTGGAGTCTAATTCTTCTTCGACTATTTGTGCTTTGTTCCAAATTCTACTCTCTTTTTTCCAATTCAAAATAGTCTGTCTTGATCCTAATACGCACTATTTTAAAACTTTTTTTCCCATTGCTTCAAGAAAGCTTTTTGCTGCATTTAGAGCAACAAAAGGAGACACATCTCCCTAGCAAGAATTTGTTCACTGGAGGTAAGCATTTACTCTGGCAAAAGCTGTTCTCTCCACCTTCCATGGGAATGGCATATGATCTTTCCATAATCACATGTATTTACCAATAAATAAGTCTGGATTAGACTGTATTAAAACATATGCACAGATTTAAAGCACTGGAGCGTCACAGATTCTTACTCCACAGCTCATGCAAGTAAAAAGAATTAAAGAAAAAAGAAAGAAAGAACAAAGCCTCAGCTAGGAACAGACCAATGAATTATCTTAAAAGAAGTTTTGTACAAGTATATCAAAGCACTAATATTAGTGAGATCCCTAAATACATTAGGTTACACTAAATTCCAGAGAAAGAAAAGATTAAGCTGTATCAGATACATAAGTTTTGATTTTTTTAAGTTAATATATAATTCATTCTTTGAATAATATTATTCACTTGGACCCAACATCCACACTGCTTTCATACATTTATACAGTTATATCCCATCCTTGCCTTAAGAGACTGATGTCCTAAGGTATGGCAGCAACCAAAGGCTCTACAACCCTTGTTTGTCAAATATAAAACTCCTTTCCCTTCATACAAGGGTGGAGAAAGGAAGAAAGATGTTAATAAAATTAGGCAGTTCTCCCTGTGAGCTTGCTGATTCCAACCTCAAAGTACTACAGGGAGATGACTGGAAGCTTGCGTAAAAAATTTTCACTTGTTTTAAAAACAATTTCTTTTACTGTACAATACAATAAATGCATAGAAAGTTGCTTCCTGCTTGATGGGTTTAGGCCTGTAGCTATGTTTAGCTGTGAAAACAAGAAGATCGTTCCTTTACAGAGTGGTGAGGAGAGAGACCATCTCAGGAATATTTGGCAGCTATCAAAGACGTCATGACATGAAGAATAAACAGCATATCCACAGACTACAACAATGCAACTCTGTTCCACTTAATACACCAATTTAAAAAAAAGTGTCCACTTGTTACTCAGGATCAAGAATACAGTAGTGATTCACGGCTCAACAGCTTTCAAACTGGTGGTTTTAAAACAAAAAAATTGCCAGTGAGCAGCAGATTTTAAATAGCCCACTCTTCTCTCCCCCCCCCCAAAGAAACACGAGTTCACTGCAATATCAGGAACTTAGACTTGAGACTACTTGGGAGAGAAGGCTTCCCTGTCACCCATGTCCGTACAGCTTGGTGTCGGAGCGACACACTGGAGGTTTCAGAGGGTTTCAGTTGTCCAGTGTCTTGTTGTGGTTACTTCAGCAGTGTTACCAGCTGGCTCTGACAGCCTCAATGTCACTAACCAAATTCTGGGCTAAGCATATCCCAAATATCTGGAAAAGACAACAGTTCATTCATTTGGAGCATCAGACAACTCTTCACACAGGCAAACTCCTTAGGTTGTATAGAACCAACATGAAAACAAACACCAGAAAGTTAAAAATCAAATTAACAGTAAGCATTGGAAGAAGGACAAATATCAAGAGACTCCTGTACCCCCAGTATTTTTATAGTGTCACTGGGTTCTGGGAAATTGAACCGTTCTAGACTCGCTTCACAAAAGCAACTGTAAAGGGTTTTCATGCCCATTTAAGCACCATCAGAAACGGTAGGTCTGTACGAGCTTAAAAATCTCTACCTAATCTTTATCTAACACAGAGCGTTAGTTTTGACCTGTAACAGTTGAAAAGAAAAAAATGCATCCCTACACATAGAAATTAAATACACCTTAACACAAAGAAAGCCTCATGCGTTTAGCTCCCCTCACTAAAACCTACGGACATTATATTTCTGAGTGCAACTGACACTGTATTTCCAGTTCTCATATACAGATCCCCCCTCAATATATTCTGTTTATCTGTTGTTCTTCCATGTAACTCATTACAGGGAATGCGATGTTTACCTGCAGTAATGCTATCCCAATGAATATACCGGCAACTATGGTAAGATTGTCCTGCAACCATTTCTCAAACTGAGGGACACAGCCTTTAGTGTAGATAACAATCTGCTGATCAACTTCCTGCCAAGAGAAGAGGGAAGAAAACAGAGATAATTACATTCAACTATCCCATCAGTAGAATAACCTGCTCTTGCAAGAGGGATTCATATCCTTAAGATACCACATTAATAAAAACAAGTTCTTACTGGTTTTTGCCTCGCATCATAGCCACACTGAGTGTTAATAACATCTTCCTAGGAGAGAGAGAGACAGAAGAGAGGCAATCAGAAAAGTGTCTCCCAAACACCCTCTCCCAGCTCCCCAGAGTCGGTCCCGCATGTAGTAAAGACAATCACCCTAACTTCAGTTACCATATTGCTTCTTAAAAACCCCTTCCTCTTCCATTCAGTGCTATTGATTATTTGCAACAAACAAAAGCACATGGTCAAAAAATATTTTCAGCTCTCAGGGCAGGAAGCTGGGAAAACTGGCCCTCTGCCTGGGTGAACTCCATGTTCCAGATGCAAGCATTCAGAAGTCAACGTGAAGGGACTAGGGAACATCTATTTTAAGTGAAAGAACCTCTGCTGAAAAGGTTTTGTCTATACTGAAAACCATGCCAAGACTACTGCTAACATTTTCAGGATGCAGTCTGTGCAGCATGAAAAGGTGAGACAGGGCAGTTCTGTTGCAGAAGCTGCAAGTTCTTACCAAGGATACCTGTAGAAATATACACAGTTCCGTTCCAAAAACTAGGGAGGAAAAAAAAGAGATGGAGTAATGTGTTCTTAACTGCCTATTCTTTCTTACAGGAGCTTGATACCAATGGGAAAGAAGGGGTTTTTTTCCTACTGCCTCTGCTTTAGTAGTCCCAAAGCACAGGCAATAAAATAGGCTATGGCAGACTTTTCCTAGTGAACAAGTGCTACCTATTGGAAGCTGAAGCTGCATTTACTCTGTATGCAGAGTTATTTCAGGGCAATAAAGTGAAGCCACTACCTTTGGGTGTCAGCCACAATGGCAGCAAAATATGAAGTTACTAGCTCATAGAATAACAATGAGCAGAAGAATTAACTACTAAAGGAAGTGAGAAAATCAGCCAGTCTTAGCTAGGTGTACTGAACACCACAATTTAATCAAATTGTGGGAAGTGAGAAAGGCAGCCAGCAGAAACAGAGATTTTAAATAGCAGCCATACGGAAAAAGGTATCTCCTCCTATTAGCAGTTAAAACTCCTCTAAGTGTTTCCTCACTCTGCAGGAAGTACATCAAAAGGCCCTGTCAGTTGCCCAAGCTGGATTCCCTCAATGGACCTTAAAGATTTGAGCAATTTTAATGAGATGAATGCTTGTGTTCCAGGATCTAAAATATAGCAGTGTCATGCACTTCAATACCATAAAAGTAGATAAGATTACAACATAGGGATTTTAAGCTTTATTTTTTGTACTGAATCTCTAGCTGCTTTATCATCAGTGTCTTCCGCCTTTAGCCTTGAAATTTGTTAACCAAAAGAAAGCACGAAGAATGAAATGGAAACAAATCAACTTTTCTAGGCCTTGCCTGTCCAGGAATTTGGAACATTTCAACCTGCTAAACTACAGCAAAGTGAACTATAGGAGTCCAAATTCATTTTAAAGGAGACTTATTTTGGCCTCCCTTAAATTTACCACTTCCCAATTCAAGCTAAACTAAAAGTAATTCCTGTTCAATAAAGCATTGGTCCAACACTTCATCCTAATTCCAAAAAGGGCAAATTTGCTTTCCCACAGAATAAACCTGTTTATCACTACAACTGAACCAGTCACAGCTTGGTTACAATTATATCCATTATATGTGTGACTTCTAATATTTTTAGAAATATTATTATTTTTAGCCTTTATTTTAAAGGCAATTAAGCATTGTTGCTTCCCTACAATGAATAGGAATGAGATTTATCTTTAAATTACTGGTTGCTGCATCACCCCTTAAGAAACTGCATAACCATTTACACACAAAGAGAGAGAAATAACTTTAGCATGGATTATGTATTTATAGGATTACCTTGTACTGCTGTCACTGGTTTGGTTTTATAACAACTGTATTTTTAAAACTGGGTTGCAATGACCTCTCTGTGTGGGTGGGTGGGCAGACAGGCAAACAGTAGGGGGAATCCTAAGCATAATGTAATGCTTGAGCCTAACCTACATCTTGTTTTAGTATTTCATTAAAATATTTTCAGCGATGTTTGTGAGAAAGATTCAAACTATTGTGAAGACATGTTCACTGCAGAGGAACCAGAATGCAGCTTGTGCAAGTGGCAGTGCCTATCAGGAGAGGGGGAGAGCAGCAGTAGTGACTGGATGCCGGGAGCAGCGGCTGCATTGCATTAGCAAGTCAGGAAGCACCTGAGGTGCTTGCTGGCAACTTGCCTAACTTTAGTCAGTGCTACAGACTCATACATTCAGGGAACTATAAGTCACTCCAGGTGGAGAAAAAGCCACAGCTGAACTACTAGATAATATAAGCACTCACAGGCTGCTTTCTTTTAAGCTATATAGAAGTCACATGTATGCAGTGTTAGCCACATTAACAGTTCCCATGCACTCAGCCATCCTTATTCCAAGCCTTTCACTGTCAGCGAACTGCTTCCCTAACTTCACCATTCATTCTTGCTCATGTCTGTATTAGTAATGCATGGCTCCAACAGTTTCTGCGTGATGATCCAGAACTATAACTATTTTAAAAGACATGGAAATTTACCAAAAAGCTGTTCCCTCAATTTCTGACCTTTCAAGTCTGATTTCGGGTGACTGTAGGACAAACAGTAATTTTAGAGCGAAAAAAAGAGCATGTAAAGATGTCCATACCCAACTCAATGTTCTAATGCAAACATACGTCAGTTTTTCAGGGCACAGACTGTCATTCAGTCTAGCACAAACTGAGTCAAACTGGCTGCAACCTCTGCACACTGCATTAAATAATGAGCAATACCTGCATTAGTGCATCTGATCTTAAGAGTTGCTGTTCTTTAAGGTAACGAATGAAATATCCTGATGATACTTAATTGAAAGCTCATATTCTTCAACTCACTAAGGGCTTCTGCTTTTTATACTTGCTAAAGTTAATATGTATGCTCAGCCAAGCCCATGGTTCTCTCATTCTAATGAAAAGCAGCAGACAGCATACAATGAAGACTTAAGTTAGCTCAGCATTTTTGATGACTGCAGAAAAGTTAGTGGTTAAGCTGAGCTGCAAGTACAAAAAAAAAATACAGATTGCTGAGAAGGTAATGATCATGCATGTCTTCCAGAAAAAAAAAAAAATCTTAAGAGTGATTTAAATTGGAGCGGCAGACTCATCCTACCCTCTTGACTGCCACTTACAGCAGGGTCTTTAGTGCAGCAAGAGAACGGCACACCACAGCGCTCTCGACTTGCGTTGGAATCTGTGCAATTGAAGTAAATATTAAGGTTCCAGTCATCAGCTCCAAAAGCCCCACAGCACTGCCACTAGAACAAAGAAAGGAGAGCTTCTTGACTTTCAGAACAAACAAATCTCAGCATTAGTAACACACATCATCACTGCCAGTTTCCCTCTAGCTTTCAAAACAAAACCTGATATCCCCTCTGGTTTCATTGAAGCCAGATTATTTTTGTATTTTTAAAAAAAGACCATTCCAAACCTGTAAATTGTTCTAAAATTATCATGTGATTAAACTTATGTTCACACACCCTGCAATGCTGCTCTCTAGAGAGAAACCCATGGAGTGAGCCGATAAGCCTACACAACACCACAGAATCACACAGGTCACAGGCTCAGGTCCCAGGGATAGTAGAGCCGAAGTATGATGTTCTGTTCAGTCTAGTGTCCCCTGGGTTCTCAACAAAACTAATCAGCTCTCAGGACTACACTGATACAGCTACTCCTTTTGCCAGTTTGGGGGAATCTTTGCCTGTCTGTACATCAGACAGTATGAACATATTGTTTCCTGAGCATCACGCATTGCACAAATAACATCTTTATTGAAGGCAGTCAGAATCTTTCAAAAAGTAAATACGCCAAATGGCAGGCTTAGTCTCTGGCAAAACATGCTGAACACACAAAGAATTGGTAAAACTTGCTGAACATACAAAGAATAGACTGGAGATCTGTGGATGGTTTACAGCATTTAAGGAGCTAGCCCAATGAACACATCTACGTCAATATAAAAAAAAATTGAAAAAACCCAAACAAACTACATTTTTAAGAGTGTCGGAATGGCAATTCTCTCTTTCTAGATGTAGCACAGTTCCCTCTGCAGTATCTGACCATGTTGTCTTCAAGCATTATCTCTACTAGCTGAAAAATTAGCTTGCTCTCCAGAATCTTGCTGTCCCTGACTTACCTGCTGAGATTGCTAATCTAGTTAGGAGAGCAAGTTTTATGTAGTGCCTGCAAAATTGGACTGTAGCCTTTTGGTTACTTACAAGCGGACAACTGCTATCAGACTGTGGTGACCTCTGACCTTCTCCCAACCAGACAAGATTCAAACCAGTGCAAGGATCCACATCCTGTTACTTATTCACATGTCATATTTTTTCCCCCCAAGGCATATAGAAGCAAATCAAACACTGAATGAAATTATCGTAATTGCAGAATATACAAAAATTAGTAAACATGGTTTCAACCAACACCAAAACACGTTAGCTACACAAGGCCAGAATTGAGTACTGAAGCAAGAAGGTACTGGCAAAATAACTTGTATGCAAAAGCCAGCGCAAGACTCCTTTACACACATTAATAAATTACAGAGCTTAATTCACACAAGCGCGTGCATCTCTTGTTTCACCCTTCCCTCCCAAATGCAGATGCAGCATCATTTAGAGATTTCCTATGAGAACTTTACGAGTTGCCCACTTCGTTAGGCTAATTTCACTGAGTCTACTTAAAAAGAAGTAACATTGTAGTTTCACTCAGACAAGCTAAACATCTCTGCCACTCTGCAGTGTGGTGTAGCACCTCTAACTTTGCTAAAACCACACCAACATTTATCTCAGAACCAAATTAAGCTTAGAAAAAGGATTATTTTGAAAGAATTATTTAGAAAAGGATGTGATAGCTCCTACAGTAAAGTATTTTGAACACCCCAGCCCCCCCAAGAACCCTAAAATATCTTCATATGCATATGGAATATCCTCCAAAAAACAGAACACGATACTGATGGTTAACGTGTAGATTTGACACACTATTTCTATGTCTTCAAGAATAAGTCACTCCAACTCTCCCCCTTGTTTTGCTCAGTCATACATCAACAAATAAGCCACTTTTCACAGGTGCTGTATGTTTGTAGAAGTTCTGTGAAGAGAAATATACACATATATTTAAAAGTATTATATGCTAGAATATTTCTGTTGTTCCTTGAAGAAACCAAACAGATGGGAAGTAAAAAAAACAGAATAGGTATTTCTTTAAAGTAAGCTTTTCAAAAAATAAACATAGTCCAACTTACATATTCCTGTGTGAAGTCTATGAGGTTTTGCAAATCAATGTCATCTCGGTATGCTCTGATGTTGTTGTTTATAAAGAAATACAGCTGGTCCTTTATCCAGTCTTTGAAAACAAATGCTAGAACACCAGCAGTAAGCTCCAAGAAGAAAATAATTCCAAGAAACACAGAAAACTATAATGAGAAAGAAAAAGGTTAAAATTATTTTGCTTTTTGACCAAAAACTTATTTTTCAAGGCCCACAATTATGTCCCGTGTTAGGGCTTTATCTGTTTCAGTGCAAGTTCAAGCTATTCCAGCACACAGGAAATTTTAAATTAAAAATACACCATTTTTAATTAGGGCTGTAGTACAGGAATCTTAATTCTATTCTAACAATAAAAATGCCAACAAATTCAAACTTCGGACATTTCACTGGGATTTTCAAAAAGGTCCAAGAGAATTCACTGTAAATTTCAACAGAGATGGCTACTCACCACCTACAGGACCCTCTGAAAACTTGTCTTTAATTTCTATGTAGTCACTTACATTTTCAAAGGCATAAAAAAAACCAATACTGCCAGTGAAATGCTTTCTAAGTGACTTTTTCTTTAGACACCCTCATTGGCAAAGCTTTGCCTAAGCAGACAAAGCAAAAATTGGTAACAGCAGAAATTAATTAATGACTAAGTCAGAGCAGAATGTCTATGGAACGATTCACATCCACATTAAAACCAAATGAGGCTGCTATGATTAATGCAAATGCAATGGATGCCAAAGGCATTACTAATGATCTGCCACTTTCTCTAAGCATCTCCACTGAGCCTACACTGTTTTAAAACACACAGGGGTCCTCGTATACTGGAAGTCCATTCCTTTTGCAACTGCGCCTTTGCGTTTCATTTTAATATGCTCTCTGTGTTTGTTCAGATGCATTTTTAATTTCTCCTGCAGCTGCTGTACAGGAAGCTATTTCTGGTACAGCAGATGGGTTCATTCTAGGCAAGCTAAGAGAAGCAGGGGGAAAAAAAAAACCTGTTACAATAGCTCCCCCACCCACCCCTTTTTTCATTTAAACAAGTCAAGAACAAGCTAGAACTATCCCAAGCTGCTTTATAAATGCCTCAAGAACTGTAACTCTCAACTGCCTCCCTCCCCTTATACAACATGTCTGTGGGAGCCAAGTATGTCACTTGAAGGCAGGTGTTTCACTGGAAGCTTTTTTGTGTATATATTAACAGTTAATAGACACAACTACTACCCAGGCTGTGCACACCTCTGGAAGTTGGGGTGGTGGAGGAAAGAATCTTGAGTTTTTATTAAAAATCTTAAATTTATCTAAAATGGAACACGATACTGCTATCCTCATCTTTAAAGCTCACAGGAGGAGTGCTTTCAAAAAACAGAAGCAGGCTACTTAGCTAAAGGAGTTTTGAATACTGAGGTGTGTCTGTATATCCGCAGCTCCTTCCCTAACTAACAGTCCATCCCAGAGTTCAAGATGACAACTTTATTTTCTTTACCTTTTCTGGGCACATTCTCTTCCCTTTTGCCCTCTCAGGCCCAGCACTGACAGCAAGCAATGAAGCCTTTTCAAGTCAGCTAAACGGTGCAGAACTGAGGATATTAGCAAGTAACCCCTCATAACAGTCCTATCTCCTCTGTACCATGAGGGGCACTCGCATGGCAGAAATCACATGGGTCATATTCAGTGGTGTATTGACATCCCTCATGTTTCACAGGCAGCTTGTTATGGACATGCAAATTCTTAGCAGAAATGTCTCTCTTTTTTCATGACAGAAAAGCAAAATATTAGGCTATATCCATATGAAAAGCAGTAGTTTCACGTTATGATTCTTACCAACAATAATTTCAAACCTTCAAAAACACAAAACAGTAAGCACCAGAGACTGAAGAGCTGTAAAGTGTTAACAGGCAAAAGCGATTCACAGAACAGTACTCTCACATTTGATAACACCTCTGCTCCCCAAAAGACATTTTAAAAATCTTTACACAGCTAAGCAGGAATAGAGAGCATGACTTATGCTATGTAGCTGTTGAATGCCACAGCTGCAAAGGCTACTTACAAATTTGAGAAGAAAGGTATTTTCTCGCAAAGCTCCAATGCATCCTGCAAATCCCAAAATGAACATAACTCCTCCTACCACTAGGAAGAGCCAAACTGGATCAAATCCTCCCAGGTCGGTGATGGAGGAGATATTGGACAGCACTCCCTGGGAAAGAAACAATTCCAAGGGATAACAAATATGCTCAGCTTTCAGTTGTACGAATTCTGCTTGCATTTTTCTTTTTAAAAAGGTAGGAGACTACAGCAAACAAATGTTCTGCAGTACAGCAATAAAATACAATTAAGAACGTCCTTGCATTCAAAAAGAGATTAAAAAGGCTGAATATGTACAATATTTCTGAATCAACATGTGGAACGAACAACGAAGTGTGCTTCTAGAGTCCTCTGTGAGAACCCCAGAGGGCATTTTGCTGCTTCTGTAGCTATGAGACTTCGTCTGACAGAAAGTCCAAATAGATATTTGAACAGAACCTAACTCAATCTTATTACCCATGCTGAGATACATTTTAAGTATCATATACATCGTTTATATAAGCACAGTTACACACGTTATGATAGAAAAAGCAGTCAATAGCAAGAACCACCTTGATTTTAGCATTTATTTTCAGTATTTAGAACAATAGACAGAAGTTAGAAGTGAGCTCCTAGGTTGCAGCATCTTGCAACAATGAATTTTACACCAAATTTTGACAAACTAGATACCTGCCCAATTCAACTTCAGGCATCTACAGTGCCAAAACTCATTATATAAACAAAGTACGGTTACTGACTAATCAGAAGGAAAAATTTGAAAATACTGTTAAGTCTTTTGGTAGGACGTAAGGCAGTTTAAGGACTTGTCTTGGGAGACGGTCTGCACTAACTTAGGTTAGACTTATCATATGGTAAACCACATATGCTGTGTTTTAGACATGACAGTCAGCACAGTCTGCCTGTAATGCCATTGCCCCCTTAGAAGTAGAGCTTGGGTTGTGATGCAAGTAATTCCGAGGAACTCTTATTTTTTTGAACACATTTTAACCAGAGTTCGGCTGATGTTGAACAGATGGGTCGTATCAAGAAGCAAGCACAAAGTCTTCCTTATTCCAGTGAGTTTGCACAGGAATGGTTACAGTTTCCAAAACCCTTTTGGCAGCAAAAAAGCTGAAGTATCACTATTTCTTCATTCACCTCCCCAGTGCTGTAGGTCAATGAAAAGCACACTGCCGTAGCAGAGATTTCTCCATGTGTTTCCTCAAAGAAGCCTGAACCCTGAGTGCTTTGGACCACTGCTTTCCCTATTAACTCCTGAATGAAGCTGTGGCTTGAAAAGCAACAATATAGACCTTTACCTCTACAGCTCCTTATTTGTAGAATTAAGTTCTTCATCCTTTTCCCTGTTCATACCCCCTTTGCTTCTTTGAAATAGTCCCAAAACAGCAATAATTTTGAAGGGAGTTATCATAACCTCATTTCCAAAACTTGTTAGCAACATCGTTCACATATGACTGTTCACAACTATGGCTTTAGACCTGTGATTATTTTTTTTATATCTATTTTTATAATCAGTTTAGACCATCCAGAATACATAAATAGTCATGTAACCAACATCTCTAATACAGTGCTACACATATTCTGCAACCACATCCACAGCTTCCCAAGCAAAATTGAGATCGAGCAAATAGTAAGTGAAAACAGTACTCAAAGCTTTTTAATTCTGCAGATGACGATAGACTGGACAAAACACACACCTGAATTTCTCCAATGCAGACAGTGAGGAGCCTTGGAAAAGGCCAGCATGCTAAAAGCAAAAGAAAAATCTGACAATAACCCAATCCTAAAGTACAAACAACAAACCAACAGCATGAATGACACATTCTCAAACTGGATTCCTCTCCCTCCTACTACAGAAGGCTATTGCCTGACAGAGGGATTAAAAAAAAAAAACTTAAAAAATCACATTCATCACTTTTGTCCTGCATTACATATAGTACGAGTCTTATTGTTACTCCTTAAAAAGACAAAAATAGACGTAAGGCATGATATAACACAATGCTGCTCAGAACCAGTATTGCTATCAAAGCAGACCAGTTGACACGTCTCTTTTACTAACTAGTGATGAGATGGTACAACCCAGGCTGAAACGAACACTTATTCATCATTAACAATTATATCAACTTCTGCAAAAGTTTTCCACTACTCTTGCTTCATTACATTTGTCATAGAAGAGAAGTCAAAGACAACTTCCTGGGTAAGAATGACAAGCAAAATAAACAGTATAATCCAATAACACAGAAACCTTTGAAAAAGTCATGGCCTTGGCCATACACAAGTCAGGAAACACAAGCTCTGCCCCAAGGGAAGATGGCTGCTAAAATGACTTATTCACAAAGTTTTTAAGTCCTTTCTATGTTTCCCCTCTGTGCCTATATAGTTACTATAAGATGAGAAGAAATTTTGCCTTAAAGCAAACACTACTACTCATTTCTTTTAACATTAGCTGATTTTGGAATTAATGGACTATAGTGTAGTAGATTGAGAAGACAGATGCTGGAGAAAGGATGTTGCCTTTGAGTTATAATTATTTTACTTCAAAAAAACTCCAAGAAGGATAAACAGTCATTTAAGTCTCTCTTCATAAGACACTGTGTCTTTCTTTAAAAAACAAATAAACCTCAGCAAATTACTACGTTTAATCAAGTCCTTTCCATAGGAAAGTAGTAAAATTCAAATGGCAGAAGAAATCCAAGTGAAATTCAGCTCACATTTGTGACAATAACATTTAGTGAATCAGTTGTATATTGCCTTTCTGATCATATCCTTTCCCGCCTTGCTTGATTTTCTATCACTCACAGGTTCTTAGCACCCTGGCATGCCACATGTTGGACAGTCACCCAGCAAAAGTCACTCATCTAATGTCTGGTCTCCTCCAGGCTCCAAATCCTCAGGGTAGCTGTGATCAGAAATGTACTGAACTAGAGCAACACAAGCTTTATCTGCCATTGTTTGCTGTCCTTGGAAAGCACCTTCATGTGCATCTTTAGCTAGTCCACATATGGCAATCATAAGCCTAGCTTGGATAAACCCCAAATAATACATCCTGACAGCACAAAACACATACTGCATAATTCTTGTTTGTACTCTGTGTGCTCTCTGCATATGAACCCCAGGTTATCAGTATTCGGGAGAGACATCTCAGGATATACAATCTTCAGAGAGGCTTTGGCAATAGAACAATAGCTAGCAGTAGGAATGACAAACACAGGCAATGCTCTGTGGTTATAGCTAGAGATGCACAGAGGTATTCTGATAGATTTCTGCTTACTGATGAAATATGGTTTTCCAGTCTTGGTGGTTTTTTTCTGGACACTTACAAGTAATCTCTCTGAAGAGAAAGCGGTGCAATACTTTAAAGAAAAGCAAATTGCAGCAGGGCAATGACAGGGGAATATTATCTCACTTTATACTGTTAAGAAAAACTAAGTGTACAGTCCTATATGCACATACTTTTCCTATACAACACTAGTTTCTATAATGGCTATTACCACAATATTAGTATTTTTTAGCTGTAATGGCTGCTTCTGGTGAAAGTTTGGCAGAGATGTACAAACACCTTGTAGAGACCAATTCTGTCTTCATCCCATCTTTAGCCAAAAGCAGAGCGGAATGCTTCCAAAGGCGCTTGAGCAGAGGATCAGGAATCTTATATTCTAACTCTGCATCCTTCAGTGACATGCTCTGAATCCTCAGGCTGACCAGTCAGTCACAGAATATATGTGACTGTCAACTGATCTCTTGCATCAATACAAGACCTAAACAAACCACTTGTAAAACCTTTAAAGTCAGGTTTTCTGCAAATGCAAAGTATTTCTCTCAGCCACACTACTGCAGTAGTCCACTCCAGCCTTTACTGTTAAATAGTTGCAAGTACTACTGATGCTTTAGCATCTGAAAGGAGGAAATAAATATTTTCCCTAAACTCACATTCCCATTTTGGAAGTACAGCTATTTTTCTGGGGTACACATGCATATCACTTTCTTGGTCGTTTAGGCATATACGTAATCTTTATTTGGCAGTAAACACTTTGTGCAAAGCTACATACACTAATACTTTTCCTCTCACAATGGCGTCAATCCAGGGCTCTGCTGTAGTCCCCCATGGAGAGACAGTAGGACATGTTCCCTGGCTGATCTCCAGCTCATCTGTTTGCTCTGTTCTCCCACCCTTGCCTGCTGTACGTTACAACACCTGGGTTATTATTTAACCTTTTAATCCACCACAAATCAAAATTTGTTTGGGGTAGTGAAGTAGCAAAAGTATTATCAATAACTGAACTAAAATCAATAATGGTGAAGTTATGAAAAAAGTTTATTTATTTGTGAAATGTACTTCACTTTAACCACTAAGGTACAATGATGTAGGCATGGAACAGGAAAGACTAACTTCACATTCCTACCCATCCCAAATTCAGGAGAGGAAGTAAAGTGAAACAGTAGGACCTGCTCTTCTCCAACAAAAGGGTGGGGGAAAGAGGTGTTGATGCCTTACGTCACACCAAGAAACATAAGTCAACCAAGCCAGGCCCATCAGAAGCTCCTGCAAAACTGGAGTCTTCTCCTTATGGTATGTGAACACAGGCAGAAAAACAGTCTATGACAGATGCCTGAATCCAGTGACTGATCCTCTGTTGTCATGCCGTTTTTTTCCCGTGGCCAGAACCCTCCACCCTACAAAGCTGGATCTCATGCACAGCTCAAGGGAGAAGGCGGCAAAGGAAAAATGCTGCTCTTGAAGAGAGCAACTTGAGAAGGCCCATCCTGATATTATAGCTGCACAATTGTTTGCCTTTATCCCACCAATAAAGAATAAGGAAGCAACATTCACTTAGAAAAGCAATAAGGGTGCACCCCTCACTCCTCCTCTATCTTGTACTCTTTGAGATCATCAGGACAATTTGTAGTACTTCCCAGAGACAGATCTCTGACTCTAGCTCCCACCTTTGGCGCGCATCTACATTAGCATTTCAGGTTAGATCCAGGAGTCCATTTAAAGGGTCCGTTTCCTCTCCTATTGGTCCACACTACTTGCATTTAGGAGACATTGCATGCTGAACCCAGAAAGTTACTTTAATTTCCCCAGAATGTATGGATGCCAACATAGACATCTTGGTTGGAGCACTGCCCCAGCGTTAACACACCTATACAATCTGATTGCGGTCCTGGTTCCTAATGAGGCCGAATAGAAAGGAGTCACAAGCGCATTAACAAACTATCAAGTTTTCCAGACCATCTGTGGTTGTAATTAGTACAGAGAATCCACTGCCACATTCAGGTCTTAGAAACGTTCCTAGAAGTTTGCTAGACCATTGCTTCTCTCTGGAACAGCTGATTTCACAGGCACAGTAGCATACTGCAGGGCAAGAGAGAACGGCTCCAAGTGAAAACACTCTAGACAGCAGCAATTTTGAAAAGCTGACCCAGTAATGAAAATTCAAGGCATCTGGATCAGAGACAACTTAGGAGAATCATTATCTGAGGGAATAAAGAAGTGATACACTGTGAAATGTATATGGAATTTGGCCCATAGGAGTGCATGTAAGAGAACAGGACTCAACCCAAGAGTCCCCGTGACAAACAACAGCCCAGAGGGCCATTAAAAAGTAAAAAGAAGAAACAAACACCAGTAGGATGGGAGAAATCAGCTTTTTTTTTCCTATTTCCTCCAAGAATGGAAAAAACCTTTTCTGCTGCAGAATTCCATTACTAGGGGAACAAAAAAAAAATCACACGGTTAGAAAAAGATTCAGCAGTACAAGATTTTCTGAAACATTTCTTCTTTGCAAACAGAAGATTAGCCTTTCCACAAGCTTGCTGCAGGACTTAGAATCACTGGCAAATAGGAACACATGGGGGTGGATGGGAAATAAACGTATTTCCAAATGCATTATGCATTATTTTAAAATGGAAAAATATCTCCCTACTTTGTTAGTCATAAAATCCATGCAGTTTCTCCATGCTGTGCATTTGAATGAGCATGGGAAAGAGAACAATAGTCACTGAAACATGCCAAATTAATTCCACTCCAGAATTTTGTCTCTGCAAGCAAGAAACTAGGTGGGGGATGTTTACAAATCTTATTTCCTTGATTTTTGTTGGTTTTGCATTTCCCACAGCAAGCAGCTGTAGCAGCAGAAATTTATTTTCCAAGTGTTTAGTGAAGAACTAGTCTAGCTTTCTTGTCATGACAAAGAAGAGTTTAACAGGTGAATAACTGGCATAAATACATGCAAGATAGAGATTTTTACATTTTTCAGGATTAATGGTTACAAGGTGTCGGAGCACTAGTAAAACTGATTTAAGAGCCTGTTTAGATAATGCATCTTTACATACTGAAATTTAAATTAAGTGTAATAGCGAATATTAGTATCCCTCTCTCTCCTCCCCAATCCTGTAAAATCCACACACAGAGCCATGGCTTAGAAGCAAGATACATGCTTTGGTATCTTTCAGCCCATAAGGACCCACAGGATATGTGCAACGTTTCCTTGTCAGTAATTGTCATTAAAAGAACTACATGATAGACATGTATGCACAAGAGTTATGGAGTGACTAGTGTATCACTCCCTCTTGATGTCTGCCACTCATTGGGACAGTAAAAGAAGTGAGAATTTTCTCCTGAAAACAACTGTAATTTTCATTTTGGGGCAAGGAAAGACAGGCTTTGTACGCCAAATTGTGACTGATTGTATACAGGGAGCTTAGCTTGTCCCAGAACACCAAACCAGGCCCAAAACACCTTTTACCACCATGTAGAAGTCTAGCTTAAAACTTGAGATCCAGATTTAGAGCTTCTGCTCACTAAGGAATACTATGCTGGCACACAGAGGTACCATATTGGTACTCCAAGCTGTGCACAACTTCTGAGATAGAGTGTGTTCTGGTTATGTTGATTTAACAAGAAAAGCCTAGAAACCAAACTTAGGTACACTTCTCCCTCTTCAAGTCAGTCAACCTTATACATGAACTAAGTTTAATCGACAAATTTTGCAAGGATCTGCAGATTTCTTCCCCACACTTCAGTATCTCTAGCTTTGCAAGCTCCTACTTAAAAGTATAGCCCAAGGCCACAGTGCTTTCCTTCTAAAAGCTCCTTCTCCATGGACAGTCTTACAAGGTCTCAGAAGACATAACAGCAATTCATCACTTGGTCTCACTGCTCTTGAACATAAATCTCCTGCAGCTGAGAGAACCAGGAAACTTATCTTACCAAGTACCTAGTGGCATCATATACCATGAACACTTTCAATGAGCCTTAAGACCACATTATCTAATATACACAACCAAGGAGGGAAAGAAACATTTTGTACAAGTTTAGTTTATTTTTAAAAAGTCAACAGAAGAAGTGGCTTGAAGTTGTTAGTAAAAGCCAGTGAAATATGAATGTTTTCCCCCTGGTGCTGAGCAAAGGTAGTTTAAGTTGCCTGGGCTTAGTACAAGCTCTTTGTATGTTAACAATGTTCATGTCACTGTTGCAGGGGGGTGGGAGAGTGAAATCAGCTGCCATGGATGAACTTTTTTATGGTACAAGCCCCAGTCCAGCGTGCCTGAAAACACTTGAGAGATTGTGAGCTATATAGTGCATCCATGTATAGATAGCTTTATTCATCCTCCGCATTTATTGCCCCCACCCTGCCCCCCAGCTCTCTTTCAGGTTCATGACTCAGAATGCTAATTGCCCAGTTTTTGTTTAGGGCTGGCTGACTCGCTGTCAAGCCAATTCTATTGCCTATTTGACAAATGAGCTCTTTCGCCTCCCTGCAAAGCCTGTAAGGAAGGTCACGAGACTGTGTAGTATGCTTTTTTTCCTTCTTTAAAAACAAAGTTTAAAAGGGAGGATTCAAGCCAACTTAGCAAAAAAAGACAAACTAGCAATCAAACCCACAAATCTACCCCAAACTGTTTTCAGCCAGCAGCAAACAGGACTCCTGTAAAAAGTGGATTATTTCTTTACATCTGCATTTTTAATGTGGCCTAGCACACTATCTTTTTATCTTCAAAAGATTCTGTGAAGCAGCAAAAGTATATACAAGTTGATGGCTGCGTTATAAAACAACACAGCTGGATATAAAGCCACACGATTCAAGATAGAAGTAAATCAAAATCCTCCCCACCACCCAATCAGTTTACAGTAGAAGAGTCCTTCTGAATACCCAATCCTGCAAAAAAGCTTACAAGATTTTGTTTACACATTATAAAACAGCAGAATCAAGTTCAACTTTGATAAAGACTTCATTCATTGGGACAGCAGTCTTCACAGAATGGCTGAGGTTGGAAGGGACCTCTGAAGGTCATCTGGCCACCTAGCTCTGGCTGCCTAGGACCATGTCCAGACTGCTTTTAAATATCTCCAAAGAGGGAGACTCCACATCCTCTCTGGGCAAACTGTGCAGGTGCCCGGTCACCCTCATGGTAAAAAAAACATTAAAATTCCCCCAAGCCTGCTCTTCTCCAGGCTGAACCGCCCTAGCTCTCTCAGCCCTTCCTTGTAGGAGAAATGCTCCAGTCCTTTAATCATCTAGACAGCCCTTTGCTGGACTCTCCAGTATGTCAGTGTCTCTCTTGTACTGGGGAGCCCAGAATTGGCCCAGGTGTAGCCTCACCAGTGCACAGAAGGGAAGAATCCCCTCCCTCAACCTGCTGGCAACACTCCTAGTACAGCCTAGGACACCTTTAGCCTTGTTTGTCTCAAGGGCACAATGCTAGCTCATGTTTGACTTGGTGTACACCAGGACCTCTAGAACCTTCTTTGCAAAGCTGCTTTGCTGTTTTAGGGTACACCATTAAAACCATCACAACAGCCTACAATTCTTAGCGTTAGGCAAGAAGCAGTCTAGCTAGAGAAGTGCTTTTCAGTTAAGTTACAGCACTCTCAAGTCTTAGGCTTCACTTACTTGGACTTCACCTCCAACTCCCCAGCTGCAGCAAGAACAACTCAGATGTAACCGATCTGCCCCCCACTAAGTTGCATGGGGCCTTGCAGACTGCAGCTTCTGGCCATTGCCTGTCCTCTAGAGAGCTGAGTGAAAGAAATGTCTCAAATTGGCTTGACACAAGTCCATTTTTCCATAATTCCTGCAACAAAAATCAAGTCTGTCTGTGCTCAAGAGCTCTGCAGTTCAGCTATACCTATGCTACATTTTAGTTGATACAACCATGAACTGAAACAGTCCACGCTAAGCACCGCAGGACACAACAGTTAGAGAAGCTGGGGAGAGATGCTTGTTTTCAAGGAAAGACTTGTGCTTTAAAACAATAAACGTTATTTTATTTATTAATTTATATAGAAAAACCTATTCTATATGGAGCCTGAGCTAATGCATATTAAACTGATCAAGGTGATTTTATTGGCTTGTCTTAGGAACAACACAGCATTTTCTCCCACTTTCAGGATCTGGTTAAAAATAGTTCAAGATGACTTGATAACAGATGTGCAAATCTCAAGTAAAAACATGAGCTTTCACTTCTGGCTATTAGCAATTATGAATTGAATGCATTTTTCCTAGGAAGGGGAGGGGTGTGCTTTCCCATATAGAAAATATGTTAAACCTCACAAGCCAAGCAAGTTATTCTGCCAGAACACCCTCTAGCTGTAGGACTGGTATACTTTAGATTTCAAACACTGGACTATAGCTGTTTTCCCTTTATCTGCTTATTCATTCTGAAGAGGAATTGTGTTACCTACTGAAATTATAAAAAATGAAAAAAAGTTAAAATCTTTTCTAGAAAGCTACTCCAAAATAAAATTCTTCTCTGGGGCTTAGACATAGGTATAAGCTCTGTAAGTATGCTCAGAGTATTAAATAAAATATATTTTTACATCTTTGTTGAATTAAAAAAATCACAGCACCTATTCAAGCCATTCAACATGAGCATCATATGGTATGTAAATATACATATATATATGGGTGTATACAATGTGAGTTAAATAATATCCCATGACTATTTGTAGTTATCTACATCCAAGGCACATACACAGAGCAATCAGAATTTAAGTTAAAAACTCACTTCTGAACCAGCATAATTTGTCCTGAATTTTTAAGTAGTAAAACTCCAGTGCTCCTAATGTGTTATTTGTTCTGCTGCAAGCGGCAGTTATTATGCCTTAAGCGAACAATAATTTATAACTTAGTGTTTTCCATTAAAAGAAGAAAAAAAACCATTATGTAACTGAATACCATAGCACCATTGTTATCAGCCAGGTTTTATTATTTTCAATCTTTTAAACAAAGAAGAAAAGGAAACTCTGGCTTTAATTTTAGCTGTTGTCTTCTAGCGAGCCAAACTCTTAATCCAGTAACCCAACACATCCTGACATGCTTTGTATATTATGGCTTGATATTTTATCTTCTTCCCAAATTCTGCAGCAAGCAAACTGAAAATTAGGCTCTGGTTCACAAATGTTTTCTCTTTTCCCACCCCCCTTCCTTCCCTTTTACAAGTTTTTACAGTCTTGCAACAGAGAGTTCCAGGGGACAATTTTATTTGCACAAGAAAAAACAACAGTTATTCTGTCTCCAGTTTGGCTTGGTTTTGGGGGTTCATTTTGTTTTGGTTGGTGTTTTTTTTTTCCCTGTTGTTGTTTAAGAGGAACAGCAATTAGCATGCTACATTAAGGCAACAAAGCTGAGGAGTCTTATTTTCAGGAAGCTGCCCTCTGAGACATGTAGGCTCCCTCTCCATTCCTAGGGACACATGCAGCAGAGACACACTGCCAATACTGCCTTCGGTAGACTGTTCTAGTATCTGAGCTGCAGTTTGAGCATGAATGGATTGAATTGGTTATTTTATGTGCAAGTGTCAGCCATGATTTCTTGCCAAGGCATTCTTTGGAAAGATGCCAAGGATCCTCCTCTAGGTGAGCTGAGCCACGGTTTTATTTGACAGAGAAGCTTGATTTTTGTTTCAGTAGAAACTGTGTGGACACAAAGTGTGCAGCACATTACCATTCCAATATTTCATCAGAAAAAGAGAGAGAAAAAAGAAAAACATGGAGTTTGGTGTTATATTCAACTTACCTTTTCATTCCATGCCCACAATCCAATCCCAAGAAATGCTATGCCAAGGAACTAAAGGAAAAAAAAATAAAAATGTATCAGAGCAGGAACTGTAAGTTTATGGATTATTTTTTTTTTAAACATACATATTGACTCATCTTCTATCAGGACTTTGGGGGCTTACCAAGAGTTTTAAAATACGTATGTATTTATTTTACAACTCAACCATTGTAACTGGAAGAATTGAAAACTTGCACAGCTCATTCAGAGATGTTCCACATAGAAATACTAGGTGCAATAAGTGTCACTTTCTCAGTATCAAGCAAGTAAGGTTCTTTTTGAGCTTGTCAGACTCAAAGCAAACTCCACAGTCAAGCAACACATTTTACTATTATATTACCACCACCTACACAAAACAGCTTTCTCCCAGTGAGAGAGACTGATTAAAAGAAAGTCCTTAATACACATGTACTATCAGTTTTAGCAATGCCATCCACAGAAACACAGAATACTGTTTGAATATAACATAAGCCATGATTTCTGGGGAGGAAAAAAAGAAATACTACTAGTCTAAAAGAGTAAGAATTTTGTAAAGGAAGTTACATTCCCTTTCTCCTCCAAGGGACTCAAACACACCAAATTCAAAAGACAGTGTCTTTCCCCCATAATGGAAAAGGGAACACCACCTATGATTTTATTATGTCCCTATATTCTCCCTTCCACTGAATAATTTAGAGAGCATCATTTCCCTCCAAATACAACAGCGTATCCATACAAACCCAATGCTAAAGACCAGTGACGCAAGCAGAACAGGCAGAATAAGCACTCTGTCTCCCAACATCACCACTGCATATTTGGCTTGATACAGTACGAATCATGTAGAATGTTTAAAAAAAAACATATAGAAGATGTTCAAGTACATCTCTAAACATCTCTCTTCAACTTTAATCTCTGTTTTTTTAAAACCTAAGTGCTGGCTAAAAAGAAACTATGGTCACTCTAGTTTCAGGACATGTAATGGAATGTTTCTTGAACATCAAACTCTGGTTTACTTTGTGGTTTCTCCACAATGCAGTTACAGATTATTTTTGGCAGATTGTATGCTTTCTCTTAAATTTTGTGTAAACAGTTAAGTATCCTAATGATTTTTCTTTTGCAAAACGGGACAAAAATGTTTTTCTGTTGAGAAGTGGGAGGAGGCAGGAATATCAAACTTAAGCTTTCCCAGAAGTGATTTCAACAGCTTCAAAGAAAGATTCCTTTTTCCTTATGCACACTTTTTTTTTTTTAAGTGGCAATTTTAGCTATATACTACAAGAATATCTGTAAAGCATAACTCAATATCAAGTGGAATATGCTCACTGGAATACCCTGAAGTTCCCTAACATCCCTCACATCTCTGTGACTTTCTGCTCCGAACATGCTTGCCAGCTGAGCAAAAGACCATGCATACTACACCTAGCCAGCTCACCCAGAAGTCCATCTATACTAAGTGGGAACAGAACTCTCCTTTTTGACTTGAAGAGTCATGACTGTAAATTTAAACAATAGTACTAGACAGCATTCTTCAAAGGGAACTGTCATAGGCTTGGCTATTCTAAATAAAAGATAAGTGGAAATTTTTCCTAGATGGAAAAACACAACTGCGGGTCAAGAGAGTCCGTTTCAGCAGCCTTAATTGTCTGTAAGTACAAGAGATGGATTTGAGAGTGTCAGTACAGCCTCCTGAGATATACCACGGGAGCCAAGAACTGTCATCTTACCTGTATCAAGACTGCTCTTTTTCTATGGTTACAAAGCTTGCCAGAAGAGTGTGTTTAATTGTTCTGATTGCAGTGATTATTTGAAACTTGAGATAAAGCTGTATGAGTTTCCAAATAACTTTCAAACAAATGCAGTTAAGTTCCCTTTTTTTTTTTCCAGTAACAGGCTCCTTTCCTTCTTTCTTACACAGCCAAATGCACCAAGGCTGAAGGAACAGGAGTGAGGGGAAAAAAGCTGTATTATCATAGAAGTCCATAAGCTGCATTTGGAAGTGGCAAATCGTTAATTGTAGAGAGGTACAAAACATTATGTTTTGCAAATAGCTTAATATGGGTTTGAACAGAGTAAGTGTGGAATACTAGAATGAAAGAATTTGATCAGTGCATACAAATGTAACTTATGCCATATGCATCAGCTGCAAGTCTGGCTCAGATCCACTAGCTTTATTAAACTTAATCCAGTTGAGTGTCCTGATCCTTCACAAGAAGTCGAGACTTAAGGGTAAGATTACCTCAGGGGTTGCAAAAGGTGACTTATAGTAGACTACATGGGTCTCAAGCCAGACCGAGCCCATCTCAACTTACAGACTGGGTAATGAGATTGTACTATACTGAGCTGAACCATCTAAAAAACTGAGGTTGTCCAGCTTCTGGCAAGCCTGTCAAGACAAACCAGGAAACTGAGTTCTTAGAGTTTTCAGGAGGATCAAAGAATTACATGCTGCTCATCCTCTCCCTATCGCAAAACAGAAATCTCTGTGCAGTTGCCTTTTGAGCAGCTGATGAAACAGGAACAATGGACAAGATTCATTAGGAGAAAAAAGCTCAGGACAGAATCACAAAGTCTTTATCATGGGATACTGTGGAAGTGAAAAGCTTAATGGCATTCATACGAAAGAGTACATAAATCAATGGAGGATCCACAGCTATTGAGAAGTGATTTTGATACAGCTTCTGGCTCAGGAAGTTTGTACACTGTTGCTCATTAGGAGAACACAATCAGGAAAAGCTCAGTATATGCATGCTTTGTTGCTTAAATGCCTCTTTCCTTGGACAAACTCCACTTGCTTTACTTGAGACAACATACTGAGCTAGGCAGACCACCAACCTAATCCCTACAATCATGCCCTAGAAAGGTCCACCTTTGCACAAACACAGCCTGCTATGGGGATGAAACACACAGAAGTGTTCTCAGTAATCCCCACTGTAAGAAGACAGATGTTTATGAGGAGACTTACACCTCTCACCAGGATTAATTTTGGATTTCCTTGACAATTATGAAAGAAACTCCTGCGTATCCTAAAAAAAAAAGTTGGAACTGCTTAGCAAAAATCCCTCTGTATTTTTGCTGTTAAGAGCCAGAAGTAAAACACGACGCATATCCTGCTTATCTTGCAGCCCTTCTGCAGATGTCTCTAAGACAGTCTTGTTCTGCTTGCTTGTAACCAGAAAGAAAATCTCTTCACATCAGAAGCACACAGAGAGAGGGTGAGATGGCATACACATCATCTTAGTTAAGTCTGGAAAATTTAATTTACATCCATTAAATTATTCCAATGAGTAATAAAAAGGTGGAAGTTTGCCTCATTATCTACAGAACACTCTACAGAGAAAAACAGTCTCAATTCTCCACAGACATCAAGGAAGACCATTTAGCCTGACTATAAATGGTCACCAGATCTGAGGCACAGCTTGTAAAATCTTCATATTTTTTTTAAACAATAATTTGCAGGAGAATATTAATATATTCCTCTGGAGTATTATAGCCTTACAAAAAAACTTGCATAGTAGTACTTTCTCAGCCATAGGTTTCTATTCACAAACATCAAACAAATGTGTTCAAATTTTTCTTTTATAGTTATATATATTTAAAAGTAGAATGTGTAGCAGTACTTGTACTGTTTCCCTACTTGTGAAGTTCACACGCAGTTTTCAGAAGTGGATTGATCAATAAGTGTTTCAAGCTGCACATATCTTACTCCCAGTCTTGCCTGCATGGAAGAAAATGATTCTTTATTGCTAGGGTTACATCATCATACAGCACAGCATTTCATTTAAAGACTACTGTGGTAAACACTAATGCAAATACTAGAAAAAGTTTGAAAGACAGGAGCTTAATTGTAGAGTGATCAGACATTACTTCACATACTGAACTTTTCATCTTAGCTGACATTCTTAGATAACTTGGCACCAGTTTTCAAGAAAAAACATGACAGCCACAGGCCAAGCAGGAAAAGGTTGGTTAATGGGCCACATGCATAAACCAGTGTATGTCCACGTGTGGGTACATTAAAGACTTGCGTGAGAAGGAACCATAGTGCAGCCACCTAATTTCACCTTCACTGCAACAATACGAATGCACAAGCAGAAACATGTCGAAATTGCCAGAGTTCAGAACCAGAGCTTCCTCACAAGAGCTTTTTTTCTCTTCTTCCCCCCTGTCCCTTTTTGACCTCCATATTTAGGTAGTGTGAAAACCTCCCACCTGCCCTTGTTTGAGCTGCCACAAGAACTCTGTGCACAGCATTAGCAAGGAGACTATCAAGATTCCTATGGGCACTTCAGCGTTTCTTCTGCAGCAGTATGCTGTGAGTTATTCACAGAGCAAGATTTCCTTCTGTGCGATTCAAGCCAGCACAGCACAGGAACACAAGGAACAGTACTTTACTGACAAGCACAGCAGTGATCAGGACAACATGAAGTGTAATATTTCACATCCTGAAATACAATCAGGAAAACACAGGACTTCTGAGCTTTGTACATATATAAAGTAGCACTGACAAGTTCCTAACTTACTCTAAAACCCCAGATGAATAATTTTTCCCTAAGCACTTCCTCTGCAGCACTCTGTGCTTAGACTCAACTCAGAGAGATTTCAAAAGCCAGAATAGTCACTGCTTTCTTTAAAGTATTTTATGCCAAATCAGTCTTTTTGCTTTTTAAGCCAGGGGAAAAAGGAGTTTAATGTCTGTCAGAGCACAAAGGATTTTGTTGTTGGTTTTGTTGCTTGTTTGTTTTTTTAATAGCCCTGACAGAGAAAGGGTACCAAAACAGAAATTAAAATGAAGTTTCATGCAGTTTTCTTCTTCCCTTCATGCCACTGATGTGTACTCTGCTTTGAATACGTCAGTTAGCATTCTTTCAAACAAAACAAACAGGACATCCTCTCAACTCTCCAGCTTTCGCCTGAACCAGTATCACAAGGAAGGAAGGTAGGTATCAAAAGTTTGCCCTGTTCCTTCTTCCATTCACCCCAGTTCCAATTACTTTTCCATTCTCAACACAAGCTGTTAAAGCATTTCATTTTCATGTGGCTAAACATGTGTGACCATGGAAAAGGCAAATTGCTCAAAGCATACACACACATTTACATTCTTCTAAAGCCCAATTCTTGTTTGCCTTGAGACATTATCAGAAGGAAAACTCCATGTACTACAGTCAGTGAATGAAGATGCTGCGTAGGTGACTAATTACCATTTTGGTTCACAGCAACATTCAGATATAGACTAGAAGACGTCAAATCTATTTCCATTTTATGTGCAGCTTCTAAAAAAAACATTAAACTATATTTCACAGATAACTATCTAAAGTAATACCTTTTCCCTCTCAATACAAAACACACACAGGGAAGAAAAAAGATCCCAGTTTCCACACATTTTGCTCAACTGAATCAGAGACATGACTGACTTTATAGATCATCCAAAGTAGAAAAACAGACCCAAGAACACAATGAGAAAAGCTGTCTGCTCCATCTTGCAGAACTCTTAGCATGATGCTTTCTAATAAAAAATTAAGCCCATATGACCCAAATTTTCAAGGCAAGGTACCATGGCTGTTAATGTATCTTTCGTTTTCACCAGCTTGGGGTTTTCCATTTTGCCTGATAAGTTATCAAGACATATATACACACCCTAATGCACAGTCATTTGCCATTATTTTCTTATTGCCTTCTCCAGTTCTTTAATTGCAAAAGCAAGACATCTGCTTTCTGTTACTGTTGCTCTATGTATTTATTTTATTGCTTTCTGGTGGTGCAGTTGTAAGCACTGCAAATCAGCTTGGAGCAAGAGTCCCAAAAGACTGAAGTCCCTCTCCTCTTGTCCACAGAAATTGATATACTGGAAAACAGAAAAAGGAGGATGAATTAGACCCCATTTCCCCTGCTCCAACTTTTGAACAACTCCCCTCAAGCCTAGATAAAATAAATTTAACTCTTTCCAAGTTCACAATGAGACTCTCTACACTCAGGTTCTGCTGTCTAAAGAAAATACTTCATTTGGAGCAGATTTTTTTTAAAGCGCACACAACTTACAGCAGTCACTTTGTAAGATTGTTCAATAAAAGCTTTTGGGAGTTTAAAGTTTTTGTTTCTATGAGATCTAGCTAATTTCCTAAAACCAGTATCTTTTTCCCATTCCAAAAAATCAAAGACCTTTAATGTAAATACCCCACCACTACCACACAGAAACATTAAAAAAGCCTATAGAGTTGAAGTAACAACATCACCATTCACTGTCACTTTGGTACACTCATCTCGCACAGATCCTATCCCTTCTCTTCTACTCTTCTTTACACTCTCTATTGGTCTTTGTTTCACTGTTCGCTCTTTCCCTGCTCTCCCTGAGCCCAACAGACTGTGTGGGAAGCCTGAGAAATTCTGCTGCACACACCTCTCTGTGGGCCTCTTCCCTGCCTTCACTCCTGAACTACATTAAGTGCTCCATGTCCCTCTACTTTTCCTATCCAGCCTTGTTTCAATACCATTCCATCTCTGGCTCAGTACTCTCCACTGCAGCTTCTCTGCCTAATGTCAGTTTCTATTTTTAAAACCATCCAAAAATTATGTAAGTAGTGCTGTAGCAGTGTGTGAAAACAGTATGACCTTAAAACACAACTACAAGCAGCAGAAGAGTGCAAAATGAAGAGAGATCTGAAAAAAAAACACCCAAACCTGAATTCCACATCCTATCTCAGTACACTAATCACTTCTCATAGCCAATTTGACAATGTGAAGAAGTCAGTCTTCTCATTCTGGCCTACAAGAAAAAGTGTGAAGGCAAAGTAAGCATGTTTTGCTTAAAGCTGGGGGCAAATAAGCTGCCTGGAAGCAGTATTCCGAATAGGTCATTTTCCAGGTCTGTCTTGCTGCCCAGGGCTAGCAGCTTCTTACCCCAGAGGGCAAGCAAGACCTCCTCCGGCTCTCCTCTTCCTGCTGCTGCGCTGATCTCATTCATCCCAAACCACTCTACCCAAGCTTCAGGCTATTTAGATGCAGCCCCACCATGACTCTTCTTCATGTTCTTTTTCTGATGCTACTGTTCCATTAAAAGCTTCAGTTTGAAAATTAAAAAAAAACCAAAACACTCCACACCCCACACATGAGAAAACCCCACAAAACAGAGCATACATGATATTCTTATTGTGAAATTGATACACAAATGCTCACTTATTTCAGCTACAAGCAATGAAGTTGTAACATCTAATTCAGGCATTTGATACAGCAAACAGAAAGAATCTGAGATAGTCTTTTTCCTTACTAACAAATGGGCAATTGCATTGCCTACACAATTAATTTAGATAGCTGAGAACATAAAGAGTGCAGAACCAGGAAACAAACAGGTAGGCTTGTCAACACAGCACGATACTCTGAATGCTTAGCATTTGCTTTTCAGAAAGCAGTCTCAGCTCCTAGCTGTGCTTGTAGCTTACGGAGAGGGAGTCACAAAATCTTCTGTCTCAGCTATACAAGCTGCCACATTCCAGGCCATTTCAGTGGACTATACTCAGAGATCCATTCTCTTTGTAGAGAAGCAAATGCATATGGAGGGTGAGGAAGGCATGAAAAGACTGAACCGGTCTGTATAGAGGCATAAACTTAGGCTAAACAGTTTAATCTGACTCTCCTACTTAAAAAAAACCCCAAAACAGTCCAGAAAAGAGAATGAACGCAGAGCAAATGGTGAACACACACCCAACAGAACTTTTTCCAGCAAATCCTACAATAGCTTTACTGCCTCTTACCTTCACCAAATGCTCATTCCTATTTTTTTTTTAGGGGTCTCCCACGGTAAGATGTTCAAAGCCATTTACAAAGAAACTGGTACCACATATATGAGGAAATCATAGCTTAAAAAGGTAGGAAGTGATTCACTGCAATTTAATAACATGCCAGAAGCCAAGCTCAGATATCCAAAATCCTAACCCCAATATGATGTGACTGTATAGCCTATCACATCTCTCCCCAGATCAAATCCAACTTAGAACTATAAACTCTGTAATGGCAAATACATATATATTTATGGCATATGTTAACATATAAAATAAATCAACTTCTAATAGCCACTGCACTGAGCAATGGGGAGATGGAGCGAAGAAGGGGACACAAGAGGGGCTGTGGTAGGTTTATTAAGAGTTATTTGACAACCTAGGAACTTTTCACTTTACAAAGATGCAGTCAAGAGTGTACAGAGACCAGTACCACTTCATCAACACAAACAAAAGCATAACCTCAAAAGTCATACCAGCTGTGTGCATGTGTGCCTGTGCATACCATGTTTTTTCAGAGATGTGGGGAAAAGAAATAAAGCCAAAACACTAATTAGATAGATGTCAAAATTATTTTCTAATACACACGCACAGTTACTGTCAGCAATCCAGATGCACCAAGCCAAATAAGACACGTTCCGTACATACTGAACAAAATTCTTTTAACAGTTTGCATCTTGTAGTCCTTGCAATAGAGGAAAATGTCTCTAAATATAGTAATGTTTTTAGCCACTGTCAACCCTCAACATTGCCTGGTGGCACTATAACTGCCCAGAACTAAAAAAATTCAGATTATGTATTAGAAATGGTTGTATGGACCTCTCAGTGCAGCTTCCAGAGGCACCAGAATGTCTGTGGACCTGAAAAATTCTGTTACAGATAAAGTCATTCAGCCTTGCATTTTGTCTTGCAGTGCGTTGCTTCTTACTAACTAGAAGCTACTGTATATGCCCCAGTGTAGGCTACACAAGGTTATTCACAAAATTAAGCCAAGTTTTTACTTATGTCAAAATTAACCAATGCTTTTTTAGCTATTTTTATACTACAAGATATCTTTCTAATTTCCAATAAAATTAAAAATTTGCAGGAGTTGACCCCAACTTGTCATTTCTCCAATAACACTACTTGGCAGGGAGCAAAGCAAACAAAACCATGATCTCAATTTCTTTTAAAACAAAAGTGATATGGAACAAGCCAGAGGCAACAAATGGTCACAATGTTGTTTACCTGCAGGTTTTATTCCTAGGCAAAGTTTCACAGTTTAGCAGTGGAAAAACAAAGCAGCTATAAAACAGCTGCTTGTCTAAATGAAACAAACTGCTGACCCTTTGTCTAGTTTTCAGACAGCATCAAAAGCACCTCTATTATTTGTCATTCTCAAAAGAGGCATCAGGGGCTTGACTAAACATGTAGGCAAAATGCTCTTCACTTCCGTAAAGGTGCCCCTTCAAATCACAGTTGCTTAATGTGATATGGCAGTCTGCAGAGGTTTTACTGCCAATACCTTTGCTAGAGATACATACAATGCTATCACTGCAATTTAATTTGAGGGTGTTAAACTTGTTTTAAGAATCAGTGCGTTGAAGAAACCAAACTATATTGTAAGATTTCCAGTTCACTATGACAGAGCCTAATCTTCTTGTATAATTTCAGCTTGACCAACAGTATTAGCAGTATCACCTAGATAATATAAAATGCTCATATGCTAAGTGCAAACTTTTATTCCCGATTTACTGCCACTTTGAACTACATTATTTCTGTAAACTATAGTTCCTGATGAGTCCATTACCTTTGCCTTTACACAAACACTAATAGCTGATCCCTCCTGTCAACACACATCAGGAAAACAAGGATTAGAAAATTTCTTTGAGGGATGTGGCAAGGTAGTTGTGGTACATACAGATGGCTCCCTAAGAGAAGGGCTATAAAAAGCAACTGACACTGCCTCACTAAGATCCTTCTGCTGCGTAGCTGTACTCTTGCAGTCAGCCAGCCTTCGCCTACCCCCTCTTCCAGGATGAAGGAGGTATTCTGGTATTATGAAGATGACTTACAAGAGAGAGTACATGTGCCAACCAGATAATCTCATTTTCTCCCTTATCCGTAAAAGCAGAGTGGCTGCTTTTAAGGTCCCACCTTATTTACTTGTAGATAGTCATTACCAAGGAAGACAGTATCTCAAGGTGCTTCTAAGAAAGTTTTGGAAACACTAGAATGTTCTTAAAATAAAGTCTTCATGTCACAGCTCAGTTTCCAAACAGGGTCCCACATTTAAAGAAAGAAACAAACAAAAACCCAAAACAAAAAAAAAACACCCAGCAACAAACACCACAAAAAACCCCACCAACCAGGCATAGAGAACTGCATTTGGTTTGACTTTCTGCATTCACCCATCATTTTGGCTTGGTGCAGCAACTGCAACTCCTCTTTTGGTAGGAAAAGCATCTTCTAACTTTTTGCTCAGCCCCAGCAGGGTTTCAAGGCACAAGGTATATGAGCAGCACAAAGCAGCCATTTAATCACAAAAATATGAATACTGGGTAAGTTTCCATGCTCAGCTGGACATTGTTATAAAAGAGAAGAAAAGAAAGCACTTTTTACAATTGAGTGCCAGCAGTAAAACTGATTTTAGAAACTTTAGCTGTTTCCCATGGAACAGTCGCCCTACGCAGAATCTTAAAAGGGTCCTCTGCAACCCACAGACTCTCAACTCCAGCCTTCCAGGCAAAACGCACTACATTTAGTTTGATCAACTGGAAGATAACACGACTGTGGAGAACTCTGTGTTTAAGGGCTCCACAAGATCTTGTTGGAGCAGTGTTGCTTTGGGCATATTTCACAACAGCACTGCATTAGGGTACAAACTGAATAAAGCAGACCTCTGTTAGGCTGAGGGGCTCAGAAGGCCTCCTGACCATCCCCGATAGCAGGCTTCTCATCACCATAATTAAAGTCAAGGACAGAATGAGATCAAGTAATGTATGTTCTAACAAACCTGCAATGGAAACAAAGGCAAAAGCACAAAAAAAGAAATTTTCTCAGCATTGCTTAAAAGGTTTCATCTTCTAAAGGAGCAAGTCCACACTACGCACATTTTATTCTAATGATGCATCTATACAGCAAAGAAGGTGCATTTCAGCTGCTAACCAGAGACGATTAATTCCTGCTGAAAACATCAATGTAAAGAACCCAAGCTAGCAGAGAAAAATAAACATTTTGCAGCACAAAAGCACAAGCATAACACTACCTAGAAAAAGCAATTTGAAAAACATTGCTTAAGTTTTACCCAAAGGCAAGAGTGTCAGAGTTTCACTTCCCAGCCACTAACTGTGACAAACATACAGGCAACAGGAGAGGAGACAACTTGAAAGGCAATGGTATGCTTTCCCAGAGAAGGATTTGGAAAGAAAACCACTCTCAACATAGCTTCTCCAGCTTTCAGCCCTGCTTTTGTTTAAGAGCAAGTATATTTGGAAGCCACTTCTAAACTCTCAAGATATAAATGTAAACAAAAAAACACCCCAAAAAATTAAGCAAGGAAAAGCAATATCAAACATCTTTTACTGTTTCTCAATAATTTCATCTACTGACCTCTTTTTGAAATAACTAAAGTTGTTTGTATCTCGACTAATGTGCCCAGGAAAATCTAGAATGCTCTTCTTGCCTTCTCTTCCACTTCAGAACAAACACTTCAGCCTGAGAAACCTCACTGTTAACCTATGCTGTAGTTCATCCACTACAAGAATGTAAGAAATCTTTTACGGCATGAATTATTTTCTTTTAACTGTATTTGCATACTTTTAGATATTTCTTCATTTGAGGTGAAACATCAGGAGACAGGAAGAGACCTTTAAATTTGGTCCTCCCCTGCTGCACAAACCACATTTAATCCTGCACTGGACTACCCAGAGAAAGAGTGAGAGAAAGGGTCTTCAGCAATACACAGCTGTACAAACTTATCACCACAACCATGGAGCTATCAAGAATCATTCACTAGTACCTCACGTCCTTCCCTTCACATAGTGAAGAAAGGTGACCACAAACTGGAACAGTAGGAGGACTGAACATATGGGACATACAGATGGAATGGAATTTAACAATCCAAACACAGTATCATATACTTAAGGACTAAGAAAATATCTGTGATAAGCTGAAAATTTATTCACTGGAAACACAACAGAAGACAGCCTTGGAATTGTATGCATCAGTCTGTGAGCTAGCAAGTTGATCAAATATGCAGAAAGGCAAAACACAATTTTGTGACATTTAATAAAACACTCTCAGAAAGAGTCTAATTGCTTTCTATAAGTTTCCCTCAATTCCATATCTCTACAGGTCTAAAATGGCCAGCACAACTAGTATGGCTGTAACTTGCTAAATGATTGCGGGCTCTTCTTTCAAATGTCACATCAACACTGGCAGTGTCCAACTGTACAACTTAGGGCATGCATGTATGAGGTCTTGCTGCACTCCATCAATACTCAGCAATGAAACTGGGTTCTCAGGATTTTTCTACATGGACCCATAACACCTAGTATGTAGCTGAGCCTGTTGGAATAAAATTGCAGGTTCATTAACTATACTTCAACCTAAACAATGCTAGGGAGAAGAGATGAGGCATCCCAGCAAGTATGCATGCTTAAGTGCAAACACACAAATAGAAGCATACCAGATGACACCTTCAACTCTTTAGGGTGTCAGGTTTTTTTATTAGGGAACATGTCTTCAACAGCTCCTTATATGACTGTTAAACTTAGGTCTCCCTGGCAGACCACTTGGCTTGTGTCATACAAACAGCAGGTGCAGGGTTTTCTAGGATTGGGCCCATAATTGCTTTGTCCCGAACAAAGTCACCCTTACCGATACTCTTTCATTTGCACTTTCATTCAACCATCCATGGTCAGCCCTTCCCACTTGCCCTGAAAGCACAACACGCTGTTTCCAACTTCAGGTGGGGTTCTTCAGTATACACCATTTAGATGCGCCTCCATAAAAAAATTACAAATTAATTCCATGACATTTGGTACAGCACTGACCCCTATTCACACAGAAGGCATGAAAGGAGCCCACTGTAATGTAACTGCATTCCCAGCTCTGCCACGCTATTCTGGCTGCACTTACGTGACCTCTGCCTGGTTTCTGTCACTGCCAAACGGGCAGAGAACAAACAAGTGCAGGGTGGCACGTCAGATCCTCTCTCTTGATGCACCAAATCAAGCAATTATACTCTACGGCAGTCACCCTCTGGGCATTAAAAAGAGAGAGAAAGGGGAACAGTGTGTGCGAAGACTGAGACACATCACCAATGCTTTTTGTCTTTCTTTCAGTTAATACAGTAATTAGCACTACCAGCTCTTGCCTCAGGCGGTGCAGAAGGAAAAAGTATGTACCTGTCGAAGTGACATGCCCCAAATTAAGGGAGGGGGTTGTTTCCCTGCCCTGACATTACAATCAATATCTATGATTTTTTATATAACAATGCAGGACAACAGATCTATCCCATAGCTTTCTACGTTGTCAGTGTAGTCTATCACCAACTTGTTCAGTGCTCCTACTCTTGCCTCTCCTACACAACTCCTGACAAGATGCAGATCTCTGAGGATGTGCTGTAGGAACTTAACAAGCCCCATTTTGTAAAATGAGCCCCTGCACTCTCAACCAACATAACCACATATATGCACAAACAAAGAGCTTCTGATCAGCCATGAGGGTGTGTGGAGGCTGGAGCTGTGAAAGAAGCAGCAGAAGGAGAAAGCCCACACTCCACAGTGTTTCCAGTGACTAAGAGAGATTGGTTTTGGCTGCTGGCTGAGACAACTGTCTGTCCCTGTAAGACGCTACATCTATTATCAATCTAGAGCTATAAAATAGAACTGAAAAGATGTTTGAAGAAAATATATTTTTTTAACATTGGAAAAAATTAGGGAAAAATCATTAGTTCTCCAGGCAGAGGATGTACAACAATCAGGATATAGAAACATACTAAAACGTGGTACAGTTCTCTCTGATTTCCTTTTTTACTTTAATAATAGCTGAGAACTACTGGAGGCTTTTTAAAGTTCTCCCCATGATATCCATAGTACCTGACTTAAGAGAACCCATTTATTACCATATATGAAGTTAAACTGAGAAGTGGAAAAATAAAAAACACAACCATGGTAAACTGGTAAGCTTTCCTTAATTCAGATGCCGTCCATTTATATCCCATAATCAGTAGGCTAAAAATAGTACCATTGTATTTGAAACCACCTGCTGCATCTCCTCTTTAAAAATAATTCTTATTTAGAAAGCCAAATTTTAATGGGAATACCTACCAGCCTTACCAGATCTTCTGCTATGTCACTTTAAAATGAAAGCAATCAGTTTTGCAACTGAAATTGTTTCACCTCTCCATCTGAGAATAGCTACCTGTATTTTTGTATTCTCTCATGGAGCGCATCAGTCCAGTTTACTTTTTTAAATGGTTATCCCCCTTGCAAAATTAAGGCATCTTACAGATCACAATTTTCCTGGGGAAAAAAAAAGGATGTGTGATGTATACAGATTCCCTTTGTTCTTAGCTCCCAGTAAATACAAAATAATTTGATCCAATTTGAGTCATAAGAAAATACTCATATATGCTTACTAAATACATCGATTTCTTTCTCAACTTCACTGATCAATATAACACCTACTTCAGAGACCCTAGTGATCTTCCTACTTCTGCCATGTGAATCAGCAATAACTGTGGCAGCAGAACCAAAGACCCTAAGGCTCCCCGACAGCATGTCCTATACACTGAAGCAAACAGTAAAGAAAAAGGTGGGGTTTTTTTGCTATTTCACTATATTGCTATGCACCCTTTCCATAAGTCAGGGCTGAAAACACTGGAAGTTTGCACCCAAGTAAGAGGGACAGCTACTGAATGGGTCAATGTCAACTGACAGAAGCAATACAATTAAGAGCTCAGCTTAAGGCCTGGCATATACTTTCTACTTAATTTACTCTTCAAAATCCTGTCACCAAGGTCTTTACGAATAATCCAGCCATCCCATTACTCCAGATATATACAAGAAAGGCACTAATACAGATTATAAAATCATCATGCATATATATATATGTATATACTGACCACATGCTTGTACTTAGAACTCTACGAAAGTTCTGCTCGCTGATACACGGTCTTCTAAATTAATGACAGATACTAGTAAATGCAAAATCAGAACTTTGGTACGTTATTGTAGGAATAAGATTTTTCATATTGATCAGAATATTTCTCTGGCTCTAAACAAGAAAACATAATCAGATACTAATAAAAACATACTTCCTGTACCTCAGACTTTTCTCCCCCCGTTCCCTTTTTTCCTTTCTTTTGAGTGTTTAGCTCTGAGTCCTTCCTAATATTTACACTGCAGCTAAATTCACAAATTGGGGTTTTTCTTACTGTGTTCAATGAACTTGAAGATTGCCCATCTGAAGAAGTCCCCTTGGAATTACACTAAACTACTGCTATTCTTAGCACTTACAACACAGCATGATAAACATCCTCATAAACTCATTTCATAACGAAAGTTAACACACCACCCTGCTATAACTTGCAAAATTAAAAAAAAAAACCACAACACTGAAACAGATACTATCTGTTTTTAAAAGTTGAAGAGGTGAGCTGTGCTCAATGAGTGACTTCTACACTGAGCAAGATCCTGTGCTTGGCCCTGTTCCTCAAGAAATTATGCGCTTCCATTTTTCCACATCTATGATAAGGCTGCCAATGTGTTGCCCCGTGCTGCTGCTCAAGACCAGCATGATCTGCCACAAGTCCTACACAACATCTGCAAGTCCCAAAGCAGGATCTTGGATGCCCTTCATTTTCTGAGATTGTGCATTTTAGTACTCTGTATAAGTAATCAATGCCTTCCTGACCTTATATGCAGTACAGTCCATCTCATGATTTAGGAATAAGTTATTAAAAAAAAATGCATCTTTGTTGTGCCACAATTTTTGCTTTTAGACATTTACTCTGAATTTGCACATTAGAAGCTTCTTTCATTCATTATTAAAAGAATAAAAATCCAGTAAAATTGTCATGTTATCAAATCTGATACAGTTTAACCAGTAATGCCTCATCTATCCCTTCCACGCCTTTAAGAAAATGCACTGAGGAACACCTTATAACGAAACTATATAAATTGTTACCATTCAAATTGTAGAAAGACAGCTATTTTTAATACTTTTGAATAAAGCTACTGCTATCCATTTTGCGTAGAAAAAAATTCCTTATGGAAGATTTTTTTTTTTTCACTCCAAGAGCCAACTGGGTTCTTCTACTGAAAAAAGCGCCAAGAAAATGTTTATACAGAAGCAGCCTCATGTCCCCAACACCTCTCCATTTATACAAAAGCAGGAGTTTTGCCAGAAGCATGTGTGTGAGCTCAAAGCCACCAGTATTTTTTACACAAGTCAAATTATCCCTGATCCACTTTTCAGTGACCGCTCTTTGAGCAAGCTGTGTGTCATGCAGCACAGAAACTCATTTCCATTCACATTTCCTAGCAACTGCTCAATTCCATTCCACAAAAGGAAGGCTGCAACTTGGGCAATAATTAATAAGGATCAAGAAGTATTTGTTGAATTACCAAGGGGAATTCTTCACTGAATTATTACTGAATGAGTAGACTACATCCTTACATCACAGTACAAAAAATAGGACACACTTCAGTGACACTGTACAGTACAGGGTTTTTTTTAATCCCATAGATTTTCCACAAAAACAGATTAGGAGCAATAGATTGGTGCCACTGGGGGGGTAAAGACACGGAACTTTATGGTAATCAGATCTTTTACTATATTTTAGAAATCACGGAAAAACGCCTAACAAGTGTAATATTTCTCCTGAAAAGTTACTTAAAGTGTAACACCTAACACATAATATATATTTCATTATATATCACTGCTTCATTCGATCACTGAAATTATAAGAGTTAGTAAAGTTACAGCTAAGGTTCTGGTAAAACTGATGTGAAAGACAAGACCACTATAAGACAAGGAGTACCGTAACTAATCAATTTATGTCTGGCTGAATGAAGAACAGAGCTAAAAATAAGCCTATTCCATATTCCCATGTTCCATTTAACATGTAGAATGCTTTACACAATATTAAAAAGTATTATCTATTGGTATTAATTTGTAATCCTTTTCATTATTAAAGTTTTATCTGTCTACCAAATTCAGCTAACTAGGGATTAGGCCAATAAATTGTAAACATATTTCCCTTCAAAATAAGAGCAGCACAGGCAACTCAGTACTTGCAACAAGTCATAGAATCACAGAATGGTTTGTGTTGGAAGGGACCATAGAGATCATGTAGTTCCAACCCCCCTGCCATGGGCAGGGACACCTCCCACTAGACCAGGCTGCTCAAAGCCCCATCCAGCCCGGCCTTGAACACTTCCAGGGATGGGGCATCNCGCCTTTAAGAAAACGCACTGAGGAACACCTTATAACGAAACTATATAAATTGTTACCATTCAAATTGTAGAAAGACAGCTATTTTTAATACTTTTGAATAAAGCTACTGCTATCCATTTTGCGTAGAAAAAAATTCCTTATGGAAGATTTTTTTTTTTTCACTCCAAGAGCCAACTGGGTTCTTCTACTGAAAAAAGCGCCAAGAAAATGTTTATACAGAAGCAGCCTCATGTCCCCAACACCTCTCCATTTATACAAAAGCAGGAGTTTTGCCAGAAGCATGTGTGTGAGCTCAAAGCCACCAGTATTTTTTACACAAGTCAAATTATCCCTGATCCACTTTTCAGTGACCGCTCTTTGAGCAAGCTGTGTGTCATGCAGCACAGAAACTCATTTCCATTCACATTTCCTAGCAACTGCTCAATTCCATTCCACAAAAGGAAGGCTGCAACTTGGGCAATAATTAATAAGGATCAAGAAGTATTTGTTGAATTACCAAGGGGAATTCTTCACTGAATTATTACTGAATGAGTAGACTACATCCTTACATCACAGTACAAAAAATAGGACACACTTCAGTGACACTGTACAGTACAGGGTTTTTTTTAATCCCATAGATTTTCCACAAAAACAGATTAGGAGCAATAGATTGGTGCCACTGGGGGGGTAAAGACACGGAACTTTATGGTAATCAGATCTTTTACTATATTTTAGAAATCACGGAAAAACGCCTAACAAGTGTAATATTTCTCCTGAAAAGTTACTTAAAGTGTAACACCTAACACATAATATATATTTCATTATATATCACTGCTTCATTCGATCACTGAAATTATAAGAGTTAGTAAAGTTACAGCTAAGGTTCTGGTAAAACTGATGTGAAAGACAAGACCACTATAAGACAAGGAGTACCGTAACTAATCAATTTATGTCTGGCTGAATGAAGAACAGAGCTAAAAATAAGCCTATTCCATATTCCCATGTTCCATTTAACATGTAGAATGCTTTACACAATATTAAAAAGTATTATCTATTGGTATTAATTTGTAATCCTTTTCATTATTAAAGTTTTATCTGTCTACCAAATTCAGCTAACTAGGGATTAGGCCAATAAATTGTAAACATATTTCCCTTCAAAATAAGAGCAGCACAGGCAACTCAGTACTTGCAACAAGTCATAGAATCACAGAATGGTTTGTGTTGGAAGGGACCATAGAGATCATGTAGTTCCAACCCCCCTGCCATGGGCAGGGACACCTCCCACTAGACCAGGCTGCTCAAAGCCCCATCCAGCCCGGCCTTGAACACTTCCAGGGATGGGGCATCCACAACTTCCCTGGGCAACCTTGGGCAAGTTGAAACAACATGAGAAAAAAATAAACTTCGAGCTACGATTAATTTCTTCTCCTGTAAATCTTAAGTAGATAATTTATTTAACACAAAGGGGCACAGTCAGTTCTGTTGGGTTTTCTCTTTTTATGGTCAGTTACAGACATCCAGGACCAAGGCTGTAGCTGCTTCTGTTTGAGAGTTGCTGTTTCCAAACATTTGTTTTAATTTTCACTGTGGTATGAAACACAGAAAATGGCAACCACGTAAGGACAAGACACTGCTGTTGAAATTCCAGGGGAGCTACAGTAACTGTGGCCATCTGTAGTTGTATTCTGCACCCAAACTACTACACCTCACACAATATCCAGGAGCTCCTTTCAGTTCTGGGTTGTGTATCATGACCTACCTCAGTCCCAAAGCACTGAGCTTGGTGGGGAACAGCACTTTTTAGAGAAGGGCTCTGAAGTTTCTCCAGTTTAGATGCTCTCATGCCTTTAATTGTGAGAGGGCTGATGAGTAAAATGCATTTTGTTTTTATGTATAGATGAGAATTCTCTATTTTTATCTAAGACCATCTAACACATTACAAAGTAAGAGCTACTCAGTTTTATACATGCAAAGACACGTGCAGTTAAACTGCAACTTCTGGACAGTGATTATACTGTACAATTAGAAAGTGTAACAGTTTACTTCCATTAAACAAATACTTAAAACTACAGTCATACTGTTTAAACCCTTATTATGCCAAAGGAACTTGAAATGACTTTGGAAGATGAAATCACCTAAAAGAGGATTACAACACAGGGAAACTGTCATATGCTTAGCAAAATTGAACATTGGCAGCAGTGCAATGCTGCAGTTGCTGATAAAAAGCCTTGGGCCTGAACTACAAGGTACTGTTTTCTTCACCTTTCACTGACTTTAGAAGGAAAACAACTGCCAAAACACCTATAAACCTTTTTTCTTTTTTAGCAGTAGTAACTTAAATGCAGAACTTTTATTAGTGTTTCCTAAGGTCAGGAACTTTTATTGAAATACTAGACTGTTTACTGCGTAGCGTCAATAATCTGCTGATTAAAGGTCTCTCAAGTCCCACAGACATGATAGACCGTGACAGCTTAATGACCAGCTTATTATTATCTAGTGTAACATACTTCAACAAATTAACACTTTCTCATTCCAAATTAGTCTTCAAATTTATGAAGACCATAAGAAACAAGACCGAAAGACCTGAAGCTATATATTTATTAGATGATGAACTGAAAGAATAGAGATGACAGCATCAACACCATGAAGCCGACGAGAAGCATGACCTTCAGTACACATGTCACAAGTTGATTATCAAGAGTGCCTGGGAAGTAGCAGCCCACAGTGAGCACTGGCTGACCGGGCAATGAGACAGCAGCTACAACACCCAAGTTCTCACCATGGTTTTGCCACTGACCTGCAACAAGACCCCAAAACAGATCACGTCCCTTCTATGCCTCAGTTTTTCCTATCATCTTTTGTCTTGTCTAAATAGACTGAGTTCTTCAGGACAAGGNGGCTCAGCAAGGGTGAAAGTGTTGATGAAACACTAGTTTGTTATTATTCAATTAAACAAGACTGTATTTAGGGTTTTACAACAGATTATTGCTGGTTCACTTCCACTTTAACATACTGAACGTATAAGAAAAAAAGGCATGTGAAAAAGCATTTAGCAAAGGTTTCATTTTAGCAATACTGCTAACACACATTTTGTTTTAGCCATATGCTATTACAATGGGTTACAAATCTACTGTTCGATAGATTTTAAGAAGTCTGAAAGACAATACTGAATGAGGGAAAAGGGAGATAAAATGCAGCTGTAATGGAGTGGCACTCCTATCATATGATAAAAATATCTAGGAGAAGACCTGGAGGACACACAAGAAAAACGCAAAAGGCCATCTTTTCTAGTGGCCTGTCTTAAACAGCAGCCTTATCAAACATTCACACCTGACAAACTTTCATCAGCATCAGGATATTAAAGGCTGTTTTGATACCTTTTAGTCACCGCAGACAGATATACTTTAAAAGATGCAATTACCTTGTCTGACAAAGCCAGACATTGGGTGGGTTTTTTTTTATATTAATAAAAGCCCGAGAGTCAAAGGATGGAGAAAAGAAAAATATAGCAAAGAACATAAGTAGGATAGAGGGGGCTCATGTGACTTGTGCTGGCTAGTTCCTTTTCTCCTTGCCTGTCCTAATTAAAGTGCATTTGGGATCAACACAATTAAGTCTAATAATGCCACAGAGAATCCTAAGAGAGTGAGGGCACTAAGCTTGTTTGCTACAAACTGCATGTCCCTGCCCCTGCCTGAGTAATCTGAAGTGCTCACTAGACCGAGAACTGACCCTTGTGGTATTTTTGCCACTCTCCGACATCACAAATAAAAATCAGGGAACTCCAAGCTGGTACAAGCTGAGATCACAGATAGAACCCAGACAAGTCAGTGAAAAAATACTAGCAACAATGTGAAAAGAAAAGAATACCCCAAAATTGTGCAGAAGCTCCTGTTAACATTTCTCCCTGTGGCAGTACTAGCTACCCGTGATCTTGTCTGTTCCAGATTTCCTTATCTGTTTTGCATGTCCACACAGTTCTCAGAAGAGGAGAAACTCCACTATGAAATGAGGCTTGGAACAAAATCCCTGTCCCGGGACAGCAGTTTTCTTCCATTTCATTTCCACTGCAGATTGTATTCACCACCTCAGATTATTTTAAAAACAAACAAAAACCCCCAAACAACAACAACAGAAACTTGTTCCAATGTCCCTTTAGGCAGCAACTAGCTTTAATCAGCTCCTCCAGAGAAACCAAAAAACCCATATTTAATGGTCATCCCATGCCCTGCAACATGACGTCCTATGAATTTAGTGTTCAATGACAAAATGTTCATTCTTTAATGTTCTCTGACAATGTTACTAGCAATGAAGACTGCAAAAACATATTTACCTAGCATTTTCCATACAAATTATCAACTTTAAGCAGCTACTACTAATTTCATATCATTTTAACTGAATATTTACTGCGCAGTCCCAACAGTTACTGTGTTTACGGGATAATTTCAAATCAGAATGGTCTTGTTCTCTTTGTATTTAGGGCCAGGGATTTGGGGGTAGTTTTTTTGTTTTATTCATTAAGAAAAAGAGTTACACTTACAAATAGAAGGATTTTTAGAAGTTTCACTTCTCCTTCCAAAACATCAACTTTTCTTATTCAAACACTTTTACTGCTTCCTATCTAGTAGAGCATGTCAGTAATCACAAGACATCAAAGTAAATTTTACATCAACATTTACAGGGTAGTTAAAACATATCAGATACATGAAATAACACTCAATTTTGAAAAGCTTAAAGGTACTGTCTCCTTAAATATTCTTACTTTTTCTTTATAGTCCTTTAAAGCACTTTTGGGAATCAGTAGGAAAAGGGAAAAAAAAAATAGGTTCCTAGTGACCAGTTCTATCATGTTTACCATATACCAAGGCAATCCTCTGCCAAGTCTCACTCCACTTGAAAAAGCAAGAGAGTAACCATTAACTCAGATACTTACCAAATTTCCAAAATCAATAATGGCTCTGAAGGAAATAAAATAATGAATAGTGGCTTCTTTTCCTCCTTTCAGAGGAAGACCAACATAATTAGCAAAAAAAAAAACCTAAGAAATCTGACAGCTGTCCTTGTATTCTTTATAAAATAAAACCTGGCAGATGTTAGGAAGACTATTCTTATTATTTCATGCCCCAAGACTGCATTTCCATTGTGCGCTTCAGGTGTTCTTACAAGACACCCACTGCATTTTGATCAAAAAAGTTTCCCTGAGGACACAGACACTGCAGCTGTGCAATGTGCAGTTGAAGCTATTTTGATTAATGTCAACATACAGAGTAAAAATCCTATTCTTACAGTAATATTCACCTACAAGTTCTCTCATACCTATTCTGGGCCCCATTACTTCCAGCAACACTAACTAGTCTAGAGAATTTTGCAGGAATTTGAATTAAGACACTCTTATAATCAAGCTTGGGGAAAGTTGTTTTAGTGAATCTATTAGTACAACAGTGGGAATGAGAAGAAAAAGGTAATTAAATGAGTTATTATCAATACCTCACTGCCAAAGTGGAAGGATGTGACAGGTAAGTTTCCAGGTGTCTGTCCTCTGTCTAGTATCATTCAATATTTTTGTCAGTGACCAGGATAAAGGAAAACAGCACATTTATTGATTTTTCCTATAGCAGTTAGAAGGCGACTTCAAGTTTATGTTAAGAGTACAGAGATCTAGACAGAATGAAATTATCCATTCAGTGGAGACAACATACAAGGAGTTACTTGAAAGCTGACACAGTCAAGTGCAGAAGTGCAGTGCAGGAACAACCAAGCATGTGGCAATTCCTCACACAAAAGGATCTAATATGGGATTCCTCAAATGGCTGATGCTTGTTAAGACTCTCATTGCAAGTAAATTCTGCCCAGACTTCGAGGTCCCACTTACATAATATATATATATACACACACACACACACATATATAGCACTTACACTTTTCTGAGGAGGATCCCCCACTTCCCACAGTTTTCCTCAATCCAGGACAGCAACAGCAAAGCACTCCTGCAATTTCAGCCACAATAATTATGTGCCTCTCCGGCAAATCCAGAATCACACACTACTTCCTTACTGAGAGGGCATAATTTTAAAAAATTAAAGATTAAAAACAATAACAAGTGTTTTAAAGACCTGTGGTAAATTATAAGCTGAATGAGTCAACAATAAAAAGCTACTACACAAAAACCACAAGCTTCATACAGGAGCTTAAAAATGAAGCAATACAGCCCGCAAAACACAGAGAGTAATCTTTACACTATATTTAGTCCCTGTAAGGGTTAGCTGGATGTTACATGTAGTTTTAGCCACTTAACTTCTACAAAGTCATGGACCAGTTAGAGTATCTGAGAAAGTAAATGATTGCTGGCCTAAAAAATTGAACAGGCTTAGGATCTTTACTTACCAACACAAAGGACAGCAAACTGGTAATAGCCTTTAACCATTGCATAAAGAAAAAGGAATAACCTGTAGTCTGCATTCACAACACAAACAGCAATAGGCTGATATTTAATCAATCAGGATTCAGATGAGATATCAAGTAAAGTTTTCTAATAGGAGGACAGTAAAACACTTCAGCTTCTTTGATGAGTCCCTGTCCTACTGTTTTCCTGAGGCAAAAAACACACCGAGTAATTCAGCCTTCCCGGTATGACCCACTACTAAGTTGCCTCCATATTGAACAACAGACCTGTGTTTTTACTGAACTTTCTTTTGCTACTGGTATAATTGTAGAGGCCCTTCTTGTTAACCTTTATGTCCCCAGGCAGTTTGCACTGCAGCTAGGCTTTAGCCTTCTTGATAGCAACCCTAGTGCCCAAAGGATGCTTTTATGCACCTTCTGTCTTGCCTGTCCTTGCTTCTGTTTTCTTCTGTGCTCTCTTTTTATATTTCAGTTCACTAAAACTGCTTGCTTAGCTAAATATCCCTTCCCCTGAAATTCTCAGTCCTCCTGCACAGCAAGATGATTTGTTCCTGACCTCTCAATAAACTTTCTTTAAAGATCTCAAACTATTAGCAGTTTTCCATTATCAAGTATCAACAAAAGAGTAAGAGAAGTTGATTTGGCTTCAAAATCTTTTTTTCGCTTTTCTGAGATTGGAGCGACAAGTTACAACATGGGGGTTAAAAATTCTAGAAAGATAAATATTGAAAAAAAAACCAAACAAACCCAACTTGTAAAATTAAGTTATAACTGAATCTACTATAGACCAACTTACAAGCTGTCATTGTAGTTGTTTTGCCATCTCTCACCCCATCTCCCATGCCTTCAATGAATAGACATTCTTTGCTTTTGAGCTGAAAGCTTTTTTTCTTGTGATAAGAACAAGTTGAATGTCTTCAAAGGCTTTGTGAGTGAGACAAAACAGCACAAACTGAAGAGACTACTGTAAGACCCCAAATGTAGCAGTAAACACTAAGGGTAATAATCCTTTACACCTTAACACTCTCAGTATTATTGCTTAAGGTTGCGTATGTTTTTCTCGCTATAAACGACTTAATAAATTTTTACCATGCTGCAAATGATCACAAAATCTGACAATCCTACTTTTATGCCAAGGTTGGAAAGGGATCCAGTTCACTCCTCCAAACTAGCACCTTCCTGACGATGTAAGTGCCTCTGTCCTACAACTGTGACAGACAAGAGATCCACTTAAGAATCATGGGCACTTAAGGCCTAAACTTGTTAAATAGGTTTTCATGGTGTGTAAGTCACATCCCAACTACTTGCCATTTATAAGCTTATTCTCATGAACCTTGTACCTTCCACACAATACAATGGTCTAGAATAGAAGAAATATTAGTGCAGTTTGCATTGTAGTAGCAGAGATTTTTTTTTTTTTTTTTAAATCTGACTCCTACTGGTAAAGAGGCAAAGAAGCTACACCAATTGGAGAAATCTGAGAGAATATGCTATTGCAAAATGCTGGCAACTGTCACACTCGTCACCATAACATCAACATTGTAAACTCTAACTCTCTTCAGCCACTCCCCCAGAAAGGACCAACAGAATATAGTCTCAGTTTTTAAGGAGCACATAAGATACACAAATATTACCATTAAATTTTATTTGCAACATATCACTGCTTTATCCCTAATTCCTTTCTTTTGCATGCAGTCCCCGCTTCCATTAGGAGTTACTTTACAAAAAGTCCGAATTAAATTACCAGAAAGAAATAAAAGATAACTTGCAAACACAACAGATGCCTGCTAGATGCCAGAATAACCACGATTTTTGCCTCAGTTGAATAAAAAAGACAATTTGTAAAGTAAAAAAAGCATTTCATAGCCTGGTCCAAGAGCAAAGCAAAACAGGTTGAAAAAAATGCAGGAGTAAGAAGTGTTGAAGAATATCTGTGATATAAAGCAATTTTAAAAAGTGTGTATATGTACATGTATACAAATACACATATAGATGCATGCATTATTCTAGCATAGCTCAGTTTATTCCAACATTTATTAATGAGAATTTATAACAGTCTCTGAATAGTCGGAATAATAGTCGCACCTTTCTAGACAGGATTTAATGCTCAAGAACCTTTTAAGAGGAAGAGGAATGACATCTTCCCAGACTACTCCAGAAAAACAAACAGAAACTTCTATTAGTTTGCACTTTATCTGACTCCTATTCTTCACGCAAAAAACAAACACATTTCCATCTGGTCAGCAGGAACGTCAGTGGGGTTTCCTACCTATTGAGAAGCCTTTCTTCAAGTCTCAGTACTAGAAAATGAAAATCCTCAAAATAGAGAGGCATCAACTCTTGAAGGTGTTTTATGGACCTCATAATAATGTTTTTCCATAATGTTCTAGCTACTCATTATTGTTAGCTCTAGCTAACTTGTTATTCACTGCTTGAGATTCTCAGTTTTGCTTGGCTCATTGGTTTTCATAGGCAAAGAAAAAGGTAAAAATAAGTAGTCCAAAATTCTCACAGTATTAGCTTAAATTATGGCTAAAAATTAAGTCTAGTATCTTGGAGCCTTAGTATTTTTCAAGGCTTGCACTAGCAATGTCAGAAAACACCTTGCTGGGACTGTATTTTATCACTCCACCTTACTGGGGTGCTGATGTTTTTATTAACAGACAAGAAAGCAATCTTGTTATATCTAAGAGATCAACCTTCTCTTGAACTTGTACAGCAAATCTTAAGAAGGGTAAACAATTGCCAGGATAAGTAATGCCTGTCTCAGCATCACAAAGCTCTTTATAGGACATGTACAGTAACTAAATAATTAATAAGCATGTAATTAGTATGTGTAACATGTTAAACAACAAGGGAAGATGTGCAATTTCCATTTTGTTTAAAAGGTCATTGACATGAAAGCTTTAAGAGCAGACAGGTCATGCCTAGAAGCTCTGGGAAGAGGTTCCTGGTTGCTAGATCCCTAGTGATCCTATTGCACTCCCAGATCTTGCAGCAGGGTCTGTAAACTAACTTGGAAGAGTAACAATGATTTCTACCGATCAGAGGTGTCCTACTCCCAGCCACAGGTCTCTCGGACCAAATAAAACAAAATTACAATGCGTGACACTAAGACACTGAACAGGCAAATAATCCAACAGTAATTCAGGAATTCTTAGGTTGAAAGACCAAAACAAGCGTTCCAGCCATTTCCAAAAACAAGTCAACAAGCATTTATGTAGTCTCACAAGTATAAACTATGTGCCTTTGCAACTTGATTTATACACAAAAACCTGAAGAAAGTTACAGAATGACCAACTGATCAAACACAGAACAAAATGCATCTCATTCCTAAACGGACTTCATGTAAGATGCGCACCAAGAAAAGGACTATGAGATTTTAATGCAAGATCTGTGTGCTCCTTTGTCCAAGCACAAACCAGATCTCCATATAAAAGAACAAGACCAAGAACACTGACATAATTTTAATAGGCCGAAATGAAGTAGGACATGGAAAAAAGATCAGGAGCAGCTCTCCATTATAAAGGGAATGCAGTTATTTATACCATTGATTTTGATCATCTTGGAATACCACTGAACAGATGTTCAATAAAAATCCATCAGTTTTGACAGTCTTGAAATTGGGGAGGAAAAAAAATACTAACACCCAGGAAAAAATGGCATACAAAATAATTTTGACCCAAGACTGAAATCTCACTGCCTTTTCACAGAATACAATTTTTAATCTTTGAGTACGTATATTAAACACCCACTATCCGTCACACTTCTTTTAATAGATGCAAATAAAAACAAGTGTGACAGCAAACCACATTGAGCACTGGGAGTGAGGAAAGAAGTCAGGGGTTGACAAACAGAGAAGCTGAGACCCATCATGACAAACTGCAATTTTATAGCCAGGAGCTCTGAAGCAAGAAGGAAGTCTATGCCAACTAGCAAGCATTTGGAGGGCTTCAAGGGTAATCCACTGGTTAACTGCATTAAAAGCAGGTGAGGAAAGACAGCACCCTGCTACTATCTCATGAGTAGCTGACATTGCTGCTTCAGAATGACTCTACAGTTAACGCTCAGGTCATACGCTGTCAGAGAAAGACTGTTTAGAAATGAACTAAAAATTCAAATCATTAGTGTAAAAGAACATTCTAAAGTTTTAAAGTAAAAAATGTATTAGACCTGAAAAATAAGACCTTTTACTATCCTGCAAGGGTTCTAGCAATTTAAAAAAAGGTATCCCACCCAGATCAAGAAATCAACAGGTTTCTGTGATGGATAATCATGAAAGTTATCACCACAGAGTAATCAAAGTGTAGTTGCTTGGAAACTTGCTTAGAGATCCTGTTCTGTTTAATTGCTCAATTTGTCTCAGCCAGTGGCTGAATCTCTCCTGCAGACAGAGCAAGGACACTAAACATGTTACCAGCCAAACAAACAATTCCATATTGGAACAACACGGAATTTAGGGGAATGCTTTCCAATAAAAATCAATAAAAATAAGAATTAGACATTTTCTTGGTAAACTTTAAGAAATTGGCATTTCTATATTAATAGATTCTTGGTAAGTTGGTTGACCTTAGAAAGGGAAATTTTCTTTAATTTATTATTATTGAAATGGTTTAATTTGGTAACCTACAAATGTTACCAAAAGAGCCTCTTCCCACACACACCCCAAAAACCCAGAATACTTTCCCCATCTGTGCTTTCACAGGTGGATGCACAGTTTCTGGGATCCTTGCCTGGACAGATACAGCCCCGACAAGCAGAAGCCTTTGATCAGCTTCCAGCTAACTGCGCAAGAGGATTTGTTTTGGGCTTGTACTGCTGTAAAACAGCATGAAAGAAAGTTAACTCTGTACGTAGAGTCACATGAGACACTCTTGTTTTCAGAGAGTAACGGCCTGGATAACACAAGCTCCCTCTACTACTTTGCAGTCCTGAGGTAGTCTTGCTATGAGGAACTTTCTTGTAACTTACTCAAGTAAAATTGTCAAGGGCCAGACTGAGTCATCTACCACTGAGAATAAAGTGTGGTGTCCCAAAGGAACTCAATATGAGTACTTCTGCAGGCTGAGAAACTGCAGTGGCATTTACTGAAGTACTTTTGCTGCTGTACTTCCTATAATTACTTTTTCAAACCTTAATCTGTTTTGATTGGTATAGGTCCATGGCTAGCAAGGAAGCTATCAATGCTTCCTTTGGGGAACACAGGGAAACAGCTTCACACAAAGAGGCCTTTAAATAAGAAGCACACTTTGCAGACAAATTGGCCAGTGCTCAATATATGCTTCTTTTTATTAGCATCACTGAAAATATTGTGTTAGCAGAATTCTGTCCCTCCCCACTTTAAGATCTCCTTAATCTTGGACAGACTACTTAATTAACATCACCTGCATCTGAATCCCTGCCCTGCGTATTACCTTCACTAGAAAAAGTAAAAATCAGCATGAACATGATACAAGTAACAAGCTAGAAAAAAAGCTTCTCTGTCCCTTTCCCTTAAGATGATGCCAGTCAAGGAGCAACCTGTGGCTTGTATGGAGCTGGCAAATTGCCCTTTGGATGCAGAAAGCAAATGGGTTATGAGCTACTAGATACTGAAAGGCTTAGACTTAGAGAGGGAAGAAAGGACATTGTTTGTTAAATCCACCCCTGAAAATCCTCAACAAAAGGCAACTGTCTTTGCTAGCAGGCAGTTCATCTTGATGCTGGATCAATCAGGGCCACTGGTGGTTCAAAGGCTGCTACACTGATGCCTCAGAAGTAGTTGTCCAGCTCATTCCCGGTCTTAAAAAACTCTCTTCCAGCAATCTGCACAGCTTCCCAGTCCACTCAAGAGTCATACAAGAAATAGCCAAGATGACAGCTGAAGAAGTGAGGGTAAAAACATGGATGAAAGCCAGCCGTTCCCAGAAAACATATCTTAATTCTGTACTCCATTCCAAGGCAGACTACAGGGCAACATGCACTAACCAACTTCTTAGGGGAATGTTAATCCCTTCAGAGACTGGGAGGAGTAAAACACAGGGAGCCCATGGAGGCAAAGAAAATAACCCTGGAAGAGGCAGATGTAAGGGAGAGGTGACATTTTCAGCTTTATTTCACTTGATTGGACAAAAGCACACATCAGTTGGGCCTTTTGTCGAGAGCAAGGGAAGACTAGAGATGACAAGGCAAGTGAAAAAAATAACCTAGACTAAAGAACAAATTCACCCAATAGTTTATGTGAGGCTAAACTAGACCCCTGTACTATTTATGAAACAGAAAAAGACTTAAATGACTGGCTACTTATGAGTAATTATCACAGCTATTATAAAAAGATTTGTTAAGAGAATTTTGGCTGTTATATAATTATCCTATGGGTCACCATCTGTCTTTAAGTCTTCATAAAATTAAACATATGTTGTTTTCACCAACTGTTGTAGTAGATTCACATTCTCATCCTGCTTACGTGCTGCAACATAAGAAGTCTATTCATATCATTGGGAATACGTCAGAGCCAAAAAATCAAGTAGTGCTCTGCTGGCAGTTTCTTTTGAAAGCCAGGCCACTTCCTCCAATGTTCAACTAATAACTCAAGGGTGTAGACCTCTTGCTAACTCATCATACATAGCTTTGCCCACTGCTTTGCTGCAGCTTTCCTTTGGCAACACAGTTATGATCTCAAGTGTTAATGGATGCTTCAGTTATGCTTCGCTTTTTCTCTCCCCCCTCCCCCCCCTTCTCTTTTTCAAGTTCTGGAAGAGGACGACTCGGAGCTTTAACTGCTCAAAGAGTTCCTGTCTATAAAACAAGATTCTCTGCAGCAAGTTCCTATGTTGTCCCTTTGGGCAAGGGATGAGAATTCCAAACACTGCTCATAGTCAAAGGTATATATTAGTTTTCCTCCCAATAAATATTGCAGATGTGGGCCAAAGGGTTTCTGAATTATTAAAGAGGAAGGAGGTGGGGATAACACATTTAGCACCTTACTTCCTCTGGACTCCTGCCAGCAGGTCAGCAAAAGTTTGAAGATTACTGTTTGAGCGGTGGTATAAGGATCGTCACACAGAAATGCCACCTTTCAGCCCACTGGTGGGGGATAGTACAGGACCAAGATTTTGCACAATTCAATATATCCCTCCTCCTCCCCCCACCACCCCCTGCCAAAAAAACCCCAACAGTTTTAAGTAGTCACAAATTATGCTGGCTATTTACATACACCTTGCTATTTTGAGACACCAGTGTAAAAAAACAAGCCAAAACAAAACTAGTGGTTGAATCAAAGAACTGCATGGAAGAGCTGGCTGAACTCTCCAGAAGCAAGATCATATACAATATAAGATATGAAATAGGATCCTTTACCCATACCTGCATATAGGATTCAACTCAAGAGCACTCCAAAACAGACTATGCATCAAAGCATCAAGTTAACAGTGCTGCTTGCTGACAACTTAAAGTTCAAACCAAACCACACTTTATCAAATAAAGACAGACCTTTGCATCAAATCTGTGTTTATATTTCATTTTTTTCACATAAGTGCAGGAGAGTTGATACAATTTATCATAGCCACTAGGACATTTACAACACAATTAGCTGAAGCGGGCTGTCCCCTCTTTCCAAGTGCTTACAGAAGACAAAATAACCTCAGAAATTGTACAACCAAAGTAATCATATTTCATTTTAAAAAAATTGGAGAATTACCTTTTTTTTTAAAGTGATGACTGGCAATTAAAAAACTGCTAGATATAAAATAATCTTAATTAAAAATTGAATAGACTGTTGATTGGGGACTATAGTTGGATCATTGCCATGTTAAGACGGATGACAAGTCCTCCTAATTTAAGCCTTATATACAAAATTGGCTATAAGCCTTTAAACAAAACTGTGCAATGCAATGCACCAAAATTATATAAATGAGGATAAGCAACAGTAACTTCATTCCAACACTGGACCCTTTAAGCAAGTGCTATGAAGTGTGTCTTATACAGAGCCACATGCGTTAAATAATACTGGGGAAAATTATCTTCATGAGCTACCAGCTTCAGGTCTGAGAATTACACAGTGTAGCCACATACATGATTAATAGGTATTTTTAAAAGTAGCATTCCGCTCAATTGAGAAGAAAGGACACAGCATGTGTGGCAAGAGCACCCATCCTGTTTTTGTTCTGCAGGAACAAAAGGAAATTACAAGTACACAACCCAAGGATGGAGCAGGAGCTGTCTGGGCACTGGGCCTGCAGCAGGTGGGTGAGCAAGGCATACTCAGGCACTCTCAGGCTACCTGTAGTGCTTTCCATCCAACATTGATCAACTCAAAACACCAGTTTTTGCTACTGGCACCAAGTGGCATAAGACACACAGTGCTCACCTCACCTTTCCTGCTGCAGTCTAGCAAGTCTTGCTGTGTCAAATATAGAGCTGGGTGGCAAAGGGAGCTACAGAATTGCTCTTTCATCCTCCCCTACCTCCAGGCTACGGAGATGCGTTCCTTCATGGCAATCCCCAGACATCAGCCAAATTAAATTAGGCTGGGCTCAGCTCTGGGACATTTGGCCCCAAGACACCCTTTACTTTATGGCATTGGGCAGCATGGAAGGGACCAGCTGGTCAGTCTGCTAATCAGAAGGCTACCCTATTAAGAGATATTTTTAGCAAACCTCCATCAATTCTTTATCTCATCCCAGATCCAAATAAGCTTGTAATTGTAGAGGAGAATGCAGGAGTTGTGGAAGAAGTTTTTCAAATCCTCTCCAACCTTCGGCATCCCCTGGTTAGAGCTCTTCAACATCTAACAGCAAAGTAACCAGACAGGATTTCATCATCCAAACTGATTATATTTTAAGTGTTTACAGTTCTGTCAATAGTACTGTGGCTGGGGGGCAATGGGAATAGCTGTACATCCAGTGCACCCAAACTGCTTCACATTGTTATATCTTAAGAAACTCAGATACATAGTAGACATTTACAATACTGTAACCTAAAGGGCTAAAATAATTCCACTTGCCAATGGAGCTGTTGTCATGGTTTAGCCTCAGACAGCAACAAAGAACCATGCAGCCGCTCTCTCAAACTCCACCACACAGCCACAGGGGGAGAATAGGAAGAAAAAAGGCAAAACTAGTGGGTTGAGACAAAGGTAGTTTAACAGAACAGCAAAGGGAATAGGAGAACAACAATAACACTAATAAAGGAAAACAACAAACAAGATTACGGTATCACAGCTCACCAACTGGACCCAGGACAGCTGCCTACTTACAAGGCAAAAAAACCTCCACACTCAAAACCCCAGAAAAAAGATCATCTGCAAACAGACATGCTTTTTCAAACACATTTGCTATTAATGCTGTTTTCCCATGTTAATCCCTTTCTGAAAACGCATCATTTCTAAGATACTTTAAGTTAACCTCCTAGTTACTAGCTGAATTAAGAACCACAGCAGTAGACACACCACCCAGAACAACCATCTCTACTTAGGGCATAATATACAGCATAAAACCATTTGAAAAAGTTTTTCAGTTAATGAATGATCATCGTATACTTGCTGAACTTCAGTTTTTCAAACGACATTCCTTGTAGGCTTCATTCTCAGTTACAATCACACTGAATTCCTGTAAAGAAACTGTTGTGTCAGTAGGGGAATTCAGGAAAGCCTATTCCCCTGCCTGCCGCTGCCTCTCCCCAGCCACGGTGTCATTGCAGTATAGCAAAGCAGCAGCAGCAGAATGGTCTGGGGACTGCCAGCTTGGGGCAACTCCCCTCATGGCCATAAGGAAATGGATGCTGCATGTACAAAAAGCTCAGTCTTCAGTGCTGACATACACACTCCAACTTGATCAATAAGCACAGGACTGGAACACAGCAATATTTCCAATGTATGAATAAAATAATCTCAAGTAAATGAATACTAGGGAACAATACTTAGATTCAGCAATAAATACATTGTTAGAAAAATATTATTTCTTTATCACTAGCTGTTATAAATGTATTTTGATCAGCACCTGTTTGTTGATCTTCAAATTGTTTCGCTTCCCTGCAGATTATTCAAGGAAGGTGGAAAATAATTTCTTTGAAATGTAACCCAAGCAAAAATTACAGCATTGAATCTGAGCTCTTGTGAAAGGTTTTAAAAGCATTCAGCTAAAATTGCTGTTATGCTGTCATGTAAAATAGGCTTTAATAGCCTCAGTGCTCAGTGCTTTAATAGCCTCTCTGACAATAAAGCAACTTCTAGCAGACTCAAAAGTACAGCTTCTGGGAGAAAATATTAAGATAAGGTGGTCTCACTCCAGCTGAATAGAACCACCCATTCACTATAAAAGCAAGAGTACTGGCCTTTTCACATGCAGATAGTTCTGCTGCTCTTGTATATGAAAAACAAGTTCCACCACATCACTCTTCCCAGCAGGACTGCTTCTTGCCTTGAGGTCTGATGAAAGCATAAGCAGCTAGGAGTAGTTAGCGAGGGTGACAGGAGAGCTTTGCAGGTAAAGAAAAGTACATCTAACCATATCTGAAGAGGAACTCAAGATCATGGATGAACTAGCAACAAAAGAACCTTTGCAACAAGTTTTCCATCTGCTGCTTCAAGAGCATAGGGTTATATTTCATGTCAAGTCCTTGCAGGAAGAGCACATCCCTAAGAACGTCAGGAATGCAGTGTTTGAAGCTAATCAAGGAAGAGCTGGAAGGGAGTGATTCATGAGTGAGCATACACAAACATCAACCACCCTACGCTCAAAGTACAGGCAGAACACAAAGATCGTACATCATCATCAGTAGGTTTGGGCGCCCTGTCCCATTCAAAGAGCTAATAAAAGTGAAAAGGCTGCGCACCAGCTATGTAGAGTTTCTCTTGGCAATGTTCATGCATTTAATTCATGTACTACATAGTTTATCAGAACAGGTGATGAGGTAAACATTGGTACTGCTCAAGAACCAACATTAGCCTTCCAAGTTTCTAGCAGACTACCACATTGCCACACTTAGCTGTCAAAAATTGTGCCAGCTAGACACTGTATGGATGCATCTAGATCTCCAAGCCCATCTGCTATTTGCTTCTTTCATAGTGCATGATCTCACATTTTGCAGGAGAATGCAGGGCATTTCCTACTATTACAGAAGAAGAATGCAAGGCATTTCTTACTATGCTGAAAGCTATCATTCATCATTAAGGGTAGTGAGACACTGGAACAGGTTGCCCAGAGAAGCTGCGGATACTCCATCATTGGAAGATGTACTTGCTCATGGCAGAGTGGGGTAGGACCAGAAGATCTGTAAAGGTCTCTTCCAATCCAAACCATTCTATGATCACGACTACATGTCAATAATGTCATCTACATAGCTGTAAATTCAACACAACAATTCCCTTTCCTGCAGTGCTGCCAAGGCTGATCTGGTATAGAGGTAGGAGGACCTTCCTGCCCTACCCCATTAATTATACATGCACTAGTCACTGTACAAGCACAAAAAAAAAATCAAGTAGTAATGCAACCCTAAAAAAATTTCCCAGAAACTTCAGATCAAAATAACCCAGACCACACATGTTATTCTGAAGGTGAATCACTCAACTCTATTTGTAAGGTATAAAATGCAGGTCACATTTTAAAAAAGCTCAAAGCAGGTTGCAAAACAATGCTGAAGTGCAGAGATTTACATGGTATGGAGAACTGCTGATTTACTGAAATGAAGCAAGCAACAAACTGAAAGTGCATTGTATAATTATACTAATATACAGCAACTTACAAGAAAATTATGTAGTCCTACAGCACACAAATTGCATTAAATAGAGAGAAAAGACAGAACTGGGGACAAGCAGGAACTACAGGTAGCTAAAAAGCAAGCGAAGCAAAATAGATTTGGTACTCCCAATCTTCAATAAACTTGTCAAACATCCCCCAGTTACCACATCTGCATGGAAAAGAAGTGTTTTTAAGTTTCTACCATTTCAAATTCACTGCCCCATTGCATCTAGCTTACAAGCAGAAGACTGACAACAACACAGAGCAGCTCCACTACATTCTCTTACAGTTGATCCCAATTCTCCTTTCAAAGGTCACACGCGTGCACATATTGATGTCCTCTCTGGGTAGGGTTTAGTCTGTGGTTATGCAAATAATTTTTCATCAGTAACAGATCTTAAGTCTCAGACCTTCCCTCCTTTGCTCACTCCTGTTCCACCCTGGGACAGAGGCTGCTTTTTCCTCAAGGCACTCTTTCCTTAGCTGTTCTCTAAACTGGAACTATGAATTATGTGGTTTATAAAGAAAAAAAAAGAGACATAAAAACAAAAAAAGAAAAGCTTTATGTATGTTTGCAACCTACATCATTTCATTGTTTCGGTTTAGAGAGCTGTCAAACCAAAATTTATGCCAGTACAATTAACAGTGTCACAGACCAGCAGATGGTGAATCTATTACCAAGATAGCCAGTCACTTCACATTACACATAGCTGAAACTCACTGAAATTTTTCTGAAAGTAAGGATATTCCTCAAAAGAAACTAAGTATCATTTAAGGGGACCTGATTTTCTAGTTTGTTCTGCAAGGAGTTACTGAATGTAACTGGAAGCACTGGAAAGAAAAGTATTACTATATGACTATTTGCAACTTAAGAATCCTAACCACAAAGTACTTTGAATTAAAGTGGCAGACATGTAATTCACACCTCATTGCTGTCTTGCGGATTGGTTCTGCAGAGACTAGAACATACTTGACAGAGATCGAGATGCAACACGTAAGCATTTGTTTTGCACACACAGCACTTAGCACAACCAAACTTTTGATCAACAGATCACAGCCATCAGTGCTGAAGAAAACAAAGAGAACCATCACACTTGAGAACAGTCCTTATTTTCTGCTTCTCATGCCACCACCGTGTCTCAAAGCCCTTCAACACCCTAGAGGGAACCCCAGTGAGGAAAGTTATCTTTTTTAGTAGGTACTGCAACATGCAATTCACTCCATGCCATGGGGCCCCACTGGCACTACTGCTATTGTGAGAATATGTTCCCACATCATCAGTGCCCAGTTTACATCAAGCTGGACAGCAGCAGCTACTGCTTGACACTGCTCTTTTAGCTGGCCACCAGTTTAATTTCCTCGGAGCAGCTGGTTTCCAAAACCTTAGAGGAAAGCTAATTTTAGCAGTGGTAAGAAATCTTAATAGATTTCAGAAACTCCCTGTGATTATGCTACAATATCATTTTCCACATTTCTAAGTGTCCAGTTGGCTTCTCCATGGCTCTTACGGATGTAGGCTAGGAATATAGCTCATGGAAACAGCCTGTAGAATTCCATTTTTGGTTCTCCTTATCAAGTAGCAGTAGGTAACATCCTTTCCTTCACAAAATACGCTCTGTCTTAGGAATCCACCAGAAAGGATAGTGTAGATGTGGCACTTCAGGACATGGTGTAGTGGTGGACTTGTCAGCATTAGGTTTACAGTTGGACTCAAAGGTATTTTCCAGCATAAATGATTCTATGAGACCCTTGGATACCTTCTTGTAAGGCAGTATGAAGATGACTGTACTGCCACTTGCCCAACACTAATCAGGAAAAATTTGTGAATAAAACTTAGGGATGTGTAAAAGTGTCCCAAATGACATATAGTAGCAGTCTGAACTTCACTAGGTCACACATGAACACTGATGCACGTCATACGTCCTTGCAACAGTGACCTTTCAAAGAGCTGTGACCCTACTTGCTCAGAGCTAGACCAAAAGCTCTGCGGTTCACCACCTTCATACTCTGCACAACAGTAATAACCACTAATAGCTGAGGCAGCAACCACAAAAGAGCAACTCCCCTTCTTGGCAGAGTTCAAAAGAGCTCTCTCAGCCTCCAGCAGCAGTCCAGCATCATGGACTGCTTTCGTGGCTTTATGATCTAGAAGGCCTTGCAACCGCCAGGTGGATGCATTTCTAGACTGTTGGGGGTATACTTGCTCAGGTCTTCACTCTGCTTCACTTTCCCTTTACCCCCAGTTCTTGCACTGAAGGCAGTGTCTTATTTTCAAAACTTCACATATTAATTTTAAAAACGAACAAACCCCCACGCACTTTAGTAAGATTTTCAAAGTCTTATATGTGCCTTCACTGCAGTTTATTATCAAAAGGTGTTTAGCCTTTTGAAAGTTATAACCCTTAGGGAAGGCAGGAAGCATGCACTATATATGTATTACTGGCAAATATAAACAAAGAATTAGCTCTGCTGGATTCCAAATCCAAATGCAGTAACAAACAAATGAAGTCCCATTCTTGAGCACATACCCTTATTTTGTATACCTGTCTAGGAGGCTCATGATCATACACTGCTACTGTTAGCTACCTGTCCTTCCTTCAGGAAGGGGCTGAATAAAGTGGTCCAAAATAAAGCTCTGGCAGGGAATCATGGAGCTACATGGATTTGTCTCATCCTGCCGCTGTACCCTTCTCAATGCACTGAGGACTAACAGAAAAGGAAAATGATCAGAAGAACAGCTAACAAGACCTGAAACAACAGCAAGAAAGAAATGAGCTATCTAATAGTGAAGATGCAAACAAGCTATTCATCTCCTTAAGCATCTGCACACACATGGGGGCACGATCACCCACTCACAGCAAGTCACAGCCCCAGAGCCGTACAAAGCACACAGCTTGCAGTACAAAACTCAGACATCAGTGATGTATGTACCCAGAGAGACTGACATCACATGCTACATGCTCAGTTCAAAAACAACAGAATAAGTCACAAATTACATGAGATACAGCTTTAAGTTACCCGCACTATTGACCATTGGTCCCCACATGACAGTTTTTGAAGCCAGTGTAGAAAGACCAAAGGGGAACTGTGCAGCACTTTTAAAGCTAAGAAATCCCTCTGTCACACACTAGAAGAGCTCACAGATCCCCCTTATTCTTTTCTCCTCCAATTTGCTCAGTATTCTCAAAACTCAACATCACTCCCCCCTGCTATTCTCATTAGTTAACCATCCAGTTCAACCAGTGAGGCAGTTTCTGCTAAGTTTTTCCCCACTCCATAAGATACAGTATTACCAATTCCAAAACCATTACTACTATTGCAGCATCAAAATTAACATTGCAACAATTACACCTGTTTCTTTTAACGCTGCAACAATAAACATTGGGCTAAAAACACACAGCGGCTTGACAAACTGAAGCCAGTTTTTACATTTAAAAAAGGTTTCCCACCCCTCCCTTGACCTACTCTAACAAAAATACCATTTCCTGAAGTTCACTCTAACCCCAAGACCAGCGTTATTGTTTCCATTACAGATAATTCAAAATAATTTTAGAAATACATGTGTGGTGCTCAGCAAGGATGACAGAAACAGCCATTTATTAGTTACTCATTCAGTTTCTTTCAGTATGCCTTGAATGGGAGCATATATACTAATTTTACTAGATAAGCCATTACAATACAGATACTCCTACTGAAGGAAATATAAATATATTGAGGAGTTGCACAGCAGTGTGAAACACACCCTTGTGCTATTTTGGTTAATAAAGATGTTTTCAAAAACTCCAGCTCTTTCCCCTTTAAAGCCTTCCACCTAGAAAAGAACAATGCTTCAGACAGGCAGCAGTCTCCATACAATAGCTGTTCTCTACTATACCAGGGCATTTGTTTCCTAGGAAACAAGCAAAAAAAAAAGACAAAAAGTATCCAGTATGTTAAATATGCAAATAAACTAGGTCACACCAGTCATATTTCACTCAATGGAGCAAAGAATCCACAACTCATTATAGTCTGGAGGACAGGATCAGTTTTTCAGTAAGTGCTCAAAGCTAAGTGATCTTTATTTTTCCACAGGCACCTCCGAAGTACACTGCTTTTTAGGAACAAACGCAAGATCAGCAAGGAAGGGCTTTACTCAACTGCATGAAAATACATGTTGTTTTAATGCCAAAAAAAAAAGATATTCTTAATGCAAGTGCATTCTAACTAGCCAGCTATCTGCCTAGCCTACCAAATTGTAAGCAAAGCATTGCCAACAGCAAGTCACACCAAACCCAAGCCTATTATTCCAGTCCAAAACCTTACCAAATTCTAGGCAAGTTTCCACTGTGCTTGTCTATAGCCCATAAGAGACCTCTAGTCTTACAGTAATTGGCTTCTTAACACACAGACCAGGCCAAGCCTCACTGCAGTAGGAAGCAGAGGAAACAACAGAGAAAACTATCCTTTTGAACAATACTTTTCAATGTCCTGAAGGTAATACATCAGCAGCTGTTTCCCAAGCTCCCATGAAAAAATGGAGATGGTCCAGGGAAGGGTAAGCAGGTCAGTCTCAAAAAAAAAAGAAGTGACATTTCAAGAACATGTTTGGTCAGAAGGAGAAGCACAATTATTTTTATTCTTACAGTACCTGAACTAGTACTCACAGGAAACATAGGCTAGCATAGTCAAAGCAAACCAAGCATCACAAAACTCAAAGTCTCATTATCAGACTGTTTGAAAGCATGGCAATCACCTAGCACAATGTTAAATGAACAAAGCATCTTATGTTGTGAAAGGGCCATGCCAGCAAGCTTAAAAACTGTCAGCTGAATCATACCAGTATCAGTTCACAGAATAATGAATTATACACTGTAGCTACGCATTCCTTCTCTGACACTGAGCTGCTGCTAAAAGAGTCTCTTCAGCTCATATTAGACAGGGAGCTGTAACAGAAGTGCGCAGGTCATAACAGGGTGGAAAGACTATTACCTGAAAGAAGAAAAAAATACACCAATGCTATTTATATTGCTTCTACAGTCTTTGCAAATCATGGTGTGACAGTAGGCAATTACAGTCTACCAAGTACTTCAGGTACTGTTCCTGTTTGCTGATTTTCTAGCCTGCAGAAGAGACCAGCATGAACATCAAAGGTGCTCTCATGAACTCTTGACGTCTGTTTTGTTAGTTATGGTATTAAATAGGAAGAGGATGCAGATATGCTGCTCAGTCCTCTTCCTCACCTTTAGAGGATAACACAAACATAAAGGTATGCCAAAAGTTCAGGGAAATGTTATTTATTTAATCAGGCAGGGAAGGACAGGGAGGAGCTTTACACAAAAGCCGATCTTCTGAACCCACAAGAAAGTCAAGTAACAGCAGTTCACAAAAATGCATTCAAGGATGATACAATTTCAGAACTAAAAAAGAAGTGAGTACCATCAGCTGACAGGAATGGTACAATTCCTGCAATTAAATTTATGAGTCCTCAGCAACGTTTTGGGTAACTCGCCACACCCAAGACTGTTTCTACCAAAATATTCTTGGGCTGATCAGAATTAAGCAGAAAATTATATTCCTCCACATCACCACAAACAGCAAATCAGTGCACAGAATACTTCTCACTCTCTCCATGAAGAAAGTTTACCACTTAAAAGTTTATAAAAAAAAAAAGAGTCACCACACTGTTACAATAGCAGCTCTCCAGAAGAGCAGTTAACAAAGAAAGAACTAATTCAATCCAAGCACTAGTTGTCTAGTTGACATCACAGACCTGCTATGGTTTGTACCAGTTGGGGTAGGCTTACGAGGAAAGGGATACAGAAGCACCCTGCCACTGCTTCTCAGCAAGTATGCTGCATGGACACTTGCTTTCCCGCTCATCCTGCTGTATGTGACATGGAAATATAGCTTACAGGACTATTAATCTAGCAGCTGCTAACAGCACTAAGTTTACTGAAGAAAACAAACACATACATTTTTCACCATGTGTGCATTTGTTTGCTTTCATGTAATAGTCTACTTGCACAATGTTGTTCTCTTGCCTAATCAGCATGATAAAAGGAGCAGCATGAGCAAGTCCCAGCTCTACTGCTTCCCTCTTTGCTGAACTATGAAGTCAATTACATAAATCAAGACATTTTAATGTAACACAACTGTGGATAAAAAAAAGTTCTAAGCTTAGGCATGTTTTGTTTTTAGGTTTTCACAATGCAGAATATTATTTAGTATGACAAAATGGGATATCCTATGTATTCATTCAGGAGTTACTTGAATTGTCCCTGGCATTTGTTCATTGCTTCCAGATTTAGGGAATTAGACAAAGAAACACAGTAACAGCTTGATCCTGAACACCATTAAGATCCCTTTAGTGAATCCTCCCACTCTCCCTGTGGCAAGGAGTCACCAGTCCCATTACAGTCCTCCTCACCTAGCCTAACAGCAGGATAATTCTATTCTGACCAGAGGTTATTGAATATAAATTTCAATTACCATAATAAGTGAGATCTGCTGTAAGAGTAATTAATTTGTTAAAAGTCAAAGGTTAAAGAAGGTACTGCGAAAGAACTTTTTTGTGGGGTGGGCTTTTTTTTTTATTTAAATTACTAAGACAGTTCACCCAAGGGACTGGGGAGGCGGAAGGACATTTTTCCCGGCTGGTCTTGGAAGAATGTTCACTTGAGTGTCAAGTTTAAAGAAGGGGACCTTTTAATCCTGTCTGTCTGCCATTATAAGCACCACATGTGAAACCTGCTATTAAAGATATGAGGACATTAACCCTGCTCCTCTTGCATGTTATTACTGCATGCATCTGCATTAGGCATCACTAAAGATGTTCCAGATACTTATATACCAGTAGGAAAAATAAAAGCCGAAAGAAGCAGCTACCCCATTAGCAGGCAATCTGGCAAGGCCACTGTTTCATTAAGCAGCAAGGAAGCAGTTAAAGCACTCAGCAGTTGATTCCCGAGGTATTTCATTCAAAGACATTAAAATAAATCTGATTATGAAGGTAGTAATGGCATTTTGTTCTTGTTAAGTCCAATTGGTAGACAGAACAGCAATTCCATGGTTGGTCCCATGATTACTTCTAAATATTACTATATGCTTATACAATTTCCATTATTACTATGATACTTTTAAGGAAAAATTTAAGACAGGGTAAGTTTTTAAAGAGCACTTATATAATTTAGAAACCTCTGAATAACATTCAATATGGACTTCAGTGTGCTGTATTAGCAAAGAGAAATTCTTATAATTCTGAAGCCACTTTAACTTTTGATGACAGCCACAGTTCACACTACTTTTGAAAGTTTTATCAAATTCTCTTTCCTCTAAACTAAGCCTTCGCAAATCAGGACCCTTTTTCTACAGTACACAGTGTCACCGATTTCAGAAAGACTCTCTAGAGCTTGAAGTCTATCCTTGTCCAGCCAAGGCCTACATAACTCTTTACAAAATATAATTTGATGGCCACACCTAGCTTCATTAAATAAAGAGCTTTGGAAAAATGCTGTCAAGACTGTTCCCTCCAGAATCCATTCAGAAGATGCAGATAATTAGACCAATACTTCCATTAAGTGTCTCAAATGGCGCAGTCAGAACTTAAAGTTCACAATTACATGCCCCAAGAGGACTGGGGGTGAGATGAGAAAGTCTAATCAACTTGAAAAGACTTCAGTTTTGAAGAAAGAAAATTAAACAGCTGGGAAAGCCTTCATGGCTTAACATGCTCTCCTGAAAGTTAAGAGGATGTGACATTCACATACAGAGGCATCAATACATTTACACTCAAATTGTGTGTTTTAAACTATTTTCCAAGAGGCGATCTGATTAAATCAGAAAGATAGTTGCATTGCTTTGGAGGCTTGCATTTGAAGTCAAAACCTATCTACATTAAAGAGAAACCATTGAGTCATTGCAGAAATCATGGAGAATCTCAATATCCATAATCTAGAGAGTAGTGGATCAGATAAGCAGAGGACCAGACTAATCCTGTATTGAGGACTGACAAGTACATAAATGGAAATACAAAGAAACAGTTTCTTATGTCTTACATGATTTTCAGGGATTAAAGATGAACCATTTACTGAAATGTTTTTCCTTAGGCCTGTCTTCCAATTCTGACAACGCCCTGAAGAGAAATCCATCATGACAGGAGCTACAACACAAGGGGATGCAAGTTTAACAAGGGTTTTTACGTTCCATGGGGAAAAAAAGAAAAAGCAATTTCAAGGATGGTTTAAAAAAACACACACAAAAAACCAAAACCAACCCAAACCAGCAAATAAACAAAATTTTAGTCAGTTTATTTTTTTTTCCACAAAAATGTTGGAATTCAGGCTCTGGCTGAAATAGATAAAACAGATAAGAGGACTAGCAAAAATGTGAGTAGTCATCCTTACAGAAGAACATTCAATACCACTGGCATGAGCCAAATGCTGGCACCCAATATAAGCCAAACCAGCCTGTGGGGCCTAGAACAGGAAAAGGCAGAGAAGATGTGGACATAGTTACTTTAATAAAAAGATTAATAATAATCATCATCTTCATCACCACCACATATCACCTGCAAGGAAGCGGCCTCATATATAAGCACACTGATCCAAAGAACATCTGCTATCTCAGAGACACACAAGGTAAAATCAAAACAAACCGCCCCAAAAAACACATACACAGTTGAGTCAGGAAATCTACATAGCCAATTTTGTGGCATTCCATCACCAAGTGGCTCCCTATCCGCCTTCTGGGAGTTAAAGACCCCCTACTATGAACACTGTAAGACACCAGGCTTCAAGAAAATATAAACCCATCAGAGAAAACACTCCACTCACTGCTGTGCCCTCAGTCACACACATACACAAGGGCAACACAATGGTTCTGCTGTGTCTAATGCTGCCTGTCTTCATGGGGAGACGAGAACAGGAATTATCCCTGTATCTTCAGCCACCATAAAAAGCACAGAAATAGTCCCTCTTCTCCAGGCAGTATTAAAAGGAAAGGACTTGAGCTTCTGACGAAACCCACATTGCTAATTCTTTTTTCCACAAACTGCTCCAGTCACTCAAATACGTAAAACATTTGGAGTGACTAGATAGCTGCTCCTATTCAGCCCAGTGGTAAAAGACTGTGACTGATACAAATGCAGAGGAAATTCTTGAGAAAAAGAAGAAAGTCAAGCAAAGATGATGTAGGAAGGTCTGATCTGCCATTGCAGTGTCAGCCAAGAATGGCCACAGGAGACCTTTGTATTTTAATTTATGCTCTCTGAGTCTGTCTGAGGAGCAGCAGCTGTTGCAGCAAGAGCAGAGAACGCATGGCTGTCAGCAAAGCAGACAGGAGGGCAGTCCTTATGCCTGCTACCCTGTGGAGAGAAGAAAGATAGGAAACGATTTCCCCAGCAGGGACCCCTCACTGCAAAAACAGATTCTGGCTGGCAAGAGCAAAAGCTGTCCTCTTCAACATGCCTCAGCAGTATTGGTATGATGCAGATGTGGAAAACCAGAACCAGGAAAAAAAACAATATATACACACACACAAACATACCTGTAATATATAAAAAACCCAACATCCTAACATACACTGTTTACAGTGGATTTTATTAATGCTAGTAGGAACCACATTTTCTAGCATTTACACCTTTGGTATTATACCTAGTCTAAAGCATTAAATCCAGTTTGCAGGATGAGCTTGTTTCTCATTCAGTAGAAGCTATCATATCAAGATCAGGACACAATTCAGAACACCATTATACAGCAAGCACCAAACCGGGGAGGGGTGGTCAGACAGAGAGGGAATAACTCTTTGCTGCTGCCAAGAAAACATTAATTAATCCAATTAACTTCATATCCATACAACAAAACAAGAATAAAAACCCCAAAAACAACACACACACAAACTTAAGAAAACCAAAACTATTCAACCAAACAAAATAACTTTTCTTTAAATGCTAAGCCTTAAAGCGTTTTGTTCCATTGTCTAAGTTTTCACTGAAGTACTCCTAAAATAGATCCCCATGCAGCAAATAAAACATATTTCAGGATGAATAGCTACTGAACTGTTTTCTCAGGCCTATGCATTTTTTTAATTTTTTTTTTAAATATTTCCTATAGCAACAGAGTTTAGACTAAAAAGTTGTTTACCTTGAAATCCAGCTCCCAGTGGGATCAGATCATGGACCTGGGCCCTGGGAACATGGACTTACAAAGGCATTCAAAAGCACTTGTTTATTATTTCTTAGTAAAACAAAGTCTTAGACTTCTGAAAATTTTTATTTTTTTTCCCCTAAGCCTAGTAAACTAGCTTAAGTCTGAAGTGTACCTTCTGCCTCTGCACAGTCAGCTGGCTTTAAAGCATCTGATATTTTGGGACCAGAATTATTATGTTGCTACCTTGCCTATCTCTTGTCTTCTCTTTGTCAGACAGTAAATAGCAGTAGTCATCCATGCCACTTAGGTTCTTCCTCCCTTCCCATGACTATTATGCAAGTAACCAAGAAAAGTCTCACATTTTATTTATCAAATTTCAAACGCTGTGGTATAACATAAGATGACTTCTATAAATTTGTCTTGATTAAAGAATTTGCTTGGGCTACAATACAACCTTAGGGATTACGGGATGTCGTGCTTATACAGCACCGATGACTCCGCTGTACTGTCTGGCCACTGGCTTACTTTATGCAACCCCTTAAGATCATACTCTTAACACAGTATGTTTCTTCCTTTTGGGAGGCACGGGGGAAAAGAAAGAAAAGGGAGAGAACTGTGGGCGATTGCGATCCTACTTAAACTGCCAACTATATACCTTGCTGTTAAACATGGCCTGGGCTGAAAATGGTTAATTCATTAGAATTGGAGAAGCTGTGTAAAGATCTAACTAGGTCACCATCTGGAAACTTACAGCTCCCTCTTCCTGGCAGCAAGCTTTTTTGTCTGTGACATCCAGCTGTAGTTGCCTCGGACTAGTACACTTAATTGACTTCACACGCCTCCAACATTTGTAATTCAACCATCTGAACTACTGAAAAGGAAGGTATCCATAATTTGTTTCTTAATGGTATAGTGTGGAAAAGTCAGGGGCAGGGTATGGCACGGGGCAGAGAAAAGGTGTTTCAAACTACATTCCTGAGATGCAGGATTTTCACCGTGGTTCCAGAGAAGCTAAGCAGATGAGCATGAAAGTTAATTGACTCCAAGCTGCAGAATGCTCTATTATGTGCCTGTTGGAACTCCACTTGTCTCAAAAGTGACCCAAAATTAATAGGGAAAAGGTACAACTAACAACTGGACGTCACATACTTCAGAAAGTTAGAGATTCAACGACCAACCAGACAAATGGACAAAGAAAACTCAATCTACAGATACCAAGTACAAAGATCCTAGTTCTGGCTCTGAAAAGTTGAGGATTCAGAGCATATTCCCTAAGAATTATCACTACCTGCCTTGTTCTTACACTTTTCATCATCTGGCTAGTACTGGCCTCTGTTCTAAGGATATTTACCTTAAACAGACCTTTTGTCTGGCCCAGTATAATCATTTGTATGTTCTCTTTGTTGCGTTTCTAAAGAGGTTCTTTGAGGACTGTCTTGACAGTGCTGCCTTATTTTAGTTCCTTTCTATATCAGGAAACACTTCAACGCAAATGTTATGTTAGATGTCAGGGAGACAAGAAGGGCAGCTCAACTAGAACACCTAACAGCACATCACCCACAAAAGCTTCAAAACAGCTTTCTGTCCAACCCTGTGCAACTTTTCATTCTTGCATTGCATACAAATCCAAGAATGCTCTCATTTTAAATGCAAAATGCCCCTTATTAAAGGCAAAACATTGATTTATTAGTGTAGCTATATCTGAATTTAAATGAATGTTTTAATTCTTCTATATATTCTTATTAAAGTAACATGATTTCTTGAAAATTTCAGAGCCACCTTCAATAAAGCTCACAAAATTAATTCCAATACTCACTTTGAAACTTGAGTATTACTCCTTTTGCTCCAGTTTCTTTACCAACAATTATAGTTTGTTATGAACATTTCACAAACAATTTCATAACCTCACCCTATTCTCATTCTGAACACTGAGAACTCATTTTGAAATTTCCTAACAGTTTACAGACACCACAAAGTCCAAACTGCTGGCATTATATCAGGTTAAGTCAGAAAGAAGAACATTAGACACTTACCCATTCACCCCAAAGCTCAAGAGAGAAAGAAGAGAGCACACCTTTACCACTCTTCAATAAAGTACAGTAGAAATACCATTCCAGGCAAACTCACAGTAGGTCATACCAGACATCTTTATCTGTATTAATCGTTTAACTTCCATAACTTCTGTAGTAAGTGTAGCTCTGCATTTCAACATACCTTTCACTAAAGTTTTCCTAACTCAGTCTGGGATTGATCAAAGGTATTAGACCTTGAAAACAAAAGGGCAACAACACATCCAGACGTAAGAGCTAATCAAGATGAAATATTTCCAAAGGACAATACATTGTTCAGTCTACAGTGCTTTTTTCAGATTTAGTCTGTCCATATAAGTGACTAATTAAATATTAATTGCAGGGTTCATGTTCAAGATAGACAGCACTCAAAAAAAAAAAACAACACACAGCTTTAACTCAAGGCAGTTAAACCTGTCAGGTGTTTCAGTAGCAAAATGATCTACTGATTTCCCCCATTCACATCCTCACCTGAGTGGAGTTCTTTTCCTCCCATGTCACTCATCATCCCATCAGCCCCTCAGTTGGCTTATGAAGCCATATCTTACACCGCACACTGGCACACAAACTGTTTTAAGTTGGTTTTGCTGGCAAAGACGCCAGCTTAAAACTCCCTCTTAGGAAAAAACATCAAACCTCCAAACTAACTTTGAATTGCACGGGATCCCAGCTGGAAATTAAAGAATATTCAAAAAGATGCCTTTTTATCACATCTTTTACACCATACAGAACATAGCCCAATAACATTAAAAAAATAAAACCTGTTCTAGGTATTTAAAAGTTGTCAACATCCACAAGGTTAACAGAAATCAAGACTACACAACCTTCAAAGAAACATTTTTTCAATTCCTTACCATTAAAACTTATCTTCACCTTGTTTAATAGAGCTGTAGTTGCATTGATATATTGTTTCTTCACACACTAGAGGAAAAAAAGTAGGATTCTTTCCCTTAGGGAACTCCCTTACACTGAATCTAGTCAAAAGGCAAGGCTCAGCACATCTCCTCCAAAACCTTGGAGCAATTTTTGGCTCTATAGGTTAATGTTGCATTTGAAGGTACATGACGATCTAGCAAATTAAGGATTCAGTGTAATAGCTTGAAGAAGTTCTTCATCTCCCTTGGTGGTATGATTAGTCTAAAAGTAGGGAACGTTAATCTTGCTTTTTAAAAAAAAAAAGCCATCAATAAGAATCAGTTTTACATTTCTTTAAAGCTTTCCTTAAAGGCAAAAGGAAAGGTGGTTTTTGCTCTTTACTTTTAATAGTATTGAAACCACTGGTATTAGCACAGACTATAACTATCTCCTCATATTGCGTTAACAGAAACTGCTGGAACAACCTAACAGTAAAAAAATAAATGCAATATCCATCAAGTTCTGAATTTAGACAGACTGTTTTTACCTTTTCTCTATTAATCACCAAAGCATAAACAAAACTAGTCTGAGATGTTCAGTTCCCATTCAGCTATAAACTGATTTTCAGGCTTGATTTATATACACAGCTTCTTTTATGCTTTGTTTACAGAAATTCTTTTATCTGCCACACTAGCTTACTTGATAAGACACCATTAGCAGTAATGGAACATATTTCATGCAGAAGCCATTATCTTTAACCTAAGATGTTGTTAAAGTTCAGAAGCCATTAATAAAATGCGGTGATTTCTTATGTGGCTAATGGTAGACCACATAAGTAGTGGTACTTAACAGACGAGCATTAGTAGCTGCATTGGACACAGATTTATCATTAAGCTGCTGCTATTCTTGTACGTGCCTGGCAAAAGCAGGACTCAGTACTCAATACAGTACTATGCATCACTAGTTATAAAAAAATGACAGCAGTGACCAGCTTGCTGCCCAGACTAGTGGCAATGCACATAGCCTGCAGAAACCACTGTTAAGTGATATTTCAGCCCATGTAAAGCAGTTTCATACAAGCACACTTCTACTCTACAACTAGAGAGAACACAGTCAGAATTGTCTGTCATGGATGAACTCAGTGTGCTTTCAACAGCTAAATTCTCTCAGTGCTACAAGTATCAGAGTCACATATCACTATTACTGAGGGGAAGTTTTCATTTAAATGATTAAAATGGTCAGACAGCATGCTTACTCTGAGACACAAGCTAGCAGAAAAACTGCCTGATAGGCTCCACTGTTCTCCACCAGAGTTTTTTTGGTTAGACTAGCATACCACCCTTTTTGTCACCTCTTAACTACTTAGGCAACTGAAGTAATTGCTCTAGCTCTTTTGAAAGTCTTTTCAATGTTTTGTTTGGGGGATCTCTTTGGGCTTCCCCACCCCCCTTTTTAAAAAAAAAAAAAGACAACATTGCATGAAAACCAATTACGCAGCTGCCACCAAGTGATTCCCATTGAAGTCAACAGGAGCTGCTCTTATGCAGAGGCCTGTAACAAGGGCCCAAGCATTTAAAGCGCTGAAAGCCTTTGTGCTCTATACCCTAAGTGGATGAAGGCAAGCTATGCAGGGGGCTCATTCAAAATTAATACTACATCAGGAAGTGGATGAGAGAGAGAGAGAAGGCACTTAATAATTGATCCACAGTTTGTTTTCTGTGAATTCTGAAATGTCTTTATGCACACGTTTGTTTTGGTTTGCCTTTTTGTGTTTGTTTTTTTTTTTTCAAGCTAGAGTTTTTAAACTAAAGTCCCACTACAAAAAGAGTGAAATAATGACAAGAGAGCTCCCAAAGTAGCACTTTGATAACAACAACTGCAGAAAAATATCTACCCAGAAGGCAACGTGAAGATGGAATAGAAAACAAGGCAGGTTTATTCAGATAAAGTATGACTGTCTTCTCACTTTTGGATTACCTTCTCAAAGTTAAATATCTTCTGCTTTATGAACAAGTGGTGTATTCCCCAGTCCTGCTCTTTCTGTAAAAGGTTACAGGTTTCTCTTTTCTCCACCATTTATACAGAATTCCAATCCCACCCCACAACACAGACAACGTCCATCCTTCCAACTTATAAAGGCCTTCAGGGTCCTCAAGCTAGGAGTCTAACCCTGCTCACATGAACAATTTTGACAACACAGCTACACCAAAATCGTTCTACCTTGCTCTATAAGAGTCATCTGCACTCATTTCAAGGACAGATTACAGTGGCAAATTGGAACAACATAGCCTTTTAGAGTAAATAAAGGTCTGACCCTAGTACACTAAGGGGATTTTAACAAACAGTACTCACTAAAGTTCTGATAGGTCTCCAAAGATAACAAAAAAAAGGAGTCCCACCAACTCTGAACTTAAAATACTTCAGACTTTACAGTATGCTTCTAATTAGTATAGCAGCAGCAACCACCAGCAGCCTCTTTAAATTTCAGTCCTGTACTCCAGCCTCAAGTAACATCACTAAGACCTTGTGCTTCAAAAGCAACAAGCCTTCCATGTGGTTCAAACACGAGACACAGCACATCCCTCAAATCTTTGCTGACTGTGCCAGTCTCTACCATAGCCCCATACATTACATCTTACCTACTTCTACCCAGCTCAGTCCTGCAGCAATTGTTTATGAAGCTAAAGCGTGAAATTCTTTACATCAGAGCCAGAGTTGCGTGTACAGTTCTCATATTCACCAGTCTTATAATTCGACAGACAGACTAAAGAAGGATTATTTCTGCAGATATTATTTGGGAGGCCTTGTACCAACACTGAGACTTGCTGTTTCAAAAGGAGATGCTTGTGCGTTACACTGAAAAAAGGTACATGTTCATGGAAAAAAGTTTTTTGGCAAACGTAACAAGTGGCTTATAAAATGGTACAAAAAAAACAGTGCTGGTTGGTTTTGTTTTGGTTTTTTTTTGTTTGTTTTTTGTTTTTCCACTTCACCTGCCCACTTTCCTGTGGGCTGGTGGCTGGACACCTGTAACACAGCCAGCAAACTGCCCATGTAGAAAGCCCTCTCAGATCATGGCAGTGACCATGCGGGGGTTCCTGTGGGCTAAGAGCACAGGAGCTTTCAATTCTAGGTGACAGGAGTAAGAACAGGTAGAGACACATAGCGAGACACAAAAAGGGCTACCTTGGAGAATGGAACAGATAGAACAGCCTCTGCAAGCTGGAGTAGAGAACAAACTGAAAGGAGGGAAAAAATCAACAAGAATCAGGTATTTATAAGAGACATAGTAATTCATCCAGGCAGTAATCAGCTGCTATTGACAAGAAAACCGCAGATAACAGTGGAGTTGAGTCTATCATTGCTGTCATTTATTAGGCATGACATTTCAAATCATATATGAAATACTGGATGACAGTGAGTTCACTGGAAATCCCACCCATGCACAAAGTTCTGGGAAAGTTGAAGGCAAAAGCTACTGTTGCCCACATCTGTCCTTTTGCCTCTGTTAGAGGTTAGCAGCTCTGCAGAACAGCTGACAGGGTCATAGGACAGACAAAAATGGCCAGATGGGAGCCACAACTCATTCACCTGCTACAGAGGCAAAAACCTTTCAGTATCAGTCTCATCAAGATTGCCACTGGTTTTCTTTAATATGCAAAACTATTACTGCATCTGCTCAGGAGCTACTTCCTCTCCAACAGGTACGAGAGTAGTTTAGGAAAAATGAAGGAGAACAGAGGCCAGCAAGGATGTAAACCAGGTAAAAATGTAACTGGCTTGCATTCTTGAGTCAAACATACTAGTTACTTGCATGGAAAAGACGCTGCAGAATAAAACATTGATTCAGATGCCACTACAAACCTTTAGACTACCCAGGCAATAGTTTTGCCTATGCTGAAAATAACAGGACATCTTACTAAAGGAAAGAGACAGCTTACATGTATTTTAAATCACATTCAGCCCCACATAGCTGAAGTGGGAACACTACTGGTGACCATGCCTGAGATACTGTTCTGCTGCTGCTGGGAGAATACAGACCGAGGAAGACCACTGCAAAAAGCCCTTCTTGCCATCTAACAGGAGTTAGATGGGTTTCCAATCCCTTCAAGTCGAGCTTTTCAGCACATAAGTCAATGAAATTCTGCTCTAGCAAGTCAGGAATTATTTTTTAATATATATGTATATAGAATAATGCTGTATTTAACTACGTACACATACATATATAAATGTATTTCCAACATTAAATGCATACTAACATTTTGTTTGCAACAAAACCAACAAAAAGGATACTACTTGCGAATGGATAATCGTGGCAAACTGTCTTCAGAGAGATCATTTGCCACCCCTTCCAGTAGGCCACTCCAATGAAGTACCTTATTACGGGGAGCGGCATGGTGTTTGGAATAACATTTATGGGAAGGAAAAGAAACCAGAGAGGTAGATCAGGGAGCTGTCCACTTAAGTTCAAATTAAGTTCACATTACAATAAGCTTGGTAGACTATCACTGATCTTCCTTTCTCCAACATCATTGAGCAATTAGGAGAAAACAGATAACAACCATAAATCTTACTAAAACAAAGATCAAACTGCACTGGAGGAGCGTACCAAGCAGCACATACGTCTACATAATAGTCCTCACCGGACTGAGCTGATTTTTAACACAACATCACAATCCAAAACCATTTTACCTAGAGTTGAAACAGGCCATGCTGGTACAATCAGTTTAAGTTGATCTATACAGGGAAAGGAGGAGACAGTCCTACCATCTTCTTATACTTCATTCTTGCAACCAAACAGCAAGTCAGTAGAAATTGACATAGATGAGAGAGTTCTCAGTCAGATCTAGTAACTGCTATCAGTCCACTGAAGTTGTACTAACACATTTGGTTCTGTAGCCTTGTGCCAGCCTCAGCCATTTGCAGCCCCTGCTTTCATTTTGACACCAGAATTTGCAAGGCAGCACACCAAAACCAGTCATGAAACCACTGCCATAACCAAGGCAGAAAGCAGCCCTGCTACAGAAACAGGTCCTTCCAGTCATTCGGAAAGGAAAAAAAAAATTGAGTTAGACTACTAGGAAAGCAGCAAGGCTTCACAACCCCCTGGATGCCCACAGAAAGAGAAGGAAACAAGAGGATGTTTGTGATATCAAGAAATATTGATTAAAAACTAGACCTTAGTTATTTTTTTAACTGCAATCATACATATTTTATATTTATACATACATATTTTTATAGCCTTCACATCAGTCATATGGCTGAATTTTCATCTAGAAATGAATTACATAACTTCTTGGAAAACAGGGCTTCTAATTTTAAAAGTTTTTCCTCTTCTTTTTTAATTATTTTAATTACATATTTAATTATTGTTGGACTGACTGAATTCACACTTATTCCTTTCGACACACCCATGTAAACTGGGAGTCGGGAAGACAACTTCTACGAAATTCTATCTTTTACCCACACGGAAGAGGGAACCCTTCTGTTTTTATATTTCAGTAGCAAAAATTAAAATCTGAAACCCTTGCTTTGTGGTTATTAGAACACTCTGTTATGCTCCCAGTTGAAGTGGCCCAGGATACTTGCTCCCACTCTTCCTCATTTGCTGGTAGGACCCAATGTTTTGAATTGTCGCCTTTTCCAAATTCTGTTCTCCAGTCTGAAGCACTCTAACCACATGGCATTGCAAAGACAAACTTAAGAGAGAGTTCTTCCACAAGGTGAGACGATTAATTTAAGCATGGCATGAAGCAACAAAACCTTTGCCATACATTATCTGTGAACTTTTTTCCTCAGTGTCTCTGCTTTTATATACAAGCCATTTACAGCACATAGAGGGAATCCCCTTCAAGCTGTTTTTGATCACGGCTGGTTAGAAAACATAAGGCAGCAGAAGAAATGTGATTCAGTGAGAGGGAAGCACAGAGAACCTAGCCTCAGAAAGGAAAATATGTGCCCTGCACATGGGTATATAAAGCAAAGGTGTCCGACAGGGAGAACCTGTGAGGCAGGCTCTGACAAAATGATAGACACCAGGTGGATCTCCTAGGGGTGACACCCCACACATGGTGCTGCTGCATCTTTGCTTGGGGCACCAGAGCTCAGCTGACAGAGTCTGCCCTCCTGACACAGATGAAGTCCTGGCATAAAATAGTGTTGCACATTATGGAAGATTTGCCCCTAAATCAAAGTAAATTAAGCTGGACTCTCATTAAATGTAAGCTACTAACACTGGGAAACACTCAGTAGGCTGAATGATTGCAAGCATCCTTGCAGTCTCATTTATATCACACTCATTACCCTATAACAGTAGCTTGCTGGAGCTATGACAGTAGTTATGCAGGTTCTAATTCATTAACACTATATGCAGGAAAACAAAACAGAAGTCTCTATAAACCCAAAATATTTCATGCATCTAAAGGCTAGATACCTCCTTTCAATTCTATATTTGAACACAATACTACAAAGAAGCACCACTGTTAGAAATAATTTTACTTGCCTATTGAGGAGAAAGAACATATTTAGGCAGAAGTTCCTACAATTCTTTGATTTTTCCATAAGAAGTTTTGCTGTTGAGAAAACCAGGTGGCAACAGGTACAGAATAGGCATACAAACTGGTTTCATAATATGTATTTGCCTCATTGCAAAAAAAAAATCTTCCATCACCACACATCAGGAACATTGCTTGAAATGATTTTCAATATTATTTGACGTAATGGAGCCTTCACTAGGAGCAGAGGGATTTTCAAGGCCTAGAAGAGGCATATTGATTTTTCCCAGTTCTGTGGGAAATTGACAGTTCATTCATAAGATCCTCTGTGTGTGCTGAAATACTTATTCTAAATGCTGTCCAGAGGAAAGTGACTGGAAAGTTAAAACATTAGCTGAAGAATATAATGTGGAGATTGATGCGTATTAAAATAAATAAATACCGCTACTGACATTTGCCTCATCTATTTTATACAGCTAAAGGAGTAGGATCTGACTGGTTTTAGCACCTCCGCAAGTCAGACCATCTGGAGGTTATATGAGACCACACTGAGTCAGAGTTTGATATCAAATCAAGTACCCCTGACTGCAAGCCAGTGTGCTAGCGACATTTTTAAATGCCAGTGTAAGGGGAAGTCTGGACTGCTCTAGATCGTTGTGTACATTACAGAAGCAGCTACACTCTGTGCCAACAGTGACATCCACGCATACCAACCTTATACCTGTACAAAGTCCTGCTGAAATCAGTGGAAACCTATATCCACAGTGATCTGCAAGAGAGGATATTTTTTGGCAGAAGCAGCAGCGCAATCACAAAAAATGGAATGTTTCCCAAACTCACACAATAGTACAATGGAAAAGAAACAAATTAGGCCTCAAAGCAGTAAAGAATAATCTATGTTTTCCTGGATTTTGCACTGTAACACTGTAGTAGAATGCAGTTCAGCACCTTGGTAAAAAAGGATAAGGTTTTTTTAATTTTTTCTTTATTGCATCGCAACAATATTTCCTAATTTTTAATGGGGGAAAAAATATGGAAACTGGTACAAGAGTACAAAGTCACTATGGAATACTACCTAATGAAAAAGTCAGATATTTAGAAGAGTTAAAAAAAGCACTTTAATGGTTAATGCTGACGGTGACTTCTGGGTCATGACTAACAGGGATGGGTTACTTCATGAGCTGTTCAGCTCCTTGCTCCTGCCTACATCAATAAAACAATTACAGTCCTGTTGACAGCCTACTAGCCATGCATTTGTGAAACATGCTGTATATTTTGGGCAAAGCAAAGTATGAAGGCCGATTCTATTCTTACAGTGCTATAGTTTAAGACTGGAATTCCCTAACTGGCAGAATTAGCTGAGGAGATTTCTTTGGGTCAAAAATATTCTCTCTCACCTCCAGTTTTAACTGGAAGCAAAACATTATATTCTAAATGCTTACAGCAAATCTTCACAGGTTACCACCCTTGGTTAATGGAGTATCTAGACTGAGCATTTAACAACACATCAGCTTCTTACTCCAAATTTATAAGTTGTAGTAGCCCTGGTGCCAAAAAGAGTTTATAATGCATTTTCAACAAGAAGTCTATTTGTAGGAAAGAGGCTCAAAAGAAAAGGAAGCATTGTTTCACTAACTGTAAGCCCAGTTTCTTATCCTCTACTTATCATTGTGTCTTAGAGTTTAAGGAATAAAGAATAAATTAAGTCTGCCAAGAAATACTTCAGGATTGCAGTAATCCATGGGACTAGGTTTAGAGAGTGTTCTTTAAGATTACATACATAGTTTCAAACTCCTGTCCACTGGAGAGGACAGAGAAGTTCTTTACACTTTTCTTCTTTCCACTGCCCACAAAAAAAAAAACCAACTAAACTTCTCCCTCACATTTTCCATTTGAAAATTAGTCTACATCTATTGCACTACCTGATATAAGTAATCTTTTAAAACAAACAAACAAACAAACATGTTTACAGGGTTCCCATTTGGGAAAAAGAAGTCTTTCTTCCCCAGCATAGGTCATGCTTGCTGTCCCTGTGTGCCTATTATATTATATACTGTACTTGAATATGTACATACATAATAAATACACTAAAGAGTTTCTCATTAAAAGACTGTCTTACTGAATACAGGTAACATGTCTTACCTTCAATGTTACAGAACATAGATCTGTTGCCTTTATTAAGAAAATATTATCAACATGCAACAAGGGGGATGGGACGAGGACCAAAGATAACTTGTTTTCACACATACAAATATTCATAAAACGTTTCACTTGCAGAATTATTCTGTTGGGGCTTCCTGTACTCTGGGTGCCATTTACATGCATCAGCTTTTCTTTGATTGGGACACTCAAGATTCAAAATTAACTCTTTGTACTTCGAGACAGATGTGCCAGTAGGTAAAACTTACTATGACAACTCAATCAAGGTGAGAGACTGGTAAATACATTTACCAAATTCATCTTTAACACAGAAGAAAAGTGTGTAAACTGCATTTGATAGTTCCAATAATATTCACTTGAACTATGTTGACATCAAACATGGGAAGTCGCACAACTAGATTTTTCTAGTTCTCGTGTCCTTATGTTTCTTCAATCTTTTATAAACTAGACACATCAAATAGCTTAAAACAATAACATATTTACAAACACCTAGTTTTGACAACACAAACACTTAGGAGAAAGGAAACAGCTTCATCCATGTTACTCATCTGTTTCTTTTTGTATAACCAATGACACAGCCTGCCACAAAGTTACAAGGGAAGGCAGGGCAAGGAAGATTTTTATTCCAGGAATGACCTCTACAAATCTGAAGCAAGTCCCCTGGAGGCAGCTATGTTACTGTATTTTTGTATGCATTTAAAAGACTGGGGCTACATCTGCTGAAAGACACACTGAGGAATTCAGGAATCCCAAGCTCACAACAATGCATCTATTTCATCAACATGTACATCACCACCTTTCACTGTTACAAAACATTTGTATATTTTCCCAAGACAAGCATTGTTCTGTTTCTGGCAAGACCACTTGTCAAATGCTCTCGAAGTGAGCTGTGCTATTAAGAAATTTAAAAACAAAATAAATGTTTCCACTTCCACTGCAAGGGCACTTTCCCAATGCAATTTTTTAAAAGACCAAATGCTACAGAACACATTTGAAAATTGCATGGGACAAGCTTCACATTGATTTTATTTTATTTTTTTTTAACCACTGTGGCAAGGGAAAATTACATAACCAAAACCTCCTTCGTGGATGTCTGAAAGTGAGCTGACATCAGAAAATGATCTTCTGCCCCTTTGAAAACAAGCTATCAACAGCATACAAAATTTAATAAGCAGTCTATTTGTTGTCCCTTAAAGGTCAGTGCACTTTTCCAACACTTTTCCCATAACACACTTACATAACTTTATTCAGTTTTCTTTCCAATATCTTCCTGTAATTCAGAAGACTATTTAGGCTCCCATATGGTTGCCATCAAAACCAGCAGATGCCAAGCAAATTAAAACACAAATTATGACTTGTAATATGCTGATGTATCATAATTGCAGCATATCTCACAACTTACAGTGAATCGTCAGATAACACAAAGAGTTCTGAGGTGTCAATGCTTTCTATACATCTGCCCAATTAGGCTAGGGTCAATGGAATCAAGAGTGGATTGAAATTCAGGGTTAAAAAATAGTATATATCTACAGTTTCCACCAAGTACAATAAAGCACAGAGAGCAATTCAAAACAGGTCTTAGAACTAAAAGTCAGCTTAAAGCTTCTTGCAAAAGTAGAAGGGGAAAGAAAAGGAAATGGTTCTTGTCTTTGGGAAACAGGGTGGCCTACTTTTACTTTTTGCATTGTACCTTTGACATCGTTCTACATGGAAGTCTAAGGGGGAAGGGGAGGAGAAGGCGTTGTTTGTTTGCTTTCTTTAACTACAGAAAAATGTTCTCTATTACCTTATATTAAGGCTGCAGCTCTCATCTAAATCAGATTACATTATGGTTTACCTAGACAAAGACATAAAGGCTCATAAAAAAAGCACTGTCTATTCCACCAGCCTAGAAAGGTAGCAAACATGATGTGGTGCTTTCACAAGCTAGTCAAGTTAAAGCACAGGTGTGCCCTAGTGAGCAACCAGCAGAAGAATGGCATCTGAGTAATGGAAAGGGAATATAATAGCAAGTTCTAATTTTTTATTTAGATGTATTTGTGCCTATTTGGTCTCATTTCCCAAATCTTACTTTGGCGATTGCCAAAAAGGCCTTCCTTCTCCACGAGAGCGTAGTAATCTCATAAAGTAAGTTTTTCTGAACACACACTTCCAGCATGTTTACCAATTTTAATACTGAATTTCCAAAAAAATAAGCTTGCAAATACACCTAAAACATTAATTATGCATAGACTTAGTGGATAATATTGTCTTCTATAACAGTATGAAACACATAGACAAGAACACATTACCTGGGTTGGTACAAGACTGACAGTATACTGTTACCTTTAGTTACAACTACATATACAGCATTAGAATGCAACTTTCCCATATTCATTGTTCTAATAAATCAGTTGAATTTTTTAAGGAAAGAAATAACAGACCAGCTCAAAACCAAAAATTGACAAAAAGGTCTGATAACTTATTTTGCCCATATTCTGCAGCATATAAAGCCTCCAATTTTTTTGTAATATCTTCAGTTTAAGTAGCATGTATAATCATTCCCCACATAATTTCAACAAATCTATAACATTCCTCTGTTCAAGGAACTGACAATTTTCTTGTCAAAATCACTGCTCTTCCAATTCAGTTCTCTTTATTTTTAGTCCATTTTTTTTCTTACAATGCAGAACAGAGAGTATTTTCCCATTTGTTTACAATAAAATTTAAAAAAGGTTGTGTTAAAACCACTACATAATGCTGCTCAGGTAGAAGATTTAACAAAGGTGTTCTACACATCTCCATGTTCACAAGATCCCTGGAGAGCATCATGGGGTTAATACAATAACCTTTTCATCACTTCAATCTATTTACAATGACTATATTAGTGGCTATTTTTGATTATCACTTTCTGTGAACAGCCAACCGAACTTAAAATTTTCATTTACAGCTTTTCTGGCCCAGTTTCATGACAGACTATTGAAGGGTTTGCTATTAATTCAGTAAAAACAACATTAAAATGTATTCTACAAGAGTAACTGCCTGTATTTTCACTCCAAATCATGAGAGACATGGCAATAAATGCAAGCTTCCTAATAAAGAGATTACAATATTCTGAAGAAATGACTAAACTCTTATAAAGTGCTTTGTCTCTGTGGATTTCAAGAAGTTTAGCCAAGGACACAGATGAGACAATTAGCATTTTGCAAAAAGGAAAATCTGTAAGCAAGGGCCACACATCAAGTAAATGGCAGAGCAGGTGATTCACTCAGCTATATCTGCAGGGTATATAGCTTCTTATAGACCAAAGTGCCTGAAGAAGCAAGATAACATGTTTATGTATACTCCACCACAATCCCCCTCTTTTAGTCCAAGGACACAACACACAAGTGTTCCTCACACCACTCTGCTCCTTGCTAAAAAAACATCTGTGTTCACAGCAACATATGACCAGGGGAATCAAAATGAAGAAACAGACAAGTGAAAAGAACCATGGCAAACTCAACCACTAAAAACTGAGTGAATAGTACGATAAAAACAGCTACTGCAGGGTCAGAATACTACAAAGCTTGCAACCACTCATCTCCACAGGTTGGTCTGATGCCAAGTAAATATTTACATAAAACTGGCATCAACTTCACTCTAGCAGCATACTTTCTTGATTAAGGAAAGGTATTTCAGTATAAAAGTGTAACTAATCAAAACTCCCATCCTTCCAAAACATCCTCTTCAGGCATCTTTACTTTCCAGGAACAGAGACACAAGGTTAGCTATGAACAGCTGCTAGCCACGTAACCACCCTCTATTCTCACAAAGGTGATAATCACAAACTCAATATTGGTTAGAAGGTTTCTCTCCTGTATTCTTCCCCACCTTCATCCATGAAATTTCAAGGTGTTTCCACCCCACCCACCCCCAATTCATCTTTCTAGTCCAGAGAAGCCACTATAACATAGGTACTCAGCTTGTCTTCAAAGCCCCTCAAAAACACATTCACCCTACCTGGGTTTGTGCATGTTTCTCATTGCTAAATGGAGTATCTCATGAAAAGAGGGGGACTGTATACATAAGAGCCTTCATTCAACTTTAACATTCTATGCAGTAATAAAACCTCATCATTTATGTATGTGTGAGAACGCTCACCCCCTCCCTGTGTGGCTACAAAATTTGGCATATACATCCAAAACCAGCTGATTCTCTTTCAAACCTAACACATTGAGAAGATACTAGAAATACTATTATATGCAGGTTACATTTCACTATACAGTTCTGCCTACTCTACAGCCAGTGCTAGAGTGTTGCAATGAGATACTATGCAGTCAGGAATGCCTGCAAATGCCCAACCAAGCCTCCCATGGGCTGGCATTTTAGGGATGGGTGGGAATACTGTTTCCTCCCTCCTCCATCCTATTATTGCTCCTACTACTACGTGGTAATAGCTAATCATAATAAAACCATACCATACACAACCTCGTCATTGTGTAATCACTGCCTTAAACAGCACTGTTCAGAGAACTTGAGCTGTGATTTTTTTAATTTATTTATTATTATTTTTATTTACCAGGGATATCAGCACAAACACATGCAGATCAATTCGTTCTCCAGGCCTGGGTGCTTAGCTGCTCCCTCCCCCACCACAAAGCAGATAAGGGGGAAGGAAAGAGGGAGGAGGAAAAAAAGGAAAAGAGGGGAAAGAAAAAAACAAACAAACAAAAAAAACCACAAAAAAGCAAGAAATCCTCTTCGCACCTACAACAAAAGCAATTAGGAGGGCCGGAAGGGATGAGGAACCGGCAGCCTGCCGAAGGTGCAGGAATGCAGCACGCCGACTTGCCCGGGGAAGGGCTACCCAGAGCCGGGCGGGGGGCGGCCAGGAGGCTGCGGGGGGAAGGCTGAAACGGCCTCCGCGCCTCGCGCCCCCCATTCAAACCCCCAACCGCCGGCCTCACGCCCAACTGTCACACACAACACCCCGGGGCTTTGCTTTTACACCTCCCTCAGTTTTCATTTCTGGCCGTGCCCAGCCCGGGAGCGACGGCGGGGGAAGAGGAGGGAGAAGGTGGCAGAGGAAGACACGAAGCGCCGTGCGACCGGCCCACTTACCCAGAAAATGACATTGAAGCCGAAGATGAAATATTTGATGCAACAACTGACTTCAGGCCCCTTGTAGTGCTTCCCGGACATCCTCTGCGCTCATGAAGACACTTTGCTCGCAGCCAGGGTGAGAACCAAAGCGGGGAGAAAAAAAATGAAAAAATAAAAAAAAGGGGGGGGGGGGGCGTCT